>JBAIZL010000001.1:206646840-206706840 GCA_036971475.1 Prosapia bicincta
CTATGACGAATTATTTATAAAATTATTTACATATTCTAAATATTTATTATTAGATATTCTAGATATTAGAACCAGAATCAGTTAGGTAGTTGGTTTTTAATATTATCACAGAAATAAGACCTATGGATTGTCCGTCACTGCGTAACACTAAGAGAAGATGGTAAGTGTACAGTTCGGTCCACCTAACAACACACTCTGCCTTGAGAAGATTTTCTCGAGATTTTTCGTGTACTACTACCTCTTATAACATGTTACATAATCAGGATGTTCTGTACATTAACGGCGTCTGCATCCGATATGTCTACACATATTGCAAGAGTATTATTTATATACAGAGGCTAATTTACCATCGAATTTATCAAATATCAGCCGTCTCAATATCACCCAAGAAAGTGTCATGACAGTCCTTTACATGTTTAAAGGAAAGTAATTATACTGACCGTCTTAGTCCCTTCAATCGTTGAAGGCCAAGTACACGGTTACGTGGTCCGCACTGAGGGTACTTCAAGGTCATTTTCTGTCACTCACCAAGGAACAGCTAAACTGGCACTTTCACATGTATGACAGTTTGCTATATTATCGCAACAAAAGGGATTTAAAAGTTACACCTAAAGCGTACAGTGTTGTTAGCGGAGACACTAATTTGGAGAACTCTAAAAAACCTCAGAGGAAATTAGCAATATTTTGTAAATGGAGGTTTATCTGTTGTTAATATTACATAAATACATAAAACGTTAAATAAACGATAATTATATAATGTCAAGTTTATAATTAGAATCGTATTTATTTAAATGAGATCAAATATAACCCACGAATAGTTGAACTATAGCCAATGAAATTTCCAAGTATCGCTCAAGAAAAGTCCAGATACAGCCCCAGAATAGTACAACAATGATGCTTAATATTTCTAAAAGCAGACAAATTTTATTGAAGGCTTACAACTCTAGTGATACTACTAGCTTACAAATTTATGTTTAATTCCTTTATTTTTCTATTTAAAGGTACAAGTAAATTCTACGTTGAAGCATAATATACCCGAGACATACTTGACATAACGCGTAACTAAATATTTCATGAACTACCATTTTTTGCTAACCCCATCTTTCAATTAGTTTTCTATTACATTTAGTGAACAATGTTTTATTAATTATTGAATTTAGTATAACAAATTAGGTTAAATTGATAACTGTCAAGGACTGTACTTATGTAGGCTACACACTGTAAGACATTATTATTTTGCTATACTTGTAATATGTATGAATGCATCTTCAGTTTAGAAAGGTGTTTTTCTTAAATGCTGATGATGTATAGTGACATCTATGTGCGGTTGTTTTACCCGAGATACTCTTTCCTTACAAATCTAGGTATTTCCTTTTATAAATACATCTACTAGTACAGGTTTAGCTTATATGTAGCGAGGCATTTATACATTGGGAAACTCACGTTTATTGTTGCTATGATGTCTACTTAGAGTTTAAATTTTGTGATGTATCAAAGACAATAATATTGCACTAGTGGTTTATATAATATATAATTCTAAAATGTTTCTTCAGTTACTGAAACTGATAAAAAATGGAACTGAATCGTACCAACTGTAATTTGAATAAATCACTCAATTATGAAACGAGACATGTCGGCGAGCAAATTAAATTGATTACAATTTGTACTTTAGTAATGATTTATTCCTGAATGTGAATGTCCAATTTGTCTGATTGTAGGGACTATAAAATATTCAATCTCGTCGCATATCATCCTTTTACCGACACCACCGTTCCACTGTTGAAATATTTTTGAAAAAAACATATGAAGAATATTTTAGGTTACAGTGGGTGTGTGTGTGTGTGTTTGTGTGTTGTGTGTGTGTGTGTGTGTGTGTGTGTGTGTGTGTGTTAAATAAAAGTACTCCTAATGGTGAACAGCTTCAATGAAGTTTTCAACAGTAAAACTAATATTCCTAATAGAAAGTAATGAAAGATTCTAAAGTTAATTAATTTAAAAATCTACTTTCCTCCAGCAATAATAATAGCTAAGTAAATAAAGTTAGAGCAGAAATAATTAATTATCAGTCTCATTTATCTTCGTGGCGCCAGGATACAAAGGAAAGAACCAAATGTATGTAATTAATTCCTGGCACTTTTAGTCATTTACCTCTTTTGTAATACCAACCTGGATATATAAGTTAATTGTAGGAAACAATAAGCTTAGGTAGTAATTCAGAAAGGTTAACTGATCGTTTTATATATTTCTGGTTGTTATTACTTCATTATAGGAAATTCTGAGGACTCGATTGACTTTTAAAATTTAATTAAAATACTTTATTTAATACTTTAATTAAAATTACCTCTTGTATTAACAAAAATTGGATTGGCACTACATATCTTAAAATTAAAGTATAAATTGAATAATTAAAAATACATAGGTATAACCCCTTAATAGGTATTGATGAACTAAATCAGTATGAAGTTCAGTACAAAACGCCTCCGACGAAAAACCAATAAGTAGAGTTATCTTTGCCAAGATAAATAAATATACATAATAACATGAGAATCAAGACTCACAATCCCAAAACTGCAAATAACTTTGTATTTATGTTAAAAAATTAATTATTTCCAAGATAATTATTGTATTATTTATAATTCAATATATATTTTTTAATGATTTTTAAAAATCGTATAAAATTAATATATTTGGCAGTAGCCTATATTAGCTTAGAACTTAATGGCCTCGCTTTTTTAGCTAATATCTTAAAATATTACTGTATGTTTGAACATGTAATATAATTTAAATATCAGTTCAAATATTAAAACTAAGAATATTCAATAGTAGTTTTTTCTTAAAATTGTAATTTTACGTTTTTTAAACAAGCCCAGTTATATTTTATATACCATAAACTAGTAACATTTACATTTACTTTAAGTTTTGTTTGCACTGATAACAATGTAAGAAGTAATTTCTTACAAAATTCTCTTCAAATCTACTGATCTTTAAGTGTTCCTAGCAAAGTTTTTTACTGCAGTAGTATTTCTCTTTCGAGTTTAAAGTTTCTCCATCTGGAGTCAATTAGTTAAATATTTCAGTAATATTGCTTGCCTCTCATGAGAGACGGTCGGCGTTGCAGCTACTACTAAAAAATAAAAATACTTCTTTGTAATAAAAGAAAGGGAATAAAACCACTTGTTTGTAAAGAAAATATGAAACATGAATAATTTGTTTGCATAATTCACCAGATATGAAATTCCTTTTCTTTAAACAATTTCATGAACCGTGTGCACTCTGAGCAATAGCTCAAAATATCTTAGTCACGTTTAACAGGTTTGATATTTTCTCACATTATACATTTAATTGTTTATATGCATGGATTTAGTATGTATAGCAAAACTATTTCAGAGTTGATAAGAGTAAATTGACGAAAAGTTGCAGTAAGTATTATAAATATTTATATAATCGTTTATTAATTGTATTTTTTTAAATAAGAAACCTCATATGCGTGCTTAAGTCAATATGGTTTTAAAGATTTTAGTAAATACGCAGGGGATTGCTGGTCAGGAGTCGCTAAGTGTTCTTCCACCCAAATGCGTGTAAAATTTAATGGGATAACACCACTGCTTTGTGGTCGTAAGGCAGGATATTTGACCGCGTTAAGTGACAACATTAAGTTTTCTACGATACTGTGTATTTACTACCTTTTTTGACTTCATAAAAACAATTTATTGCGGTCCCATAAGGACTGCTCACGGTTCCTGTAATGTCTCTGACAGTGTATTTCCAGACAGGTTTCCTTACTTTTTATATCCCACTCCTAATGCGGGAGACAGCAGACCCATCTTCATTCACTATCCTAAGCATAACTATGTTAAGAGATCAATACATTAGTATATAATTATTCAATCCTGAATCCTTCACTTGTAAGAGGGATACTAACCAAATGGCGATGGTAGTGAGAGGTGGCTTGCGCGAAGCCGGCCACCTCGATGGGTGTGCTGTTTTTAGAAGCACAGAAACTCATGTAAACCTTTTATTTTTACTATTTATTTAAAATTTAGATTATAGCTTCGAAAATTGTATGTGTTGTGAAAAGTAAAATTATTTATTTCAACGTTTTAAACACAAATTTTAAATAGCTTGAATTTTATTTACAATTACATTTATAAAACAATAATCAAGACACAGTTCCAAGAGTAGACAGGACTATATTCTAAATTACTATAAGCTCTCCTCCTCTTAAACAGGCGATTATTCAGCCTAGATAAGTTATTCATCCTAGATAAGGTTTTACCTCTCGTTTTCAATTATTTATCCTATTTTGAGCTTGCTAAAATACACTGTAAATAGTTTGTCGGCGTCTGTCTTGTTTCAGGTTTTATTTTCATATTTCTTTCTCAAAGTCTACCTATTTCTATTTTTCATGTATCTATGTCTACTTTTCTCGTTTTATGTGCCTAACTTTTCTTTCCCTGCTAAACTGTATTTGCCTTTATATTCTTGGCAATTTTTCTATCACTTCTTTTTATAGACACTTGTAATATATGGAGTATAAATGTAATGTAATCGTGTGTGCGTGTGTGTGTGTGTGAATGTGTGTGATTGTTTGTGTGTGGTGTGTGTGTGTGTGTGTGTGTGTGTGTGTCCCCTCCGCTTCAGTTTTGTTGGTTGTTGGCAAAATTACATATTTATTATATATTTATATATCTGCTGCTCACACCGTTTTGTGTACCGTGTTAAGATCCCTAAAATTTGTTTTGTGTTCCCACCCAAAGGCAAGCCTATTCCCGCTGACTTCTACCTTAACGTTTGTGTGACCTCCCCTAAGATGGTTGGCAAGTTTGTTGGGTCTGTATATAGTCACACATGTCAGTAAAATAGTCAGCTGAAACAACATTTATATGAACACACAACATTTTCAAAGAATCTTACCACTTCATGAGATCTGCAGGCACAGCAAGGGGACGTGCAAAATATGATCATGTTTAAGATACCTATTTTAAAAGGCTCCTGTGTTATTTAAACATGATCTGCCAGTAGACCTCGTCTCTGGGCTTCAATACAAAAAAACAACTACTTTTTAGAATAGCTCAATAAAATTGTTTTCAGGAGAGAACTCGTTTGAAGAGACATTAGGTTTTTAATTTTATATATTTATTAATTAATGAAATTTAATTAGAACTGTACTTTGATTTTATAATAATTATTTATCAGTTGGAAAAAACTAAAAGTTTTTATTGGTTGTTCAGCACAGGATAAATTCAAATACTGTAAGTTTTTAAAATGCATTTAATTACTGATTTTAAACTAAAATAATTATCATTTCAAATAAAATACATTTAACTCTCTCTTTATCTTCACAAATAATAAATTAAAAGTTTGTTATTTTTCACATAGTTTAATCCTACATTTCATTTATATTTCATTAATTACATTTACACATTTTTAAAACAAAATTATTTCCAAATTTAACATAATAAAAAATTTTATCTTCTCATTTCAAGATTGAATTGGTAAATTCACATTTTATTGTAAATATTTTTAAAATTTAAATGATTCAATAAATCTGGTCTTCTTAAAAAATGATTGCCTTATGGCCAAAACTACTTTGTAAATTTAATATTTTTATTTAAACATTTTTGTTATACTAATTAATTTTACTACTTTTAAGATTTATTTAATTTTTCAACATAGAGTGAAGTCATTGTATAAGTTTAATAGGTAATTGGAATTTAATAAATTTAACTGACTAAATTTGACGTTAATTTGTATATAATAGAGAAAATGACTTGCCAAGGATTTCCCTACCGGTCCTAGAGTCCTCTCGTCTGGATTCCTTGGTCCCTGGACATCGGAAGTTGCCATCCCCGGTCAGTCGATGGAAGTCTTTCTCCCTTTTCCGCGTCCTGGAGGTTGATTCTGGAGCCCTTGTCCATGGGTGGTCTTAGACGGCGGAAACGTGATGGTTTGGTCCATCTGGTCTTATGGGGGTTCTTGGAGCGATCCGACATTACGGCCGTTAGCAACTCGTATTAAAAATTTTTACAGACTGTCTTACAGGTCCAAAGTTCATCTATTTATTGCGGCTATATAACCCTACCCCCTGCTCTAAGCTCGTCGCTATCTCCGTACTTCTTTTTTCGTACGGGCGGGTTGGACAACGTATCAGTTTTAACCTACATAATTTCGTTATCGTTTTTTGAACACTGAAAAATGTCTATTATTTTAAAATGGCTGTAACGTTTTTTGTTATTTACGTTTTTTAAATTCTGTTTTCACTAATGTTCATTTTGGATCTTGCTGGTCATTTCAAAATGTCGATGATAGTTCTACGTGACCTAATTCTCAAGTTAGCATTTTTTGGCACTTAGAAAATTATCACTGCACTCCCGTTTGTCAAAATTAGTTATTACAGTTTCATATAAAAGTTTATACATTTTAATTTGTCTTAATAATACTTATTCAAAATCTGACTGATTTCTTGACTCTTTTAATCGTTTCCTTATACCATAAATTAAAACCTTATTATTTAAATATTAAAATCGTTATTTAAAAAATAGGAAATTATTAATTTCCCAATTTGGAAGGCCTTCCAGACCGTTACAGTGTGTGTGTGTGTGTGTGTGTGTGTGTGTGTGTGTGTGTGTGTGTGTGTGTGTGTGTGTGTGTGTGTGTGTGAATAAGTTTGTGTGTGTGTGTGTGTGTGTGTGTGTGTGTGTGTGTGTGTGTGTGTGTGTGTGTGTGTGTGTGTGTGTGTGTGTGTGTGTGTGTGTGTGAATAAGTTTGTGTGTGTGTGTGTGTGTGTGTGTGTGTGTGTGTGTGTGTGTGTGTGTGTGTGTGTGTGTGTGTGTGTGTGTGTGTGTGTGAATAAGTTTGTGTGTGTGTGTGTGTGTGTGTGTGTGTGTGTGTGTGTGTGTGTGTGTGTGTGTGTGTGTGTGTGTGTGTGTGTGTGTGTGTGTGTGTGTGTGTGTGTGTGTGTGTGTGTGTGTGTGTGTGTGTGTGTGTGTGTGTGTGTGTGTGTGTGTGTGTGTGTGTGTGTGTGTGTGTGTGTGTGTGTGTGTGTGTGTGTGTGTGAATAAGTTTGTGTGTGTGTGTGTGTGTGTGTGTCTGTGTGTGTAAGGGTCTACGGTAGAACCCTTACTAAAGCCTTAGTGTTTCAATGGTTTTCCTAAGCTGAAAAATAGTAATATATTTGGCTCTATTTCTCTATTTGTATTTCTCTTATTTTTTGACAATGTTCTTCTTTGGCTTTATATTTTAAAATGATATAGTTTTAGATATTAGCAGCTGGAAATCTTTCTTCCAGCTTATTTTTTTATTCACATCTTTCAATTTAAATTTTTTTTTTTTTTAGTGACAAATACTAGTAGTTTGTATTGTACTTCGCATTGGGTCTGCTTTATTCATGTGTACTTATGTTGTAAAAATTCTTTTTTATTAGTAGGCTAAATGCATTATTTAGATAAGGAAACCTTTTTTATCGTATTAAATTATTATTTTCATTTTAAAACGATTTACCCGGTCAACTGTTTACTTAAACAAAAGGTTTGTTTAAACAATAATGAAAAATTACCCTTAAAAGCCTTTGAACCATATTAATTTACATCAGAAAAAGGTTTAGAGCTTTACAAATTAATCGTTCTGATTCATACAAATTATGTTTCTAGACAACGTTAGGTCATATACACACTGGTGACGTTAATCAACACATTCAATATTAAACATACCTTAGCAATCTCTTGTACTCACTTAAAAAACTCATTTCTTTGAAAACTATAAATACAAAGCTATTTATAAAAATTTACAAACACTTTTCAATTTGTTATTAGATTTTGAACAGTAAATTATTAAAAGTTTGGAAAAAGTAATCTAATACAAATAAATAAAAAATTTTCAAACCTTGATGCCCGTCTTCGATAAAATCTGGATAAAAACAGACCACAAACTCCTAATGTGATTTCCTTTTTTGATGATTTTGTGGGTTTTGTGTAATGCTGTGTTTCTAATGTTATCTTGATTTTTTAAATTTAAATTAACCGTAATTTAACTATCGTAAACACCAAATTAATATCATTTAACAAACATGTACTCTAATATAACAATAAACGAAACCATCCAAATAATAAAAAACAAATTAACTGATCTTAAAACCAGCCCCAAATACACAAACCAAATTACAAAGTGCCTAAAGACCATATTAAATCAAAATTAATTCATATTTAATAAGATATATAAACAAATAGATGGGTTAGCAATGGGATCACCCCTCTCAAGTATAATTTCAGAAATGTACCTCCAATACCTTGACGAATTAATCACACAAACCATAAAAACACAAAACCTCAACGGACATTGGATACGGACATTGTATGTTAACAATGGATTATACATTTAAAGGAATACAGCAATAAATAATAATATCACCCTAAATGAAATCAACAACTTACACCCTAACATAAAGTTCACCATGGAGGAAGAAATAAACAATAAAATAAACTATCTAGAACTAACAACAACCAGAAATACAAGTAACAATGAATATTCAATTTATAGGAAACCCACACAAACCATTATTACAATACCAAACTACTCTAACCATCCCCCACAACTTAAAATGGCTGCTTACAACTCACTCTTGCACAGAATGATAAAACTGCCTCTAAAAAATGAAGAAAAAGACAAAGAGAAACAAATAATATATCAAATAACCTAAAAAAATAGATACAATAAAAACTATAGATAAATTAAAGCTTCAAATAATAAATCAATTAAAACAACCTAAAGTCGAACTACAAACAACAACAAAATGGACCACATTCACATACACACGGTACAACATAAAAGGAATAACTAAAACACTAAAAAATCGTAATAATAACGTAGCTTACAAGAACACAGGAAACACAATCAATAAAATTAAAAAAAACGGTCCCACACTTAATAACCCAGACTAATAAAATATACATAGGCCAAACAATAAAGAAATTCAAAGACAGATATTAGGAAGACCTCAATTCATACATCTAACCTGAAACTAAAAACTCAAACTTAGCTACACACGCCATCAAAAACAAACAAACATTCCCTACATTAGAAAACGTACACCTAATACAAAAAATACAAAATGGCCTCGAAATGACAATCTGGGAACAACTACAAATTTATAATCATAAACGAATAAATACAAATAAAATTAAAAAACTGTACATTATTCAAATTTAAAAGACTCGCACAGTGCAGTGAATCCGAATATTGAACAATAACGGTACACCACACTTTGTGACAACGGAATTTCCACACAAATCGCAGTCTACTACAACCCCGGTCAGTGATGCCCGATGATGGAGATACTACTAATCTTTGAAAGTTAACTCTCATAAATACCAAGTGAGATTCTAGTTGAGGTACATATAGTAAAACTGATATATATATATATATATATATATATATATATATATATATATATATTGTTTATACAAAGATTTGTACAACGTTATATTATAATAAGTCTTACAAATTATATATATATATATATATATATATATATATATATATATATAAATTGCGATTTTTTCTTTTATAAACAAAAAAAACTGAGGTTATTCAAATAAAAAAAAATACTTTTTTTTATTTAAAATTATAATAAAAAATTAATAAAATAATGATTGTATTTAAATATATATAGATTTGACTTTTACTGAATATTTTTTAAATATCTATTACACATATCTAAAGCATTACATTTTAGAATTTATTTTTCATTTCCTTTTATTAGCTCACACTCTAACTATATATACCTTTTGCAAATCCTGTACAAAGATGCCTATCGCTCTGGCACTGAGTCAGGTTTCCCTCTGCTATGAGTTATTTTACAAAGAAGTATATGAATTTTTCTTTTTCCCACATCTGTTTATCGTCGAAAGCTCCAATGCACAACCTAAAATAGTTGCCATGGTTACCACACTCCATAATAAATGAAGGGTTAAAAATGAATGAAAAGAATAAAGTAATTAAACGAAAAGGATTAATGATATCGAACCTTGCTTCGCAATCAAACAATGCGAAAGGAAAGGGAAAAGAAAGTAAAACTTAATCACAGCGATGAAAAAAGCGTGTTAGTTGTAACAAACAAAAATAATAATCCAACAGAATGGAAAATATAAAATGGCAGGGAATGTTTCTTTCTATCTTGCCACTTAATATTGTTATTCTGACATATGTATATACATATTTATATTAATTGTATTTATGAGTAAGAAAAAGTAAATAAATTTACGTTTCTTGATATAAGTAGAAATTTATTTTTAAAACGTTTTGTTATTTTTGCCTACTTGTTATATAAATAGATTACTGTACGTAAGGAAAAGAACAATATTTCAAAGTATACCTTATGTTTAAGATTTATCAATAGATTTTAATAACGATATTTTGTCCACTATGTGCTCAGTGAACAATAAAATTTAACACGTAATTTTACTGTTACTTTTCCGGTAACAGTTAAATCTGAACATTGTCAAACATTGCGTGAAATCGCAGTAGCTGATATCTATGACAGTGTTATTAACAGAGTAATTATTCCGTTCAGAGATGTTTGTGCGTGATATGATGCAGTTTACCGTAAATGGCTGAACATTAAACTGGATTTTGACACGCGATACACCAATCTTTTTTACACCATAGGATTATTTGTTGTTATATCGACACAATCGTAATGCTGCGCTGTAGCAGCATAACCAGGTTTTATCTCTGCAGCAATTGTCATACCAGTGTGGGGGTTCTAGGCTAAAGCAACCATATTTTATGTAATGACGCATAAGTCACGGTTTAGTGACGTCACAGTTGCTACCGTGAGAACCAATTGGAACAACACAAATTGGACAACAAATTGGAACATGTTTAAACATAAAACAAAACTTTATACGTTTCAATTTTGGTTTAAGATTTCTTTCTTCTTCCATTTTTGTTTTAAATACATATCGGAAATAAGATAAATTGAACGATTATTTGTTCCCACTACCGTCTTCTATTCGATAACCAGGACTGTAAAGAGGACGATATTAAGAAACTGCCACAACATTAGAACTAATAACGTAAACCTATTAATATTTTTTTTAATCGCTACAAATTTTTTTTTTCATTTTGAAGGCTCTTTTGGGTGATTTAAAATTGAAAAATCTAGGTAATGGGAATTAAATAGTTCTATAATTTACCTTTGAAAGATATTTTTATTCTTATACGAAGACATCTAAACGGTAACCGACACGAATGACCACTAGTTCTTGAACTCCGATCAATAAACAGCGGCACAACACTCAGATATCTTTAACTGGAACATTGGAAACATGGGTCACCCTCCGGAGTTAATGTTATTATATATTCTAAAGTTTTGTGCTTTATACCCACTAAAGTTGGCGATACGGTTAAGTCGACGCAGTGGCGGTAAATCCAATGTTTATACGTTAGCAGCACTGACCAGCCGGTGACGTATTTTCCTACGTACTATAGCAGTGTGAAAGTGATTTACTAACTAAATTCTTAGTTATTTTGTGAGCGTTTGATATTGTGTTTTTTAAAAATTAAGTTAAGTACATTCTTATTACTAAATTCATTACTGTATAACACTATTGGTCCTAGCAGTTACGTTTCTAGAGAGAAGCGACTTTATTTTGCCTTTATCGAGTTACAAAACAAGCAGATGTTTGGTAGATTTACTTACTTTGATGAAGAGCTGGAGATGTTTAAGACCAAGATGGGGTGACGGGGTAAGTTGTGAATTGATGTAGGGGCACATTGACGCATCTCCTACTTACCCCGTACTCCTTCTTAATATGTTCCTAAAATCTAATTTAAAATCCTTGGATGTAAGTTACTATATAATAAATTATGTTACTATACCTCGATAATGGATTTTATATTATTTAACTTTATACGATTTACATTTTAATGAATTGGTTTGAATTTACGTAAACGAAAAAACCACCAATTCTTTTTATATTTTTTAAAATAAGATTTGTTCTAATTCTTTAATTTTTTTAATTTCTTATAACTAAGTAGTTATCTCATTGTTAGATTGTGTGAAATTAAGTGAGAGAGACGAAAAGGAAAAACCACGAGATGACATGCTATGAGCGGTTAAATAGGTCAAGATTAACAGACTTTTTGAGATGTTCTAAATAGTTTACATAGATTATTTGATAAAGTCACGGCAGTCGAAATCATTGTTCAAGTTGTTGCAAAAGACTAGTTTGAAAAAAAGGAATTTCTTTCCTTCCAATGTAAATATTTTTAAAGAACAAAACTGTATTTCTGCCATGATGAAAGATAGGCCAAATCATGAAGAAGAATTTGAGGCTCAAGATTTATCAAGTGAAGATGAGCCTTATCAGGTTGGCAGAGCGAAAAATATCTAACAAGTTACCCGGATTTTCTACTAATTCAGTGCCTATTTCTGTTTTACCTCACGAGAATGACGGAAATCTCGTGGAAGGAGTTTACTCCTAAAAAATGAAGTCATTTTAGAGGCAAAAACCAAAGAAAAGTAGGCTTAGAGAAAAAGGAAGGACAAAGGTTACCTTTTCCGATTTGACTATTTTAAAAGACTTAAGAAAAGATAAAAATGCTGTAAAAAACCGGTTAAATAAAGATATGGAAGAGTAAAGAGAAATAAATTTAGAAAATGATAAAGAGGTTAAAAAAAATTGTTTTGATAAACAAAAGGAAAAATAAACAGAAAAATTACTAAAAATATTTAAAGTGATTCTGATGAAAACGTTTGTTATTATTTATATTGCATTAATCATTTTTCTCCAAGTAAATCATAGAGAAATGGATTCAATGAACAAAATGTAACCTTGGGCCACATAAAGCTTGAATCAATGGTGATTTTATTTTATGTTTGTGACAATTGCAGTTTTTATAATGATGTGGACTAAACAATTTGTATAATTGTTTGATAAAAGTCACATAACCGATAGTCATAAATATTTTAAATTAATAAAAAGATGGATTTTTATCACTGTAAACAAAAATTTATTATCAAAATAAAATAATAACTAAATATCGTTTAACAAAGTTTTATTATGTTTTTTTTTTCAACGATACGACTATTTAACCCAAACGTATTGGCAGTTTGCCCTTGAACGGAGTAAGTGTGCTCATTTTAAATTGTACTATTATATATTTTTAAAATCTGGATTTTGAAAATGAACATAACCAAATTTGGGAAATACCTAACCAGTATATAGGATTCAAGCCCAAGAGGAAATTTCTTTCAAAAACTGAGAATGAAAACGTAAAAAAATAAATTTACAGAAATGCGCCAACCAGCCGCGATCTCACCTACCTCATCATGTGTAGCCTAGTTAAGGTACGTCTTTAGCGTGACGTCACATTCACCCCAATTCGTTGAAAATTTTTATTAAATACTTGTCCTGGTATGAGACAAAAAATAAGGCATCTCTAACCAAATTAATATCGGTGAACCCTCACTGAAGCCATTTATAAATGTATTTTGCCATGACGAACTTACAGCGACTTAATTATGTTTTTTTTTCGTACGTTAAATTCG
Organism: Prosapia bicincta; assembly: GCA_036971475.1. Taxonomy (NCBI): domain Eukaryota; kingdom Metazoa; phylum Arthropoda; class Insecta; order Hemiptera; family Cercopidae; genus Prosapia; species Prosapia bicincta. The sequence continues at coordinate 206,660,390 of JBAIZL010000001.1, forward strand.
ATAGTACCAAAGTAATTATATTTTTTCGGGTTTAGAAAATTAATAACCCTTGAAACGACAAAGTAATAAACTAGTTCCCTGATAATATCTCACTCAACGTTATAGGTTCTAAAATGTTTTGTTTGGTAACAATTAAGATGCTAAACGTATCGTCTATATTTAGCTTTGAACATTTTAGAAATGTATGTCACGTGACGACTGCTCAGGAAATGAGTATTGCAACGTTATATAAGGGACAATGGTTACCACAAGTTATTACAAAACCGACAAAATAAACGTCCTCCGATACATTTACATTGCAAACTGTAACGGTATAAACGTCTAACTGCATTAAAGTTGTTGGTAGAGCAGCAACAAAGTTTGTACGACCGAGGACATAAAACCAACAGAATGGTTTATTCGTTTTGCTCTAGTTACCAACTGGAAGGGATGATTCTGGAGAGGTGACTTGAACTTGTCAATATAATTACCTGTTATGCTAATTTTATTTAAGAATAGTTTCAATAAGTGTTATACATTTAACTTTTGTGTCAACAAAGTTGAGTTTATAGTAATAGATTTGAATAATAACTAGACACGGAATAGCTAAATATAAATTATGCATAGAATGTGCAATTGTTAGATATGAAGTAAAGTGAAGAAAAGTTACTTTATATCTAGGCCTATAGTAATGCTAAACATTTGCCTAGTATCACTATATATATATATATATATATATATATATATATATATATGCACATAAAAACAATTAAGTTTATTATATTATATGAATTGTTTATTAATTCTTAGTTATTTATTAAATATTTTTCGTATTTGAATATGTATAGTGGTTTTTGTTTGTTATACAACATACATATTTTTTATTTATATAAATATTAATACATATATATATATATTTATATATATATATATATATATATATATATATATATATATATATATATATATATATTCTTGATATTTAACGTTATCCATTGTTTTTCCGTTGCACTGGCTTTATGAAGTTAATATATTACTATGTAAGTAATTTTATCCACCACTAAGTGCAATAATTTTACTTTGAGTGATGAGGCACCTTTCGGTGAAAGGTAGAAATATCATACACACAGATCAAGAAAAAGTGCGCGTAACGTCAACAAACACCAACTTCACAGACCGAACATCTACAACAGAAAAACATCAGTGATTCGACAATGGTCAATTGACCGAAAGGTGCCTCATCACTCAAGGTAAAATTATTGCACTTAATGGTGGATAAAATTACTTACATAGTAATATATTAACTTCATATATATATATATATATATATATATATATATATATATATATATATATTTATTTATTTATCAATTTCACTTATATACTTAAACAAGAATCTTACTTGGTATTTATGCGAGCTAACTTTCAATGGCTAGTCGTGCCGTCATCCTCGGGCATACTGAACAGGGTTGTTGTAGACTGCGAGCTGAGTGGATTTCTCGTTGATCTTGGTGTACCGTTATGTTCTATTTTTAGATTCACTGCACTGTGCGAGTTTTTAGAGTTGGTTTTGGGGTTAATATTGTCTATTAGATTGAATAATTTATCGTTTTTTTATTTTATTTGTATTTGTTCGTTAATGATATTATTTTTATTTTTATAAATTTCTAGTTGTTCCCAGAGTTTCATTTTGAGGCGTTTTTGAATATTTGTTATTAGGTGTACGTTTCTTCATGTGGGGAATGTGTGATGTGTGGCGTGTGTGGCTAAGGTTGAGTTATAAATTTCAGGTTTGATGTATGCATTGAGGTGTTCTTGATATCTGTCTTTTAATTTATTTTTGTTTGGCCTATGCATATTTTATTACAGACTGGGCATTCGATTTTGTATATTCCGTTATTAAGTGTGGGACATATTTTTTCTGGTTGGTTTATTTTGTTGATTATGTCTCCTGGGTTTTTGTAGGCTATGTTAATATTCTTATTTTTAAGTGTTTTAGTTATTCCTTTTATGTTGTATCCTGTGTATGTTAATGTATCCCATTTTGTTGTTTGTGGTTCGATTTTAGGTTGTTTTAATTTATTTAAATTAAACTTAGTTGCTCGCATAAATACCAAGTAAGATTCTTGTTTAAGTACATAAGTGAAAGTGATAAGTGTATACAAGAAAACATTGTTGCGTAACTACAAATATATATATATATATATATATATATATATATATATATATATATTTATATACACATATATTTTGTAGGTATAATGACAGATCACAGAAAATTTTGCTTTTTAAAACACTCAACGTTTCGAATTTCTTTCCGAGATTCCTTTTTATGAGCTCTGTTTTAATTAAACAATTATACAACATAACTTACATTTATAAAATACAAAACAATATATAAAACACTAAGCTAAATAAAACACTTTACTAAGCTAAATAAGTGAAGCTTTTCTTTGATTTGTAGTACCAGTATTCCCAAAGTTATAAAAGTATCGTAGAGTTCGATTACTACATCTTGATTCGTCAAAATAGAAAAGCTTCACCTAATTAGCTTAGTAAAAATGTATTTAAAAAAATAAAAGGTAACATATATGAAAGTGTTATTCTATCACATATATAAATAAAAACAAATTTCATCCAAGGAATACAATATATATATATATATATATATATATATATATATATATATGGCTGAATAACACTTTCATAAACAAAATAAAATATTTTTCATTTTTCCTAATACATTTTTACTAAGCTAAATAAGAGAACTTTTCGCTGATTTGTAGTACCAGGATTCCCAAAGTTATGAGTAACGTAGGGTTCTACTACTGCATCTTGCCTCGTCAAAAGAAAAACGTTTCACTTATTTAGCTTAGTAAAAATGTATACAAACAAATTAAAAGTAACATATATCAAAGTGTTATTCTATCACATATAAAATGTCATTTAAGGATTACAATATATATAGCAATAGTACCACATATACCGGTATAACTGGCGCCTTATAAGTTCCGCTTTGGCCTTGAGAGGCGAATGATGGGGCACAGGGGTGAGAAGACCAAGAATCAATGCAGATCTGTAGACACAGGTGTTTTGTTACTCTGCAAAAACACAGTTATTCATTCTGTGTAGAAATTACATACATCTAGACGACTGAAGCTTTAAAGGTTTTTACCCCCCAGAATGTATCATATTACAATCTAAGAAACCCTTTTTCTTAGACTTTTTGAATTTAAGAATGCCTCTGAGACTTGTTTTCATTTTTCCCTTTCTCTCGTTAAAAATAAAGGCTAACATTGATCATTCTGTTAAAGACAAGCGCTTGATAGCCATAGTTTATGTTTTCACATAAAACAACTAACATAAGTTAGTTCACATTCCATAACACGGCAAAATAAAATTAAATATTAATTCACTTTATAAAGATATATAGTATTTAAACAGGAAACCATATTCTACTCACATAGTCTCCTGAAACAAGAAATATAGAACACAATTACAGGACTCAATGGTTACCGAACGGGTATCAGACACTTTTTTCCTAGAGCCTGACTCTGTCCTATGACAGTCATTGCATAGTACGTTCTAGTGGGTAAATACCTATTGAAGCGAAAGTTCAACACACACAGCTGCACATGTTTTGCTAACTTTGGGTGTAGAGTCAGACAGCATAGTCTGAGAGCGCAGCGGTAGGAGGGTGAGGCGTAGTACCAAGACTGGCTAGTAGTGGCAGAGTCAGGGCGGAACTTATAGTCCACAGTTAATACCAGTATATAATTGTATATAAGGGATAGTACCTAACGGACTAACACTTATATCAGTTGCTATAGTGTGAACCAAAAATAATACTTTTGAGTATTCCTGCCAGCAATGGAAACCAATTCACTGTTAGACTTCACTCACAAAGTCGAAACCTAAACTTCACTTCTAAACATTACACTCTCCTTATAGTGAAGTTTACATTACAAAATATATCAATCATTGAAAACAAGTTTAAAAAAATTTCTCATGTCCCAGAGGGTCACAAATTTTAACTGACAGAATATTTCACATACTTTCGTAAAAATACTAAACTTCATGACGTCACAGGGGTAGCAAGTGCCGCGGGAGGAGTGTGGGACAGCATAACGATGCATCTAGAAAAATCACCTGCAGTGAAACAATGCTCATAATTTTAAAAGAGATGAATAAGGGACGCCGATAAATATATTTGAGTAAGTAGCTAACCAATGCAAACATAAGTCGCACGAACGTGATCCACCCGTCGATATAGGTAGTTAAATTCTCACAATATGGAGCTCGCATGATTTAAACTAAGCATTATTTAATAACAGCAGAATCTAGATAGCTATGGATAGAAATATATACCCACACTAATTTTATCTTAGGTAGTTGAACATTTTCCAAATTTTTTCGCCACTCTAGCAGGCTGTATGGCTAAGCCGGTTCTTAAAATGTTATATGCAAATGTCATTACTCAATAGTTATCCTAGGAAGCTTTACGCCAATGAATGATTTCGTTGAACACCAATAGTAACATTTATCACACACACACACACACACACACACACACACACACACACACACACACACACACACACACACACACACACACACACACACACACACACACACACACACACACACACACACACACACACACACACACACACACACACACACACACACACACACACACACACACACACACACACACACACACACACACACACACACACACACACACACACACACACACACACACACACACACACACACACACACACACACACACACACACACACACACACACACACACACACACACACACACACACACACACACACACACACACACACACACACACACACACATACACACACACACACACACACACACACACACACACACACAACATATATATATACTTGATATTTTCCGTTATCCATTGTTTTTCCGTTGCACTGACTTTATGAAGTTAATATATTAAGTAATATTTATATATATTATATTGTAAGTAATTTTATCCACCATTAAGTGCAATGATTTTACCTTGTGTGATGAGGCGCCTTTAGGTCACTTGACCATTGTCGAATCACTCTGAATGACTGATCTAAGTGAGTTATTCGACAATGGTCATGTGACCGAAAGGCGCCTCATCACACAACGTAAAATCATTGCACTTAATGGTGGATAAAATTACTTACAATAGTAATATATTAACTTCATATATATATATATATATATATATATATATATATATATATATATATATATATATATATATATATATATATATCACTGTATCATGATATAATTGTTAAAGAAAGACTTATGTACGAACAAATAAAGTGCAGAGTACTGGAAACACTATGACAAAGTGTTAATTAGCAGTATAAAAACGTAAACAAGAACTGTTTGATATAAAAATAATAATTAAAAAAATTAATATTAAGTAGTTTTAAAGAAAAATGTAAATCCTGCTATTCATGCCATGACATTTTGAAGGGTGAGGCATCAGTTACAGGTATACAATCAGAAAAATCTGATAAAGAACTACGATGAAAGGTTTAGTGTGGTTTAAACGAAAAACATAAATGCACCTGGAGCAAGGCTAACAAGAACATTAGTTGCTCTATAAGTCGTTTCTAAGTAGAATATCCGTAGAGGTAAGTAAAAAGTAAAAGCTTTCAGCGGAGCAATATAGCATCGAGAAATATTAATGTACAACAAACAAACAAACAATTTTATATATTTGCTCGAGATACTGATAATGGTATTCCAATATGTACTTTAAATCTCTGTATTATTTTGTATACTAAACGAAAGTATTAGTTTCTGTTTTTCTCTAGTTAGTGGTGGAAATAATCAACACAATGTCCAAAAAGTCAGAATCAATCCGAAATAATTTTGGATATTTAAAAACTTTGATATGCTTACGTGTATGACTATTTTATTGTCATTCATTATTAATTCCTATTTTGCAGAGCATTGAGTAGCCGGTGTTCTTATTTAAATTTGTTTTAATTAATTGTTGGGAGACATTAACGCTCAAATATACAGAACTAGTTATTTTGAAGCATCGCCAATTAAAATTAGTTATTATATAAGTCAAGACAATCTAACTTGAAAACGCTAAACACTGTAAAATGCTATTACCAACAAACGTATAGAAAAATAAATTTAACAAGCGCACAAGTGGAATCATGTGTTTACGTAGGAATAATGATGTTTATACTAAAAAGAAATACTCACTTAATAGCAATAACCTAACCTAATAATAATTGTTCGTTATATTTTCATTCATATATTATAAGTTATATTTTCATTTGAATTCATTTAAAATTTTAAATTTTCATGGGAAAATAATTATCTATTCACTATTCTTATTCTTTCATTAAAAACTTTAGAGTTTAAAAGTGGCAATACGAAATGTTAAATCTGAAAATAATTTTTCAAAGGTAGAACCCTAACAACAGCATTTCACAAATTAAACCTCGAAAGTCCTGAGAAACCCAGTTGCATGCATACACTTTTAATTACCAGCAATGAGAATACTTTCTATGTCCGAAGCCATACAATTTATTCCCTATTAATATTGTAAAAGTACTTAGTTGATAAAACATTTCAGATTACGTACAAAAGTTAATCAATTCACAAAAGTTAAATATATATTTTAAATTTTTACGTAGTAACCTTTTTATTTAATTGTTCAATTTTCACATCTTTTGTATTTATTGTAACATAATATAGTTTTGTATAGAAATCTTCCACTTTTCTAAGTATTGACGTATTTAAACCTCTTGTTATCCAAATATTATATCATAACGAAAAAGGTAAGGAAAATATGTATTATTGGAGCGTAGCACTAAGGTATACTTACAATAGATGGGGCTAACTACATTTAATTTAAAATTAATAAACTATCCGTTTATAATAACTATTTTTATACATATAATATAAATAAATATCTTATAACTCACAAATTTCTATGAACAAATTCATCTACTTAGATTTCTTATTAGATTCCTAATATAAAGGTGTCGGGGATTTATGAATCTAACGTATTAAAACTGTTTCAAGCTCTTTACAAATTACAAATACTCGAAAGAAAAACAAATATGCGGTCTATCTTTCGACTTCATAGCTTGACCCCAGTACATAACATCTGCTCCTAAACCCTCTCATTATCTCTATTGCGTAAACTGTATACTTTAGATTTTCATAAGTTTTAAACAATTTATTACGCATTCGAATTGCAGTTCTCATAGTTTAATACATTTAACGATCTTAACCGGTTATTCATAGCAAACCCAATCTTATTTTCAATATTGTTATTATTTTAATTTTACAAAACATTTTTTATTATAATAACTTATCATTTAGGTTCTGACTATTTTAAAGTTATTATCATTCAAGTCTGTGAAAAATAAACTAGATTTACCGTACCTTCCTTTGGCCGTGTTCCTGACGAATATTTACAGCAATAATACATATTGAATACGTACTTGTACAATTACAGGTTGTATATATTACAAGATATTCCAGAATATATTTGGTCCTTCCACTAAGAGGCGTTTTGTATTTAAATTTTAAAAATCAAATTGTTACAACAATATTTAATTTTGGAAGTGACTGGTTTTGAATAAAAAAACACAGCGTTCAAGAGCAACATTTTCTACGAATCGGCGTCTAAGAAGCCTCTCGGTGAAGGAGAAGATTAGTTCCTCCTTTTGCTTGCAAGTCTACTTGCAACAATTTTGAATGTACTATGAACAACACTTCAATAAGGCTCGTTATAAACGACGAGTCCTGGCCGCGCAGTCCTATGAGTTGAGGGAATGTATGGAGCGCTTGTGAGCGGATTTACGGTCTACTGTGGTTGGGCAATAATTTCAGGGTGGTTTCAGCAACTTGCACCGGTTGAAATGTACAAACAGGTCTTAAACAATTTGTATGACGTCCTTTTATCATATAATTTTTTGACGTTCGCTTGGAATCATGACCTCTTATCAGACATTAAGTAATGTAAATTCTTCTTAGTAAGTATGTTGTAATAACAAAGCAAAAAAGGTGTTTCTAAAAAAACAACTCTTACATAGGAAATTGTTTAGGTCACCTGCGTAGATAACTGTATGAATATAGGGTAAATCTGTTGTAGCAAACACTCACCCAACAGTTCATATCATTAACAAATTTTGAACTTTTTATGTTCATTCAAGCATCGATTTTCTACACATGAGTTTAAGAACTTTTCAACTATATGATATCTATTAACATGCAAGTGTAAAATTTAATACAACTAACTAAGGGTAGTCCGTAATCTTATCTCATTCAATGTTAAAGTTTGTACCTTCTTCTGAAGAACTATGATAGATAGATCCCTACGGTTCGTTTTATACATCTCTTATGAGTAGGAAATTTTTTAAAACAAAAACGTATTTTTGACATTTAAAAGACCAAAGGTCCAAAATGTGAATAAAAAAATAGACAAAAGTAATAATTTCTCTGCTAGTATTATCTATTTTTGGAAAACCGTATACGTAAAACGGAAAGATTGAGCAGTGTAATATGCCATAAAATTATCATAACCCTATCTCTTATAGGAGCTGAGGAAAAGGTACATAAAGATGAAAAACTATATTATGAGAAACAAATGAAAGTGAAAATGAGGTGGGTCATCATTACTCATGTATTTTTTGGTAGCTACCCATTATATGATGTGTCGTGTTGATCCTCAAAAATCATCTCCAGTGTTTTCTTAGCAAGCTTTTGTTTGTGACAAAACAAGCAACAGATCTGGTAATATGTAAAAGCTTTATCGCCCCTGCGGATCCGTTCACTGTAAACAATCTTCAAGAGAGTCAGTGTTCTTATACCTGGGTCCAGGTTCACCTCCTCCAAAAGGTAGATTTCTGATATGTTTCATTGTTTTACCTAACCACAGCTTCATATACACCAAATTTTAGAGTAGAAGCATCAAAAAAGGCCCTTTTTGACAGAATGGTCCTAATATGATTCCTAATACTAGAGATTATCCCTTGCTACGCTTCTCCAGTAGGTCAGGCATAGCCAAATCGTTGAAGATGGGATGAATTTCACTGATAAAAATCCGAGGGAGATGGAAGTGTTTACTATGATCATATGGTTCACGAGTACTAGAAGCCAGGTTGTATCACACCATGATGTGTCTAAATCTGTACAAAGTTGGTGCTGATACTACTTCTTACTCGTTGAGATATGAAAGTAGGTAGCCCAAAATTCCCTTCTCATAATTTAAACACTTTCTGTAATCCTTCTAATGGCTAAACCTTAAAACAGATGGATCCTATGGATGGTTTAAGCCATAAATCGTTTTTTCCTCCTACATTTTCCCCATCAGAAAATTTTTACCTTGCACAATACAGCTGGCAAGACAGATTATTGCCAACAGCTGATATTAAAGACACTTGTCATGACAATGCAATGAATACCACAAAATTTATATTTCGAAAAATTATTATTTTCAAACATGATACAAACAAAACATACAATTTTTTAAAATTAAATAAATATATTTCAGGTTGTCGTAGAAAATTTGCTGATATCTCACTTTAAGAAGGGAAATTCAATATTTGTATCCACTGCAAAACTGAATATCGACTTTTTAGATTTTCACATTACGGACTTCGGGTAATTAAATCACATGAAAAGGATAATTTGTCTTCGAATATAAATAAGTAATGTATATGTATAACTTTATGGATATAGAAATAAATAATTCATTCATAATATATGTTTATGAGAACTGTTTGTAAACAAAACCAACATAATAATGATTTTAAAATTCGATTTAGTTGCAAACGTTTTTTCCACAAAGATCACATCTATATCTATATCTATCTATCTATCTATCTATATACAGTATATATATGTATACAACATATTTTCCTGAATTGAAATACTAACTTTTAAGTTATTATTATTTAAGTATTTTATATTAATTTAAAAACGTAATAATAAAAAACGTTTGCCAAGTACATATATACATTCCAAGTAAACATGAAAGACATGTTATGCTGCCTAAAATAATTTCTTCTGAGCAGGTTTATTTTATAAATAATCAACAATAAATTGAACGTATAGTTATACTAATAAAACTAATAAATAAATATATGCTCCATGCTTAGACTTTGTTGTCTGGCTGATTTTGTGACTGTTACACTTGGTTACGGAACATTGATTTTTTTCTATCAATTAATAAAAAAACAACAAAAAACGACTTACTAATATCAAAGCTTTACGATCACATAACATATAACGACATAACTCGAAAGCTTTAATAAGGACAAAATGTAAGAAACAGTAATTGTTAATAAGGAAATGGCTGCTCGCTGAAGGCAATAAGGTGACACAGCACTGTCTACGTATCCCCTAGACCGGGGGATGGGAAGAGCAGGAGCGCTTTCATTCTACTTTAGTAACTGTTTCTTTCATCTTTTACTTTTATTGTTCACTTAAACAATGCTAGGCTAACTTTATTGTTGCACAAACCTTGTTATTTTCTTATGTCTATTTTATTTCATCTTCATTTATACGTTACATAATATTCTTTAGTTTTATTATAATTTTTAATTCAAAACAACGAAGAATATAATAGCAACATACATTCCTTGTGGTAATTGGTAACATTGCGTGACTGTTAGTAATTATTTTCCTTGATAATATGTCTGCATCAGGTCTTCATAATAGCACCGAAAATTAAGACTAGGATAATAAATATTGTCATAAGGATATAGGCATGATGCTACAGTATAATGCACGAATACATTTTGCATGTGATATTTATCTATTGCAATATTTTAGAGTATAAAATATACTGTATAAAGTACAGAGTGCAGAAAAACGTGGAGGTTTTTAATAATAATATTCGCGGCATTAATAAACCTTTTCATGTATTTATTATTTTTTAAGAACTACATTAAATACCAACTAATGAAAATCCGTAATAAAACCTATGTGATAACATTTACGAATTAAAAATGACAACATTTAAATGGTGTTCGTTCCATGACGTACTTTCTTCAATTCGCGTAGTGAAACTGTCAAACAATTTTCCTTAAATCTTAAGTGTTATGGTGGCAAAGCTTGATATTATGGTGATGTCTTAGCTTATGGCATCTTTCAGATCTTGTATTGTGCGGGGTTAGATATCGTACACTTCAGATTTGAGGTATCCCCAGAGGGCAAAGTCACAAGCAGTGAGTTTAGGCGAACAGGCTCGCCAAGCAATGTCGCCATTGCGAGAAATGACACGATCACGAAACATTCACCTCAAAACCTCCATGACCACATGAGCTGAACCAGTAGTTGCTCCATCTTGTTGAAATCCGGGAATGAAGAAACTGTCCAACATTCTCACTTAACGCGAGCGCGCGCGCACACACACACACACACAAACACACACACAACCATGTATAGAAAGTAAACACACTACTAATATTGTAGAAATAGAAATCAATGCAATATTATATTTTACCGCAAACTTCACTTTATCTCTGCCTAACTTAAAGTACGAACCCAAAAACCTATTTATATAGCGTTATTAGGAAACCTATATCTTGATATTTACTAGAAAAGGGTGTATAAATATATTCTTCATGTTTTTGTGAGAACAAAAGCGATGGGAGTTAACAAGACATTCTTGATTTGGGAATTTGTATTCAAAAAAATTTTATACAAAGAAATACATATTTAAAAAGAATAAGAAAAAATACAATTTTATTTAGATACATAAAAACCTATTTTACGAGGGAGGCTGCTCTAGCTTCTCTCCGTCGTTTCCTTCGCCATGCTCGCTGCTTGTTCCTCCACTGGCGTTTAGTGCGGAGTCTTTTTCCATATCATCTCTCACAATGTTATTATTTACGTTTCGAAACCAAAAAGTTATTTTTCTATCTGCCTAAAATAATATTAGGTAATTCAATTTTTTTACTGAAACTGAGAGTCGTTTAGTAGTTTCTTCTTGGAATAGTTATTTTCTGTTTTTCTAAACTATATTGCAAACTTTTGATTAACTATAGTTTCTACTAATTAATTGCTCTACTAACTGCAAAGGGACTAAATCAATGGAATTAAATTTATATTAGTTGATCTTAAAACTATCGAACGTTACTGCATTTTTTACGAAACTACAGAAGTTTAACTCCTCTACGATTTCCTTCTGTCGAAACATAATTTTACTGTTTACTGATATGTTCGTCTAGGTTTCCGTACCATATTTCATTAACGCCGTCTGGGAAAGAACCTATTTCCTTGGTCCGATACTCTCCACACTTTTTTATTTTCGCCTTTTAAATTATCTATGTGAAAGGTTACTATGATAATTTTTGTTCTGGCCAACAAAAACGTGTCAGTGTAGTGTATTTCTATTGATATTGCAGACTTTTTTTTAAAAAGGAGGTTATAATAAACGATATTTCATTACATTCATTTACAGTTTTTGTTGAATACAGTTTATTTATTTTAAATCTTTCTTTTTACAAATCTCTGCTAAAGTCCTGATTCTAAAGTTTAGGTCGGAGAAACTTTTGCTGCTGAGTTGCAATATTTATTTTTCCTGTTTAAAGTTTCCTCATCTCGAGCAAAGTAGTTAAATATTTTATTATTACAGTCGTATCGTTACTAGCAAGTTTTTAGCTTCCTGCTTCTTGCCTGTAAATAATTTATTATCTTATATTTTGATAATATGTGTATTATATACAATAATAAATCTAATATTTATTAGAAAAAAATCAATTGTTGCACTCGAGCGGCGTCTTTACAGAAGTGGTAACAAAATAGAGCTAATAGTTTAGGAAACATTTCATCAAAAACAGCTGAAAAAATTAAATAAATAATTTTTCATTAGATTTTTACATCTATATTTGATAAACCTATTTAATCAAGACTAATATTTATTGTAGGTAATATTACAATATTGTGGATAACAATAAACATTTATTAGGTATTTACTGGATACAAATTTTTCTAATATTATTTCAAATCTGTTATGTAAAAAGTAAAATAAGGTCTTCAAATTGTATAACTTTCAAAAGCTTGATTAAAAATATACATACCATATTATTATCGTTATATTCCATTTTTTTGTATTGAGATCTATCCAAATTTAAATACATTAATATATTTATTAACTGATAAAAAAAACTATTTATTAATTATCTACCTGTAAATTGAATGGTCTACAACCTAACCTACAACACAAAATCAGCTGTTACTTAAAATCTTATGTTGTAACGTATTTGCTGTAAAGTATGCGTTTCAGAAATAGCATGACGGGAAAGCATTGATTTATTCTCATGTTTTGTTCACCGCGTAAAGAAGTTATCACTTAAAAAAGTTAGGTTTTGATAGTCTAAAGTCGCCTTACCCTTTTCGAAAACGTTTCAGTACTTATTCGGTTTAATAAAATGAACTATGAGAAAAAATTTCATCCACGAATCAGACATATACTTTGTGGGATAAGACATTTGTACAGCGAGATTCCACTGGTGTACAATCTCAAATATGATTTGAATTGTTGAGTATAACATTTCATACCTCCGAACAGGGATACCTTTTCTGTTGAGTTAATGAGTGAAAAGAGTGAAATTAGACTAATTTTGAATTACCCCGAAGACAAAATTGTTTTGAGCTTGAAAATTAAAATACAAAATTATAGTTAAAGTCATTCAACAAAACTACAAGCACTAATTAATTGCACTGAAACACTCAAGTTTAATGATTAAATGGTCCTGTGGTGCAGATATGTGTTATGTTTGAATCAGCTGGGGTGAGCACAATCAAATGGTAAAGCAGTTTTAACGTGGCGATCTATTGCAGCTATGTAAATATTTACTAAACACTTGAAAATAAAGTACAGTTTCAAACACCAAAAACATACACTCTTAAGTATTAATCACAGTTAGATCGAGTAAGATATCGATACTTTTATAAATAAGATATGACAAGAGTGGATTGAGCAAAGTAGGCGAGGTATGCCAAGAGGGCGAGCAGAGGTGAAAACTAAAAGTCAGTTTAGTTAGGTGTGTGACTTATCCAGCACTAATAGGGCTGATATAGAACTAGGGTTCGCAAGGCATTCTGGGTGATGACTTAAACCTTACAAGGGTTTTATATTACGTCAGAGGTTAGTCTTGCGGTTTCGAAAGCATAGAACAAATGGAATCAATCGGCAATCATGTAGGCCATGAGATGTAAATCGGCGTTATTCCCTAAATTCTACTCATGATCTTAAATTGTCATCTGCTACCAACTGAATGGTTTGCATTTGGCAAGCTGCAACCCATTATAACCAGGAATATTTCGCAAGCTTATAATTGTCTGACTTTATTGGACGGACAAATTCGGTGGTAGACCTAGCTAAACTCTTCTTTCTGCTTAGAAAAATTGTAACTAGATATAAAGAACATCTTGCGCTTATTAAATATGATGGACCTGAAAAATCAAGTGTAGCAGAACATGTCCTTAGTAGTCAGTATCATTTAGATAAAAATGTTATTTTAGCTAAACCTATAAACTCAAAAAAGTTACTTAATATTTATGAACGTATTTTTATGGTCAAATCAAATTGTAAATTAATGGATGCAGATAAAGGGCCTATCCCTAACTCACCTTTATATACTTTACCTAAATAGCCTTTTTTAATTACGATGCATTATTTTATTAGTTTTATTTTATTTATTGTTATTAGCTGTAGTTTTATTACATATGAATTATTATAAGGTAATTTTTGACATAGCCTATTTGGTTCAAGATGGCCGATCTTTATCTGTTGGTCGAGGGCGGATAGGGGGCGGAGAGGGGGCGGAGAGGGGGCGGAGAGGGGCGGAGAGGGGCGGAGAGGGGCGGAGAGGGGCGGAGAAGGGCGGAGGTGGGCGGAGAGGGGACGGAGAGGGGCGGAGAGGGAGCGGAGAGGGAGCGGAGAGGGGCGGAGCTTACCTCGCGCCTATATATAGCGACCGTAGAGAACGATTGGTATCACTCTAGTTTGTACTTCTTAGTTGCTGGATTGTAATTTTGTAATAAGACTCTCTGATGATGATAACATGGTAATCGAAATGTACATAAGGGGTTAATCCTATCTTGTTTTATTTGTTATTTTTGATTATTTTTGTGGTATTGGGGTTCTTTCCCATATTTTCATTGTAATATATTGTGCTACTGTGCTCTTGATATTGTGAACTAATTTTATAAATAGTTATTATTTTATAACACGCACACCATTCCGCTCTAACGGAAGATGTTAGTCAAGACGTTATATTGCAGCTAATGATGTATTATATAGTCCTAGAACTTTCGAACTGTTTATTTCAGTTACAAAATCTCTAGATAAATGATGAATTTTACAAGCAGTATCACCGTGCCATTATTTTATATATAGCTTGATATTCTTGTAGTTTACTGTAAAATCTATAAAACTAATTCATGTATTTCACTTTTACCTAATCTTTCAATTGTGGTTATTTTTATTACCAACACAACATTTTTTAAAATATATTGCTTCTTTTTATAAAGTGTGAAATCATCTATTCTAGATTATTAATTTCTGTATAACATTTTCTGTTTAGATATTTAGTCGTTTCTTTTCTTGCACTAATGATGGACAATCAGTTATTTCACTGAACTTTATTTTAGAAGGTTGATTTGTTGGGGTATTCGAAAAACTCTTATTTTCCATGCGACCTACAGAACAAGCGTTTGTATTACATTTTTTAATGTGGGTTGTGTTTATTCTATACTAAGTAATTCTACAGGTTTAAAAAAAAACCATGATCCCATGGCTTATCTTTCAGCCTCCTGTTAGAGTCATTGGAACGGGAAACAAAAAAACAAATGTCAGAGAATATTGAAACAACTGCCGTTTTAATCAATAAGCTGGTGATACCAGCTGATTAGATTTTCTCATACGAGATTGACCGGAAAATGTAGTCATGTCGCGTCTCGTTTTAATTGTGCGTTATTTTAATTTTCTTATTCACATAAATACTTCTTTCAAAAATTAATTTTATAAACATTTTGTTCTAAGATTCGGGCGAGTGCTGACAGAAGTGAAAACTTTTATGGTCAAGTCTACAGAAATGTTAAATTGAGAAACAAAATTTATCCGTTCTGTTGACAAATCACCTAAACATTTGTTATAAGAAACAGAAATACAAAATATTTACATTCAACGCCAAAATTTCTGTAGAATTCTTAACGAATGAAATGAAAGTGTAAGATCATAAACAATAATTTTGTAATAAACAATAATACAGGTTTTCTTCGCGTAATACCATAGTTTGAATCACAAATATCATATTAGAGGTTAAAGGTTGGCAAACGTTAACACGAATATCCCCAGAAATATGAACTTATACATTTTTCATTCAACGTTTTATCTTTAATTGAGGAATGTATTATTTAGACCAATATTTACTGTAGCTAATAATAAAATAATGTAAGCAACGAAAAACGTTTTTTATTCGTTTAGAGAATACAAATTTTTTTAGCACAATAATTTGAAATTAGTTCTTAAAAGTATCAAGACTTCCTAAGAAAGTTTTCATGTTGAAGAATATCTAAAAAAACATAAATTAATTTTATGGTTATATTGAATTATTTTTATTGAGATTTATGAAAATTTGAATAAATTTATATATTTATTAACTGATCATAACTACTTAATAATAACACTTTTTCTTAACAATGTTCAATAAATAATTAATGCATGTTAACCTAACGTATGTATAAAACCGCTGTTCTAAAATATAACGTGTAACACAAAATCTTTTGGTGAAAGCAATAAGTTACCACAGTATAATTCTTATTGGTAGAGGTTAGGTCACAATATTGTCAGGGACACATACATTCTAGGAAGAAGTGAATTAACGTAGAACAAGTGTTAGAGGAAGAGTGATAATGCCACAGAGTTTGGTTAGCCCCTACTTGTCCCGCTGCTTGCTCGAGCATACATTACAGACCAACTTTGTCCAAGTGGTCTCACTTTAGGTTTAGTCAACCGAATTATTTATCGTTGCGTTGTACTTCAGATATCGACTCTGAAAATAGTTAAAAATAATACTACTTTTATTTGAGCCTAACGATTAAAATGGACCGATTAAAAAAAAAATCTTTCGTATGAAACTACTCTCCTACTGTCATAGAAATACTCTCCTCTCAATCTCTCGTCCTCACCTTTTCCCCTCTCAGTGAACAATTATAATAACTTCTTTATACAATCAGTTTGCGTTCGCGCAAATACAGCAGAATTAAGCAGTTGAACATCATGAGAATTTATCACCGACTATCACTCCAAATTGGAAGCAATATAAAATAAACTCTTAAATCATCAATGTATAAATTGGTATTTAGTATTGCATTGAAATAATCTATTTAAACTATTTTAAATAGTTTAATTAAAACGTAGTTAAGTAATAATAAAAAAATTATACATAATTCAATCAATATTCCTTATAGTTGTAGAATGAAAATGTAAACTATAACACAAAATAAAAATTCAATTTTGCTACAAAGCAGCAATATAAATATAGAAAGGACAATGATTAATTGATCTAAATATATTCATAATTGTAGAATGAAAATCAATAAGTACGTGTGTGTTATAAGAATAGGACTGAAATAAAACTGATAAAAACATTAGAAACCTGTTAAATATATATATATATATATATATATATATATATTTTTTATTAACAAAGTTATAACTTGTTGATTTCTTCCTTTTAATAATATAATATACTTATTTCATAATTATAAAACATAAAAAATAGTAACATTACTTATAGAACTGCCCAATAATGTTCTCAAATATTTTAAATTAATTTTTCAGATAAAACGTTCCTAAAAACTACCTTCCTATCCATTCTTTAAAAGGATAGGAAGTCTATTCCTCCCTTCCCGAGGAAGTCTTGGGAATTGCTGATGAAATTAGGTACATAAATAAAAAATGTTTGTTATAGTTCAAAAATATTGTTTAAAGCAATTATTTAACACATTCAAATGAACTGGTTCCTGGAAAGCGTCAAACGCCCCTAAAAGTTTTTTCCTTGAAAAGAGGATACATAAATACTCGTATACCTTATTCCATATGCTATAGTCAATATATTTACTATAAAATAAAATTTTTACGCATTTCGATTTTTAAATTAAATCCGGGTTTTATAAAGGATCTATTCTGTACTCCAACGTTTAAATCTTGTGCAATAACTTGATTTAATTGTAGGGTATTAATTGAAGAAGAAAAAGATGGTGAAGTATAAAAAACTAATATTATTTCACCGAACCTTAAGGTTTCTTTTTACCTAAAGAAATACAAGTACATTTTTCTGCCGTATTTAAACATCCGTAAATAGCCACTCCAATAAGCCGAACGCTTATTAAATTCTAAAGCAATTTCCAGATATCTGATTTTCTCCACCATTTAATCTTTTATTAAGGTCCTTCAGTTTATTACGCTGAACTACATAATGTCTTGATTCAATTACTACATGCACTTAGTAAACTATAATAGGATATCCAAACTGTTGTCATAAGTTATATGTTACATACAATAAACATTTACGTTCAATTGTTTCTCTTGAAGTTATTATATATTAGTGAATAGCACAAAATTGTAAATATACATTATTAAATTTATTTTTTACTGACATAACAATAATGAAAGGTTTTAGCTTTCGGTCAATTGCCTGCCAGAAATTATTTTGTGACTATACCTTTAATTTATAAATACAACATAGATAAATTTAAAGAAGTAATTCTTTTACAATTGTTATATATCAGTTGAGTTCACTATAAAAAAAGCTTTATTATTGACACACAATCTTTAGTAGCTTACTTTCGTCGATATTTATATATTTATGTGGTGGATTATCAGGCTTAGAAATGGTGATAACTTTTACCACTTTCCAAATTTGAGGTCAATATTTTAATAGAAATTAAGCTATGTTTATATATCAATTGAATATGACGGTAACATTCCTTGGATATGTCCGGAATACATGTTTTTAATAGACAAGAACCCATGTTGCCCATTACGACACTCAGAAATGAGCCAAAGGTGTTCGTCTTAGGTTATTACTTAGCCAAACTTGGTTATTATAGCAACATTGCTTTTTAATATAAAACATTGATTCGGTCAAATAACTTTAACAAATTTTTGAAACGTAAGCCTCTTTCCCTCGAGGTATGAATACCTTATTCACAACTCCCTTTCGAAGCAGAATTATTTAACAAACTTTGTGACGTCCGAAGAAACAGATGGCTAAATAGTTAATACGGCCATTACAGTAATTATCACTTCTAACGTTGTGAAATATTTAAAACAATGTTCTATGGTAAGCCTATTGTTGTAACCAATTCAACGCCAAAAATAACCAGACAAATTATTATTAATCACTTAAACAATAGTTTATGACTGTCCGAAGTTTGAAGTCAGTAAATTTCTAAATTCAAATTTGCTAAATTCAAAGTTCGGATAGTCATAAACTATTGTTTAAGTGATTAATAAGATTCAACCGAACGTAATGGGCTACAAAATTCAAGAAACCAGACAAATTATTATTGAACTACTAACCTGTTACTTTTAGTACTAATAACTTTGTAACTTATAACTGGAAATACGCATTTTACTACAATTACGTCACTTATCCTAGAACATCAAACTCGTGATACAAAATCAGTCTACCTCCTTTAAAGCAGAGTATACTCAATTTCACTATATTATACACTGAGAAAAATGCACAGTTACGATAACACAATACACAAGATTAGGCCTGAAATTACAAGTAACAAAAAAATAAAATTTCACCAGGTATATAAAATGTACTAAACAGAATAAAATATATTCTCTCTTAAAATTTTACACAATAATTATCCCTATAAATCTAAACAGATTTATAATATCTAACTGATTGCACTAGAGATATTTTATAGATATTCTAAATACATTAAAACATTTGTAAAATTTCTAATTTCATATTGGATTAGATTAAAACGTTTGTACAACTCAAATAAAAAAAAAAAAAACGAGGACACATGAAATAGAAGTAATATTGGATTTATTTAAATTGGAGTTGTAGGAGGAATTGGATATAATTAAAATTTGTATAACACTTCAAATAATTGAGTTTTGAATTGTTAGGATTGCTTATTTCTAGACTATCTTGGATCACAAATTTCTATAACAATCTCTAAAGAATTATTAATTTTTTAGAGTTATAAGGTTAAATCATTTGTAAAGTTGTATAATGGACAAATTTAGTTCGAGTTCTTATGTTGCATTACAAAAAGATATATTCATATACTTCTTTTCTCGGTTTTAGTTTTGTGCAAATTAAGGGTTAAACTCAGACACACACACTCTCTCTCACACACATACTCACGCATATATATATATATATATATATATATATATATATATATATATATATATATATAAAGTTATAATTATTAATTAGAAACAATGTTTTCCACCAATAATTCTACCTTATGTGATGAGGCACTTTTTGGATACTTCATCACATAAAGTACAATTATTGCACTTAGTGGTGAAAAAATGTGTTTACAATTAATAATATTAACTTAAAATCAGTGCAACAAAAAATATTGGACAACGCGAAATAACACGATATATATATATATATATATATATATATATATATACAACTCTATCTATTGGCGTTAGAATAATAATTGAATATTGTTCTGACAAAAATACGATTTAATGACCTCAGTGGTGGTCCACATGGTACCATTAGGATATACGATGTTTAACAACAATTGTTTCTATTTTTCTGTCGGTTTAATATAGTTATTGTTTTTTTGCCATGTAGTCTACTTGGCTAAATGTTATCTCTTTACATATTATTTAACTATGCGTTATAATACCAAAACAAGCAAGCACACACACATTTAACTAGCATCAAAGTTCCCACAAACAACTTAGGAAAGCCGTTACGTATCTATGGTGTATAGGGATACTGTATAGCCATAGTTCGGATTTCTCATCAGAGGAAAATGGTTTCACTGAAAATCGTAACACTGTAGAAAGTTTCGAGACCAGGTGTGGCCCTGTTTGAGAAACCAATTAGCCTTGCAATGCTCATAAACATATTCATAAATTTTAGGTTGTGGTAAGCCCTTCCTAAGCATTGAAGGAGAAATATGAGAGGCTAAATATGTATTTAAAGATAATGGTAAATGCTCATTGAATAAACAACCCGTTTAATGAAAATTAGTATAGATGGAAGAAAAAGGATGACTCTTCCGAAAATGATATTGAATGATATCTATTTAAATATAGGTTGAATTTTAAAAGAAAAAATGTCAATTACAAATCCAAATCTGTCCTATTCTAATTTTATAGATCGGGTTTCAATTTTGTCTACTTATCAAAATAGTTCCGGGATACAAATATCTACAAAGGTAGAGATTTATCTTAAGGAGGCGCCTATCGCATTAGAGAATGGTTTCTGCCCTATATACCAGTGTATACATTTGCCGATATACCCACTCCACAACTCCCACATGTTTTATATGAGTTTCTTTGCCATATTTCCACACGTTATTTCTACGTGTAACTTTGTGTCGTCGCGTGCTTTTATCAAAGATACGAAAGGTGTTTGTTGGTTAACCAACTTATAAGAATATATAAGCTCGAAATTATACTTCTACTACACAATGAAGTCAATCCTTTTTCACTTTACTAAATTTTAGTTATACTAACACAAACAATTATTCAAGGCCTTTTAGTGTATGGTAAATATAAGGGATTACCGAACAAGTGCGTAGAACAAATAATATAGAAAAAATATGTTCAACTCTATTCCTTCTTACGTCACTTTTTATTGTATAATTATAATTATTATTAATCTGTATATAAAACTTACAAAATCGCAATTTTAGGTGGCAAAATAGAAAAAGAATATCCTCGCAATTTTCCATTTTAATGTTTATACAGTCTGTGGTGTTGGACTATTATTTTTTGTTGTTGCTAATTACTCCCTTTTCAATTCTAATTTTCAAAGCTGATTTTGGTCTATAACTTCACATTCTATCCATCTAATGCAATACTTCATTATTGTAACCTTTCACTTGTAATTTTGTAAGTCCTATTTTTTATAATCTCCACTTCTTCAAGTAATTTATTTCTAGCTATGGAAAATAGTAATTTTTATATGATCTAATCGCTCTACGTTTTGAATAAAATGTTTCACTGTATTTAAAGAAATGCCTCTAACTTACAGAACTAAAATATATTATCATATATATTATAACATAAAGTACGAGGCTTTAGATTAAATTAAATTAGTTGCTAAAATAAACCATCTATAGGATTTAGCAAAGAAAGATACAAATAGTTTTTCTAGTGCGGACAAAGCAGGTACCAAAGCAGGTCATTATTCTTTTCCAGGAAAGTTATAAGTGGAGTCCGGCAAATTTGACAATAGAAGGTCCAAAGCTTGTTAAGATGGGAAATCCAGCGGCCGATATAGCCTGGGGAATGAACCGTGTACCGTTAGGTTTAGCTAATTGTAGAACTGTGGAAACTGACAAAGAACGTATTGATGGTAGTGGGAGAGAGTAGGAAATTCATAAAACCTAAATGATCGGGAGTTTAAAAGAGTTTTGAGGAGAGTCTCGGAGGAGGAAGACAGGTTGGTGGGGACAAGGATGGAAGTGTTGTAAAGGGAAAATTTTGTTAAATTAGGTAGAGTTTTTTATAAGTAAAATTTAGTAAAGTGCGACGTAAAAGTTTGTTTGAAATATAAAGTAAGTTTTTTTATTATCAAGTGTAAGCGCGGAAGTGAACAAGCCAGGATTCCAGGGACTCTTCAGAACAATAAGTATATTTGAAATACGTGTAGCCAACAGACATCTATCTTCTAGTTTATACAAATTTTAAGTTCATCAAAGTTTATAAAATAATTCTAGTCACCATTTCTAATTTAAAAGCAAAGTTCCCATAATAGCGACCCCGAGAGCAAGAATAAAATTTTAATACTGTTTTTTTTTGGTATTCTATTAGAAATCTAAAGCCTCAGAAGTCCACCTTTATTATTGTAATTTAGTTAAGATATTAAGCCTGTCACTGCACAATATTAATATAAATTTGGGATAATGTGTAGAGTTAATTGAAGAAAATAAATGCAAGGGATGTTTAAAAATTGATAAGATTGTTATTTCTTTTATAAACCTGAAGGTGTGACTTTATTAGGTAAGGTAATTAAGTAACATTTAAAATAATTTTAGTTATAAAAAAAAAGTTAAGTTATAATTTATATATATATATATATATATATATATATATATATATATATATATATATATATATTCTAATTAAAATAAAATGCAATAAACAACATAGTCTATAGATGTAATAATTATACTCATTTTACACTAAACAATCTCTACATAGTTGAATGTTTTTACATAATTACTTTAAAACGTAATTATAATCAGTTCATAGTTAGGCTTAGTATGGATGTGATAGCTGGAAACAATGATCGTACATATTGTAACATATATTGGAATATATTTGTATTGTGTATGCGTGTGTGTGTGTGTGTGTGTGTGTGTGTGTGTGTGTGTGTGTGTGTGTATGTGTGTGTGTGTTTGTGTGTGTGTGATTGTGTGTTCAGCGTCGTACATTTTAAAGCCACATTAAAAATTAGTCTATGTAACACATCAGTGTTAGTATTTTGTAAATAACGTACATTAACTGTCTCTACAATAAAACTAGTCAAATCCCATTTAAGTTTTATTTTTAGCACTAAAGTAGCTAGAACGTGAAATAACACAAGTATTATGTACTGTATATGGAACGATCGCCTTACACCTAATATATCACCAAACTTGATGGTCGGAGTTATCTGTAACAATAATGTAAATTATTATTATAGCGATGCATAATCTGTGTTTATAGAAGAGTAATTGTGTGTATTTTGACTTAAGTCAAAGACATTGAGTCAATTTTAACTTTTGTTTTAAATAATATTCTCTTCAATTTATCTTATTATTTGAAAGCACGTAGTATAGGTCTTATAAACACATATGTAAAAGATATGTTACACACGAGTAGCTCAGATTCATCCTAAAATCTCGGTTCTGTACCTCTGTTCAACTTATTGAGACCTTTACTTGACCTTCAAACTTCTTAGGGTGCTTACAAAAGTTATTTCATATCTTCCATAAAGACATATTAGGCTCGCTGTGCGAGGGAAAGCAATACGATGGCAGCTTTAATACCCGGTGGCGATTTCAATATGAATGGCGAGGATAAATAATTAAACTGTAAAGAAAAGAAAACAAGGAAAACAAAATGATAAATGAATGTGAAAAAATTCTAGGCCTTTTTAAAGGAATTCGTTCAGAGGTTAACCAAAGGAGATAAAAAAATGAAAGAATAAACAGTTTTAATAGGGATGAGACAAATCTTCTATGAAGATAATGTTGGTGGCGACTTTTCCTACAACTTGGCAAGTCAAATACGTGGACAGGTAACAAATTCTAATTATTAATCACTAGTCAAGTAGCTATACTGCAAAGAGAAATAGTATCTATGGCCGTATAACCTGTACACGTTTTGAGGTCGTGCTACGTCGTTTTACAAAATATAGCATTTACCTATATACAGGTAAAAAATGTTCCATGTTTTACAAAATTCTCATACAATATAGGCTCCAGTAATTACTCACCCGATGCCCTTTCTTGACCGTTATTGAACACCTTGCCTCACCTATATCAGCAAGATATCATCCAAAGCTAGATGAAATACAGATGGTCAGATACTAAGTACGTCTTCTAGTCAGGCGGACAGGTAGAAGAGTCTGTAAGGTCCATTCAAAGTATATTGGTTTTGAGATATTATATCTTCAGAGTATATATATATTTTTAAATATAATATAATATACAATATATATTTTTACATTACTGCAGAATAATATAATACTCCTTTTTTGAAAAATATAAATTCAATTATTAGTAACTAGCTACCATTTACCAAGTGTAGGCAACACGTCATAGAGCTACGACTAATCCTAATTGGACTATTATTTATTTCATGAATAGTATTCGAACCATAAATGGTGATTTATTATACGGCGCATTCTCAAAATTACCTTTAGAGTAAACTGGCTTTAGCAAGAGACAAACAGATATACATTGTCTGTGAATTGAGATATTGGGTTACGTGTTTTAGTAGTAGAAATAAATTACCATATATCTCATATTTACCTTTACTGTTTTGCAAATATATTAAATTTAGAAAAGTTCCAACTAAAAGCAAAATTACTTTGATTAGTAAACTCAGTTACATAGATAAAGGTCATCGAAGTGTTTTATTAAGTGGGAGACGACGTTATTGTGGCAAAAATATACATCGTTAGTGACAAACGGGTATAATTATCCAAGACATTAATTGTAACATTCATTTAAAACCAGAATATTCAGCATTCGCAATTTTGGACTACGATACATTTTTGAATATATTTTGTACGAAACTGTTATTATACGAGTTATTAATCTGTGCAGAAGTAGTGGTGCGTGATATGTCGAAGTACCACGCAATTTGTATCAGAGTAAACAGGCTTTTACATTGTGACAAATTATTATTTACTTAAAATGTCAATTACGGTCGTTGAATTTAGAAGGTTTTAGAGTCGTGAATACAGTTTTAAAATATATCATAAATTTTATTTCATCCCCTTGTTACAGATCATTTTAACAACTTACAATAATAAGAAACTACTATCAACCGTAAACACTGAAAGTCTTAAGTATATCAAAAAGCTTCTACAATACGTAAACTGAAATAAAACAACATACTCTATTAAAAAGTTAAATAAACGGAGTGTTTTGAAAACACACAATACACAATATGAAGCTATTTAAAACTGGTATAGAAAAATAAAGCTATAGGTTTCATTATACAATAAAACTATATAATATTTAATGTAAAGTGTTAGAGTTATTGAATTTAGAATTTAATTTAGAATTTAAAATAGAATATTTGAATTATAGAACCATTATGTTGTTTATTATATGGAATTTGTAGACTACTATCTAGTTTTATCTGTACTAGCCTAGATAAAAAAATTGACTGCCGTAATGCGGGTCGCGTCAATTGTCCTCTTGAAAGCACTACAGTAGGATTATATGTTTACATCCACAAATATGTTCGCAGAATGGTGTTTGTCAAATCTCCACCCACCCCCGCCGATAGTGCCGCGTCAAAGCCAAGTACCAGCTCACGTGTCATCATCTATACTTGAAAAGGTTTCTGAATATAATGAATTGTATTATTAATGAGACCAAATGCATTAAATAATTGATTATTATTTTAAGACATAATCACTTTGCATAAAGTGTAGATATTGTATGGGTCAGTGTAATTATTAAGTCCATCACGACAGAAATACAATTTTCTCAACCAGTCATATCAGAAATAATGTAAAAATATTGATCACTCTCAAACTGAAAACAAATATCAAATTATATTTTCTTATACAATTATACTTTCGTTGCAATATAATACATATCCATTAATTTTGAAATATATCCTAGGAACCATTATAACTGAATTACTTCACTAGATTATATTAGACTTTTCTGTGAGGTAATATAAAGCAATGGAATTTTAACTTTAATAATTACTTGTTTCTAAAATAAAATACGACATTAGGTAATACAGAATACTTTAATGTGGGAATAATTTATTCCAAACAAAAAAATACATACAAAACTAAACTGTTTGTCATATTCAAGTTATGAATTCATATTATACATTCGATAAAATGGATAAAGCTGTATAAGATTGACTTTAGTCATAATAATATATGAAGTATCAATTTGTTTTGAATACATGAAAAAAAACAGATAAAGAACTTACCTTCCTTAAACGGTCTGGAGAAAAGATAGGTAGATATTGTTGTTGTATTTAGAAATGTTTTCTTATATAACTTGCTAAGACATGAACAAATTATAAATTTATGTTGAAATTATTAAAATAAAGACAACTCTATCCTCAGTATTATCCGTCCACTTTGCCATACTGACTGCTTTGATTAAAAATTTGTGAAAGATAGTGATACAATAAAAACGTATGCGTAGAGGTTTATAGGTAAATGCACCTATGTCTGTGTTCACGCAAGTGTATGTGGGTGGTTGTGCGTATGTTTGTCCCCTCTATATGGTTTAACCACAGTAATATTTCAGCAGTAAAGCTTCTTGTTTCTCATTGGGATCTAATGAAAATTGCTAAAACTAATTACTTAATTCAAAAATGTATCTTCTTTTCCAAGAAAAGAGGCAGTAAATAAAGTGTGACAAAAAGTAATGAGTTATCAGTATCATTTATCTTCGCAACGCTCAGCAGAGAAAGAATGCCACAGAAAGTGACCAAATGTAAGCAATTAATTCTAAACATTTTCTTTGTGGTGAAACCATTAATCCCTGTTGTAATCCCTGTTGAAAAATGTGCTCTAAAAATGTGTAAGAGATTAACCATGTAGTCTAAGGTACGATATCGCCAATTAGACATATTTTGATTCGGAACGTGCTAGTATTTCCTTATTCATTATTAAAACATTTATCATAGCATAACTTTAACCAAGCGCTAACTAGACTTTTAAATAAAAATAATTGCAATTTTAAAACATTTTAAATTTTTAAATTAATTGTTTTTCTATACTTCAATCGATAACCATTCGTAACACCCTTTTATAAATGGGTTAAACAATTATTTCTAGTATTCAAAAATATTACCATATATTTTTTCTCGTTGATATGTAATTATATAAAAAATAATAATATTAAAACTTACAATAAAATACTAAACACAATCATTTCCTAATATCGACATACGTAGCCAAGTATTTCGATAGTTTAGTATTGACCTAGTTAGGTAAGAAACAGTTAAACCTTTCAACTTAGTTAAATATTGCAGCTCGATTGTTGAGACCTTGCTGCTACTAGCAATAACAATACCTGTAACAACGTTGTAACAACTACTGTAATAAACCAATAGCTTTATTATTTGTTTCTCCTTGCTTACGAACGGCAAAATCTGAATCCAATCAAATGTTTTTATTACTCTTCGGATATATTATTGCTTGAAGATAATATTTGTGAACGTTCCTCGATGTAAATTTTACAATAAATATATTCCTAATGTCCAGATACATGAACATATAGTGAAAGATAGTTTCACTGAGCTTCTTTTGCATAAACATTTTTGTATCTAGATTATATTCGTGTTTACCATGAGCAGACGTTTAACAAAAATTATTATATGGTAAACTGCTGATTTGTATTTTATGTGTAAGCCCGTTTGTGGACAAAATCATAGCAAACTAAGGGAGAAATTTCACTTAAGGTGATTACGATTAGTAAAACATAACTCAAAATGTTTTAGAGTAAAATATTATTCACTATTGAATACGAGTATTGACGGTTTTCTGCAAAGAACTACACCACTCCTTATAATAGAACATGTATTACGTTAGAGGTTTAGCTTTCCAATTTTTTGAAATATCTGTTCTCTACGCTTTGGGATTACAACTGCTGTAGAAAGGATCATTACTAAGTGCCTCAAAAGAGAATGAATGCCGGTTAGCATTTAGTGTAACAAAGGATCACCGCACACTGCGGCGTCAGTGGACCCAAGGAGACTGATTTACTTGGACGAATAAGAACATCTTAACTTCAAACAAATAGAAACAAATAATAATATAGTAAAATAAACCGTAAGACAATGTATTTACAGCAAATACCAACCCTTTATGTAAGACAAATATTTGAGACATTTGTTAGACCATCGCCTAGTACTCCCAGACCTGTTAGAGTTGTCTGTTTTCAACTCTTAAATGGCGATTCAACACATAAAAAAACAGGATCCAAGGATCCACCTTACTGTGTAGCTACCACAACATGATCACATATATTAATGTAATAAACTGGCACATGTTGACAACGAAAGTATATATAGCTACATAAGGGCAGCTGTAATTTGAGTTGCATGAAAATTCACAATAATAGCGACCATGACGTAGAAAAATAATTACTAGTATAATGAAATTGACGAATAAACCAATATTTAATACTTTAACAACGTAGCAAAGGGATAAACTAAAATTTTAATTCTAACATTTATTTTTAAAAAAAATTCCAACATTCGCATACAGCGGGTACGATATATTATTGAATATATTTCCAACAAAACTGTCATAGAATAAATAAATAATCAGTGCAAAAGTGGGGGTGCGTGTTATGTCAAAGTTCCACGCAATTTGAAGCAGAGCAAACTCGCTTTCAACTTGTGTAAATGAATGTTTATTTAAACTGTCAATTACCTTCGTCGGGTTTAGCGTAAATGGTTTTGAAGCAGCGAATACAGTTTTAAAATATATCATAAATGTTCCTGTGGAGGTTTTACGTTCCTGTGAACATATGACATTTTTTTGTTACAATGAAACGAAGGAGCTACTATCATCATATATTACAGACCAAACCTGAGTAATGCCTGTTTTGTTAGGTGGGATAGACGAATGAGTTCGTCTTTTCACAAAATAACTTTAGTGCTCTTTATACACAATTAATCACTAATTAATGCATATATTTATTAATTATAGACCTATTAAGTGAGATTTGTTCACATCTTATTACGTTATATTGGGTTACAGGCAATAATTTATGGAAAAAAGCAATTGTTTCACTGGTAACGAAAAAGATGACCAAATAAACAAGCTAGGAACAAATCCCTCAGCCTGAACATCGTAGTACAGTCCTCGACATTACTAATACACATATCTCCACAAAATTGAATCAAGTTCGATTGAGAGACTCTTTAGGGGGGGAGGGGGTAAGAGTGGGAAAGTCTTGTCTCAAAAAGACCTTAACTTGCACCGAACTGTTAGTGTTGCACCATTCATCTGCTGTGAATATCTGCTGCGAACATACAAGTTCGATTGAGGGACTCAAAGAGACCAATTGACCATATCTTGCACCGAACTCTTGGTGCTGCAGCATTCATCTGCTGCGAACCTGCAACTTATTCATGTGCTGCTGACCCTTCAGGCTGTGTTGAAGTCATTCATACCGAGCTTCTTCAGGATTGCAGGACCCTTGCGGAGTCTCAGGGTTACGACAGTCACATCTTCAAGGAAGACCATCTCTGCTGGTCAGAGCATCTAAAAATGGCTCATGTCCCAAAGGTGGGCGTGGGCTAGTAGGTAAATATTTCCTTTGAATATACAGTTGTTTTAAAATAGAAATGTACACGAGGGATTAAATAAAATGTTTTTTGCTTGGCACATTTTATTTAATAAATTTATGATTTATGAGGTAGACAATACAGAAACAATTATTGAAGAAAATATAATCTCAAACAATTATATGTTTAGCCGAATAAGGTGATGAGTTCAGTAAATTGGAAGAAATAAATTAACGTAAATACTACTATATAAATCGATATTCATGAAGGTAAGTTTCTTATTATAAGATGCAATTTTTATTTACATCTACAAAAACAAAATTAAAATAGAAAATGAAAAGCATATTTATAGGGTTATAAAATAAACATAAAAACTATTAGGATATTACAATTTATTACGAGGACTTTAGAGGGAAACAAAACGAAACAAATAGCTGACAAAATGGCTTACACATAAACAGTAAAATGTGGTTTAAGACAGAAGAAAAGGAATGTATCTTCATCAAGATAAATACGATACATAGTCTTGTATTCAAGAGTTTTGAATATAATACCATTACAAATTGTATTAAAAAATGAAACTTGAAACGTAAAAAGCAATGAAAGAAATAATTTTATCGACATTGCTACAGAAACTAATTGGAACGTGACATCATTTTAACTGTGAATGCAAAAAGACCGTGTCCGAGTACAGACTTCATAGCTTTGTACTAGAGAGGTTTAATTGCTTTCGATATAAAATAATCATTATAAAAGTTCATTCGAAAAAGCTTTAAATTAGAACAAAATATTGTAAAATAATTTACTACTACGTCCCTTGATGTCGTAATACTTTGGTGAATTTTAAAAGAATGAATTCATGAATAGGATTAGATATGAAATTACTTAAATTAAATTCAAACAAATCAAATTGGACGCAGGGTTAGAGAATTGTTTCCTGATAAACCAGAGCTAGTCAGTATAATTGTCACATTTGTCGAAGCATAAATGGACCCCAAGTTTTTACTATAAATTTTTATCAATTCTCATACCTAATAGGATTTACATTAATATTTATTACTGTATAACCATAGAAACTCCACCTAACATTTAAAATAATAGAATAATATTATCACACCGCCGTGAACTAGGTTTAACTTCTAGCTTTCAGATACCCTTAACCTAAATATAGATTATCCTTATTGAATTAACATTGAATTTCTAAAAGGAATCTCTTTCCGGGTTGTGGACGGTGCGCTTCGAATACAATTTGCATTGACTATCATTATTAATAAATGAAATAAGAAATGTAACTGAATTTACCTAAATTTGATAGGAGGTCCATCCAGTGAATCAAACATACTGAGTAAGCAAACCGTATACATATGAGTGAAAATGTTTCTATTGGAATATTGGTAAAGCTTGCGTTTTAGAATTTTAAATTGACTATTTAGAATCTTGAGTTACTTACAAAATTATAAAAGTTACGTCAATACAATATGTGTATTTGACTTACATTGTCCGTTATATTTTAATTTGTTACAAACAAATTAGTTACGTCTGTGGATTAAATAGATGTTACAAAAGTACACCTCACTTAACCCAATACATTGTATAGATTGGTTTAGTCTGTAACATTGACTTCTAATATGACGTAAAACTTAAAACAATATAATACAAAAGAATTTGATTTAGAATCAGCCTACAACTAAGCTATTAATAGTTTTCTATTAATCAAGTAAATATAACCCACCAATCACAATACCAATATTTTTATTTTAATAAAATAACTTTATGTATACTTCGATTACATGGTAATCGTAGAGTAATATTAGTAAAATAAAGGATTGTTGTAATGTGGTTAGTGGATTAGATTTACATAGTTATTATAATTGTGCGTAACATATCTCTGCAGTAAAAGGCAGATCTAAATTTAAAAGATAGTAAAAATTCGTTTCCACTCGTAAACTTGGTATTTAATTATTATAAGGAACAACTGTCAATACTATACTTTTACCTTCAATATCAAAGCCTACCGTTCAAATGTTTAAAAAATATTTTACATTTATTCTTTTACATTTAAAACTTATATTTCACTCAAAAATCTGTGGAGAAAATATATAACAGACTTTTTCGAATGTTATGTTGGCTGTGGAGTCGGTTAGGTTTTAATTACCCTCCCTTCCCTTTTAACGTAAGTCTTTTGCGGACCACTTTAAACACTGCGCTAAGAATGACTGTATTGTAAACTTTATACGTATTTAATTCTCTAGTTTTATGAAATATAAAGTAATGACATAAAATGCAGGAGAATATGTTAATATCAGGTATTAATTAGTATTTTAGTTATTCTCTTTATGTTGTAACCTGTGTATGTGAATGTGGTCCATTTTAGTGTTGTTTGTAGTTCGATTTTAGGTTGTTTTAATTTATTTAATATTTTAAACTGTAATTTATCTATAGCTTTTTATTGTATCCATTTTGTTTGCATATTTTAAATATTATTTGTTTTTATTGGCTTTCTCTTTATTTTTTAAAGGTAGTTTTTAGCTTAATGTATAAGAGTAAGTTGAAAGCAGTCATTTTATATTGTGGGGGACAGTTAGAGCAGTTTGGGATTGTATTAATGGTTTGTGAAGATTTCCTAAAAATAGAGTATTCAATGTTATTTGGATTTATGGTTATTGTTAGGTCTAGATAGTTTATGATTCTTTCGTCAAGTTTTTGGAGGTAAAGTTCTGATATTATACCTGAGAAGGGTGATCCAATTTCTAAGTCATGTATTTTTTTATATACATGGCGTATTATTAAATATGAAATAGTTTTGGTTTAGTATGGTGCTTAGGCATTTTGTTATTTGGTTTGTATATTTGTGGTGGGTTTTAAAATCAGTAATTTGTTTCTTATTATTTGGATAGTTTCTTTTATTATATATTAGAGTACATGTTTGTGTATTAGTATAAGTTTAGTAATATTTTTCATGTATATTGTTTTTAGTCTGTCGTTGTGTTATGTGTGTTGTAGTCAACTGATTGTTGTATAATCTAACAACCCATAGAAACCACGACCCCAATGGACTTTGGGTACAGTAAATTGACGATGGATTAAACATCTCCCAAAATAAAGCAATAAATAATAATATTATCCTAAATTAAATCAACAACTTACACCCTAACATAAATTTCACTATGGAAGAAGATATAAACAAATAATAAACTACCTATACCTAACAATAACCGGAAATACAAATACCATTGAATACGTAGTCTATAGAAAACCTACACAAACCACTAATACAATACCGAACTACTCTAACCATCCCTCACAACAAAAATGGCTTATAACTTATGCTAAAGGCTAAAACTATCTTTAAAAAATGAAGAAAAAGCCAAACAAAAACAAATGTAATATGAATAGCCCAAAAATTGGAACCAATAAAAACCTATATATAAATTAGAATTTTAAATAATAAATAAGTTGAGATAACCTAAAATCGAACTACAAATAACGAAAAAATGAGCCACATTCACATACACAGGATACGACATAAAAGAAATAACTCAAATTAAAAAAAATAATGTTACCATACTTACAAAAATATCAAAAACATAATAAATAAGTTGAGATAACCTAAAATCGAACTACAAATAACAATAAAAATGAGCCACATTCACATACACAGGATACGACATAAAAGAAATAACTCAAATTAAAAAAAAATAATGTTACCATACTTACAAATATATCAAAAACATAATCAATAAAATAAACCTGTCGGAAAAAATTTGTTCCACAGTTTGTGGGAACAAATTTGTGGGAACAGTTACAAATTCATAAACATAAAAATAATATCATACACGCACAATTACAAATAAAATACAAAAAACGATTAATTATACAAAATAATAGACAAAATTATCTCCAAAACAAACTCAAAAGATTCCCACAGAACCGGGAAACTGAAAGTAGAACAATAACGGTATACCACGTGACAAAGGAGATTCCACACACCTACTACAGTACCCAGTTCATACAATGCTCGAAAATGCAGATACTCTCAATTTTTAAAAATAAACTCGCATAGATACCAAGTAAGATTCTTATTTAAGTACACAGTGTGTATGTTTGTGTGTGTGTGTGTGTGTTTGCGTGCATATACTTATGTATATACATAAATACACACACACACACACACACACACATATATATATATATATATATATATATATATATATATATATATATGACGTGCAGTTACTAACCGGAGTACATCCGTTTATTTCGCACTCCATAAAATCGCAGTTCCAACGTTTAGCTAGAATCTCATCTAGCATTATCGAGTTGAGTCCAACAACAGTTGAAGTGCGAATGAAGAGCGCAGACAAGTCTGCTCATAAACTCGTATACTGCTGTTGGGTTTACCTCGTCAATGCTAGACGAATTTCTAATGAAACATTGGAACTTCGATTTTATGCGCTACAAAATGAAAAGATGAAGTAGTAGCTGGTCATTATATTTTTTCATGCGTGAAGGAATACGTATCAGCATATATATATATATATATATATATATATATATATTCATGTTACACATCAGTATTTCGCCATAAAAATTAAGTTTTATTTGCCTCCTTGCATGTGACAAATGAATATAAATTACGATACAAAAAGAACTACGACACATAAAAACATACCATTGGCAAAGAGTACATTAGCTTACGTAAATCGTTTTGTTGAGGGGAGTTGCCTCCCTTCTCTTTGACAGTTATAGACTAATAATATCGTCTGCAAATTTGGATAAATGTTTTGAGGGTTCTGCGTATTCGTCAAAAGATAACATCAAAAATCCTACTTTGTCAAATCGTGCTCAAGATATAATTCATGTATTTCAACTTTTGAACAGTAATCAACTTAGTGGGATTATATATCCTTCCATACTCGTGATTAACAATTAACATCCTTTAGTATTCCTCTTTAGTCCCTATTGGTTATTACATCAAACTAATTACAATGTAATCATAAGCCCTAATCTGACGAATTTATAGAAATTGACATACACAAATAAATTTAATTTCAAGAAGGAAATTATATTTGGACCTATTCTTTATCTGCATTTGTTGATTTTAGGCAAATGGATATGTGAGTGTTTTGGCAATATTATCCCTATCATTTACCTGATAGTGGTTTCCTGAACCAACAAGGAAGGTGTGAAAGGGCTTAATTTAAATCCTTTATCAAGAATGTTCCTACTCTCTGTGTAAGTAGTTAAATATAATAGTATAAGGTTGTAAGAAATGATTGAAATGCATTGAATTTAATGGTAATATACTGCAATTTAAATCCTTTATCAAGAATGTTCCTACTCTCTGTGTAAGTAGTTAAATATAATAGTATAAGGTTGTAAGAAATGATTGAAATGCATTGAATTTAATGGTAATATACTGCAATTTAAATCCTTTATCAAGAATGTTCCTACTCTCTGTGTAAGTAGTTAAATATAATAGTATAAGGTTGTAAGAAATGATTGAAATGCAATGAATTTAATGGTAATATACTGCAACTGCGTTTATAAGAGTATCATACATTATGATTATCAGTAGTATGAGATAGTATGATCATCTTGAGAAATGTTGATATATTACAGAAAGAAACCCTTACAAAAATAAACATAAAGAATAGCGCGTGAAAGCAAAAAATTGTTTTGGGAAAAGAGACATGGAACAGGTATAAACAGAGGATTATAAAATGTAAATGAATCGCCAATTAAATTTTTACACGTTTACCGAGGAGAAAGGAACAAAAATAAATACTACACGATGTTTACACACTAAATCATAAACCCATGCCGATGAGAGGTAGAGACAAAGAAACAGAGCGAAGAGTAGACAAATTAATAACACCGTTATAAGACGAATAAATTTCAAAATTAGTGAATAGAATTTATCTGTATGCATTCACCTGTATGAAGAAGTAAAAGAATTAAATGTGTCGCGACCAAATATTAAACATTACTTTACCAATTTTTAATTTAAAAGAAAGTATTTTAGTAGCAATTTATTTATATCTATGTTCACAACAGTGTAACAATAAACTTTCATTAAATAAAGTAGTATGTTTCTTGAGAAAATACAGTCTATTTCAAACCCCTGATAACAATATAACAATAGCAGTTTGTTTTCATCTCAGAAATGTAGTGGATTTATATCTTAGTGTATTCTTTATATAGTAGAGTAAAGCAAAGTAATATCTACAATATAAAGAGTTCATATTTGTAACGGTAGTGAAAAAAAACAATTTTAGTAATTAATCTACTGAATAATAATTTAGTAAATTAGTTAATCTATATTAATTTTTAAAACAAATTCAAACTAATTTTTCAGTGGATTAGAAACGTACCTTTGGACTTTACTTTGAACGGGACGACAATTTAATGATAGTGACAGATTGGATTATTTGGTAGGTAAAAGCTATACTTTATAATGACAATCTGAACTTGTACACAATTTCTAGAATAAAATAATGATATAAGATTCATAAGAGGCAGAATAGTTATATAAATATATATTTTTAAATATTTATATCACCTTTCTTCAGTCTAAGATACAAATTTTGCAATCGAATTTTTAATCCACTGTGCAATGTCCTAAAGGCTTTTCAACCAAGACCACAGGACTGGATGTATAAACCATACCGTCACACACACATCCAGGTATAGTGTGCATATATAGTTGGGTGTGTGTGTGTATAAAGCGTAAGATAATATCAACCCATACAGTATCATGTTCTCTTGCAGTTTGATCTAATGCTTTAATTTTCATAAAACTAGAGAGTTGAATAGATCTAAACTTTACAACACAGTTATTCGTATTGAAGTGAGCTTGTTTGAAGGGACTGCATTGCGTTGAAATAAAGAAGGGAGGGCAATTAACATAAAACTGACTCCACAGTCAACATAACACCCGAAAGAGTCTGTTATATATTTGCTGCGCAGAGTTTTGAGTTAAATATGAGATTTAATTGTAAAAAAATAGATGTAAAATGATGTTTAAACATTTGAAAGTTAGGCTTTGGTATTTAAAAGTGAAATGCCATTATAGTATTGACATTTGTTCTTTATAATAATAAAATACTTAGTCTACGAGTGGAAAAAAAATTTCACTATCGTTTAAATTTAGATCTGCCTTTTACTAGAGAGATAAGTTATCTACAAAAATAATAACTAAATGAGTTAAACCTCCTAATCATGATACAAAAATCTTTATTTTCCTAAAATTGCTTTATGATTACCATACAATCGAAATGTACATAAAGTAACTATAGTAAAATAAAGATATTTGTAATGTGGTTAATGCATTATATTTACTTAGTTAAAACTAGTTCACAGTTTTATAAAGGAATTAATACAAAAATAATAATAGCTTCGCTGTAAGCTGATTCCTAGGCAAACTGTTTTGTATTAAATTGTATTACGTCGTATCAGGAGACCCAGGGTCAATATTTACCGACTAAACGTATCTAAACAATGTATTGGGTTAAGTGAGGTGTATTTTTGTAGCAACTATTTATTCCACAGGCGTAACTAATTTGTTAGCGAAGAAATTCCTAGTAAATTTCCTAAAATATAACGGACAATATAAGTCAAATACGCATATGTAACCTTTATTATTTTGTGTGTATTTCAAGATTCAAAATAGCCAATATAAACTCCTAAAATGCAAGCTTTACCGAAATTCCGATAGAAACATTTTCACTCATATGTATACGGTTTGCTTACCCTGCAAGGTTGATTCACTCGAGGGACCTTCTATCGAATTTAGGTAAATTCAGGCACATTTGTTATTTCATTTACTAGTAATTAGAGTCAATGCAAATTGTATTCGAGGCGCACCGTCCACAACCCAGAAAGAGATACCTTTAAGAAATTCAATGTTTAAGGATAATCTAAATTTAGGTTAAAAGGAATGTGAAAGCCAGAAGATAAACCTAGTTCACCGCGGTGTGACAAGATAATTCTATTATTTTAAATTTTAGGTGGAGTTTCTATTATTTGAAAATATTAAATTTAATGTGAATCCTATTAGGTATGAGAATTGTTACAAATGTATAGTAAAAACTTTATGCTTTGACAAATGCGACAATTATACTAGCTCTGGTTTATCATGAAACGATTCTTTATCCCTGCGCCGCATTTGATTTGTTTGAATTTTATTTAAGTAATTTCATATTTAATCATATTCATGAATACATTATTTTAAAATTCACCAACTATTACGACATCAAGGGAAGTAGGGAAAATGAGTTTATATAATTTTTTTTTTATTAAAAGCTTTTTCGAATGAATTTTCATAATTATTATTTTATATCGAAACCAATTAAACCTCTCTAGTACAAAGCTATGAAGTCTGTACTCGGACACGGTCTTTTTGCATTCACAGTTAAAATGATGTCACGTTCCAATTAGTTTCTGTAGCAATGTCGATCAAATTATTTCTTTCATTGCTTTTTACGTTTCAAGTTTAATTTTTTATACAATTTATACTGGTATTATATTCAAAACTCTTGAATACAAGACTATATATCGTATTCATTTTTATCAAGATACATTCTTTTTCTTCTGTCTTAAACCACATTTTCGTCTTTATGTCTAAGTTATTTTGTCAGCTATTTGTTTCGTTTTGATTCCGTCTAAAATCCTCATAATAAAGTATATCATTCTAATAGCTTTTATGTTTATTTTACAACCCTATAAACATGGTTTTCATTTTTATTTTATCTGTACATGTAAATAAAACTGGCTTCGTATAATAAGAAACATATTTTCATGAGTGTCAATTTATATAGTAGTATTTTCACACGGTTATTTATTTCTTCTCATTTACTAAACTCATCACTTTATTCCACTAAACATCAAAGTGTTAGAGTTTATTTCTTTTTCAATTATTGTTTCTGTATAGTCTACATCATATATCACAATTTTAATAATTAAAATGTCTTAAGTAAAGAACATTTTATCTAAACACTTATGTACATATCTATTGCAAAACAATCATATTCAAGTCCAATGCAAATATTTACTTACTAGCCAACGCAACCCTTGGGGTGTAAGCCATTTTGCGATGGTCTGACCCGTAGAGATGGTCTTCCTTGAAGATGTGACTGTCGAAAACCTAGGACTCCACCAGGGTCATGCAATCCTGAATAAGCTCGTTATTAATGACTTCACCACGGCCTGAAGGGTCAGAAGCACATGAATAGGAGGCAGGTTCGCAGCAGATGAATGCTGCAACTCTAAGAGTTCGGTGCAAGATATGGTCAATTGGCCTCTTTGTGTCCTTCAATCGAACTAGATTCAATTTTGTGAAATCATGTTTATTAGGGACTTCGCGGACTGTACTCCGAAGTTCAGTCTGAGGGAGGTGCTCCATGCTTGTTTATTTGGTCACCTCTTTCATTTCCAGTGAAGTATACAAAGCAAAATCATTTCATTGAGAATAAGTAAATGAGCTAATCTGTAATAATTTCCCCTGAAGATAATTGCTTTGCAATA
Source organism: Prosapia bicincta (assembly GCA_036971475.1). Classification (NCBI taxonomy): domain Eukaryota; kingdom Metazoa; phylum Arthropoda; class Insecta; order Hemiptera; family Cercopidae; genus Prosapia; species Prosapia bicincta. Next base: position 206,700,141 of record JBAIZL010000001.1, read on the forward strand.
AAAATGTACGTAGTGGATTAAATTTTAAAAAAAATTGTCGTTAGAAATTTGTATTTATTTAAAATAAAAAATACGCCATATTTTTATCACAACCTTTTCTTTAGCTGAAGTCATCTTGTGATATAGAACATATGGGACGAATAAATATGCAATACATTACTGTGAATAATATTCTTCTAACATCATACTATTTGCAGGATTTCACTATATTGTGAACCCCCTTTGAGCATAGTGAACTATATGTTTTCGAAAGTTATTAGTTATAATTATTCAGAATTGTGAAAATTAGAATTTATTATTTTCTCTTACATTGTGTCTATCCAATTAAACAAGTCTGCCAGCAGACATTAACAAGTGACAATGGACGTTTTGAAAAGACGTTTCTGCAATATTTTTTCAGCTTTACATTGTGAGAAATCGATCCAAATGTCATTGAGTCTCGTAAGTTGGTACACATTTAATATGTTTTTGATTTTTCCACTTTCTTTTATGCAAAGGTAGCTTCTGTCCAATAAAATATTTATATTATTCATCAGTTATAACTGTATAAAACAACTGTGGCGTAATGTTTAATTTAAATGAATGGCATCTCAATACTCCAAATGTCTTTTCTTTTATTTAAAACATTATGTACATCTAAATTCCACAGTAATCATTGTCAGAGGAAATGCAATATAAATACCTACTCTTATTGTAAATTACCTCTGAGGATGATTGCTATGGAAGTGAAATGTACATACGGTTTTAACTAAAAGAAAAAGCCATTTGTGATATAGAGGTGTCATATATTTAAATTATTTATCAGTTATTTGTATTTTTTCTTATTAACATTTACCATTATCAATTACATTAGTTGCCTTTATTATTTATGAGTTTAAGTAGACGAAACAATTATTATATTTATGTTTATAGTAAAATCTCAATGTTAATAAAGCGAATTATACTGACGAGTGGAAGTGCCCTCGTCAGTCACCATTTCAGTTGGTAACTTGAGCAAAGCGAATAAACCATTTTGTTGGTTTTGCGTTCTCGGTTGTACAAACTTTGTTGTTGCAACACAAACTTTAATACATTTAGACATTTATACTGTTACAGCTAGTTTCGTTTACTGTGCAAAGTGGATTTTGTTTCTGAATGACATCCCACTTCACTTATCGACCGATCCTCCTTAGCTTTAAGCATTTTATATAATAATTTATAATACAAACTTTTAGGTAATAAAAGCAATGACACTTGAGAAACGCTGAGCAATACTTTCCGCCAAACATTCATTGGAATATAACCTTAAGTTCTTTCCACAAAGATTATGTTAGCTGCATGGAAAGATAGAATTGTACAGACGGGAGTTATAATTATTGCTTAACATAAATTTGAAAGTTTGTCAGTGGATGTTTTCAACTTGTACCCGATTATGTTGATATGTATTGCAGCGATGTGACGTCACACTAGACTTAGGTTTATCAAGTAAGCTGTGGTTTAAAAAACTTAAACAGATATGTTCTGCAATAGAAATCGGCTATGCTTCAGCTTGTACTTGGAATTGTTTTCCTGCGAAGGATTTATTTAGTTATGAACAATTAAAATGTAAACTGGATACAATTTTAAATCATTCAAATATTTTGGATATGATGATAGCTATTGGTTGCTTTAAATGCCATTTTGCGTTTCATTAGTCGTAATTTGTTGTAGTAGGTGGGTTTAAATTTTTTTATAAATACTTAGTTTCACCTTCATTTACAACCAAATTTCTGGTAAACCTAATAATTTTAATCTTTGGTTTTTATTATTGTATTTTGGTTATGGTTTTGTGTTGTGAAATATCCAATACATTTGTATTTCCACATTGTGAACTATATTTACGGTTTTTTGTATTTCTTTATTCCTATAATTGTCTCAGAATTGTGCTCTAGAGAAACCTTGTAAAAGACTTTTCTAAAAATGTTTTTAGTCATAATAAAAGATTGAATCAACATGTCAATACTACAAACTAATTTAATTTGTAAAACAAATGTATAGTTTTGTAATTTCGAAATCGCTATATTACAAGTTATTTAATAATACTTCTATATGAACTTTAGTAATACAACTAAATAATTTTTTTTAAATATTTATAAACATAAAAAATAAATTTCCCAGTTAATCCTTACAAAGTAATGGTTGAGCCTTTAAAAAACTATTCACTATCGATTATTAAATATTAAAGCTATGTGAAGCAAACAATCTAGAGATGAACACAGCTGCAATATGATAAACGTTTAACGAAATTAGCTGACATATTAATATAAAAATATTGTCAACTATCGTAAAACATTTATGGTGATGACGAAATTAAAACTTTTTTCTTAAATCAAACAAATACATTTGTTTTGTTAACATTTACGAATCGATCATTTTGAGTGGTAATTGTTTGTTATAAATTAGTGTAGACAATAGCCTGATTTTTTTAATAGAATTTAGTTTATTTTAGCGTAATTGTAAAACTCACACTCTTACTTCAGCTTCCCTGGACTTAACCTCTAGCTTGACGTTTGATTTATACTCACAATCCAAGATAAATTGCTTTTTTTCATAAATTATTGGCAGTAACCCAATATGATGTAATAAGGTGTGAACAAACTCACACAATAGGCCTAGGGTTAGTAAATATATAGTATAATAAGAGATGAATTATGTATAAAGAACAAACAGGCATTACACAGATTTACTCTGTAATAATTGAGTTTACTGATTATAATAACTTTTTCCTTACATTGTAACATAAAACTGTAATATGTAGGTAAAAGGAAATTTATAATGTATTTTAATACTGTATTCGCGGCTCTAAGACCATTTATGCAAAACCCGACGAAGGTAATTGACAGTTTAAATAAACATTCATTTACACAAGTTGAAAACGAGTTTACCCTGCCACAAATTGCGTGCAACTTCGACATATCACGCACCACCACTTTTGCACCGATCAATTAATCATATATTTTGTTGGAAATATATTTAATAATATATCGTACCCTCTGTATGCAATCGCTGGAATTTCTGTTTTCAAATAAATGTCTGATTTAAAATTTTATTTTATTCTTTTGCTACGTTGGTAATATATAAAAGACAGGTTTATTCTTAAATTTGTTTATACTAGTAACTTTTTTACTACGCTATGGTCGCATTATTGTGAATTTTCGTGCAATGCAAATTACAGCTGCCCTTATGTAGTAATATTACTTTCGTCTTCAACATGCTCCAATTAAATATCATAATATATGTACTCTTGAATATAATGTTCTGGTTGTTACACAGTGGACAGTATGGTTGGTCCTTGGATCCTGGTTTTTTATGTGTGCGGTCGCCAGTTGCGAGTTGAAAACAGACAACTCTAATGGCTCTGTGAGTACTAGGCGATGGTCTAATCAATGTATGAAATATTTTTCCATCTATAAAGGGTTGGTATTTGCTGTAAATACTTTGTATTACGGTTCATTTTACTAAATTATTATTTGTTTCTACTTGTTTCAAGTTAAGATGTTCATATTCGTTCAAGTAAATCAGTTTCCTTGTGGCCATTGACGCCGCAGAGTGCCGGGATCCTCTGTTACACTAAATGCTCACCGACATTCACCAACTTTTGAGGCACTTACTAATTATCTTTTCTTGAGAAGTTTGGATCTAATAGCGTGAAGAACAGATATTTCGAAAAATTAAAAAAGTAAACCTCTAAAGAAATACATGTTCTGTTGTAAGGAGTGGAGTAGTTCTGTGGTGAAAACAGTCAGTACTCGTATTCAATGGTGAATAACATTTTTATCTAAAACATTGTGAGTTATGCTCTACTACTAGTATTCATCTTATGTGAAATTTCTCCCTTTGTATGTTATGTTTTTTTTCACAAACGGGATCCCACAATAATAAAAATCAGCAATATACCCCCGCAGTACTCGTATTTAATAGTGAATAATATTTTTCTCTAAAACATTGTGAGTTATGCTCTACTACGAATATTCATCTTATGTAAAATTTCTCCCTTTGTATGTTATGTTTTTTTTTCACAAACGGGATCACACAATAATAAAAATCAGCAATTTACCCCCGTCAGTACTCGTATTTAACCCTCATGCACGCGCGCCTTTTTATCTAACGTAAGTAGGCGCGTTGTTGTATTTTATACAACATCTCGGTTTTCTACATTTACCTTAATTTCAGTCGAGTTATTAAAAAATTGGTCTTACCAATGAAAAATTACTTGTGAGTTAACCCCAGCAATGCTTATCAGAGCAAAAACTAATGCAACAGGCCATCTTCTTGTCCTCCGGGCAACGCTATATGTAGCACAAAGCTGGTCATTACTATCAACTCCACCTTTCGTTCTGTTGTACTGCAATATAATGTCTGGCTTATTTGTTTGTTCGTCAACATCATCTGAGTCGTGCATAGTCGAAATCAATATTACAGCTTTATTTATTTTGTCGTATATGAGACCATGGTTCGATCATTGTGGAACCCAAACAAGGAAGTACTTGGCGGATTGGTTTTATTAGGCAGAAATTATGGTGGAATTTCCCGTTTGTTATTACATAGAGTGCCAATCACTTTCCAATTCACTTTCTGAGTTATGATCACTTTTTTCAGCTTCACCGTCGCTCAGATCATCGTCACTTTCAATAAAATCAACATTATCAATTTCTTCATCAGAAATATCCTGTAACATTTTTGGAATATCTTCCAAATTCACTCCTAAAAACATGAAAATTTATAAAAATGTTGAACAAAACAAATAATTACATAATTCTTTAAGCAAATGTATATAAAAAACTTACGTTCCATCGTGGAGAAAAAAAACTGCACCGAAAAAATAAAAACGTCAGAAGGCGCCTTGTTGTATTTTGTACAACAGTGATGACTGACCAGAACTAATCGCAAACTGAGGCTTTGTTGATAGAATAAAGACATTGATGACAACTGATAAGAGTAGTGGGGGGACCAATAGAAGAATAGAACGGTGATTTGAACAAATAACTACCAACAGGTTTCAACAAGAATCAAAATATTAAAACTGTTGTACTTTTTACATCTGCGCCCGTCCTTGTAAATAATATTTTTTTCTAAAACATTGTGAGTTATGCTCTACTACTAGTATTCATCTTATGTGAAATTTCTCCCTTTGTATGTTACGTTTTTTTTTCACAAACGGGATCACACAACAATAAAAATCAGCAATTTACCACCATCAGTACTCGTATTTAATAGTGAATAATATTTTTCTCTAAAACATTTTGAGTTATGCTCTACTAGTAGTATTCTTCTTAAGTGAAATCTCTCCCTTTGTATGTTATGTTTTTTTCTCTCAAACGGAATCACACAATAATACAAATCAGCAATTTACCAAATATTAATTTTAGTTAAACGTCTGCTCATGGTAAACACGAATATAACCTATATACATCAATGTTTATTCAAAAGAAGCTCAGTGAAACTATCTTTCACTATATTTTCCTGTGTCTGGACATTAGGAATATATTTATTACAAATATTATATTCAACCGACAATATATCCGAATAGTAATAAAAACTTTTAATTGGATTCAGTTTTTGCCGTTCCTAAGCAAGAACCAAAAAATAATAAAATTTCAACTAACCTTGTAAATGTTTTTTTAAAAATACATATTATTTAAAAAACTAAATTTTACAATAGGGATTGCAAAAATAATGTCCCATTTATTTATAGACTGAAATAATCATTTGTCATTTTACTAGCATTTAAAAATAAATGTTAATAGTTTGTATAAAGTTTGCAAGATATATTTAGCTTACAATAAACAGGGGAACATGACAGGAAAGGAATCATCATTATTCCGCACATCTTTTCATAAACTCTCCATTTTAAATACTCAGAAAAAATGGCCATAGCACCCGCCCAGCCTGACACAACCATTGGAATGCTTATTCTCAGGTTAGTAGCAGCAAGGTCTTATAACAATCAAGCGACAATATTAAACTAAGTTGAAATATGTAACTATTGTTTTCCTAACTAGTTAAATGCTGAACTATTTAAATACTTGACTACGTATTTTGATATTAGGAAAGGTCTGTGTTAAGACTTAATGTTTAGTATTTTATTGTAAGCTTTAATATTATTATTTTGTTATAATTACATATTAACCAGAAATATTTATACGGTAATTAAATTGAATACTAGTAAATATTGTCTAACCCATTTATAGAAGGGTTTTAAGAAAAATTATCGATTGAAGTATGGAAAAACCAATAATTTAAATATTTGTAATGTTTTAACAATTGCAATTATTTTTAGTTAAAAGTCTAGACAGCTCTTGGTTAAAGTTATGCTATGATAAAGGTTTTTAGAATGAACAAGGCAATACCAGCACGCTCCGAAACAAAATATGTCTTATTGGCGATATCATACCTTAGACTACATGATTAATCTCTTACACACTTTTAGAGTACATTTTTCAGCTTCTTATTACAACAGGGACTAATAGTTTCGCCACAAAGAAAATGTTAAAATTAATTGCTTACATTTGGTCACTTTCAGTGGCATTCTTTCTCTGCTGGGCGTCCAGAAGATAAATGATACTGATAACTCATTACTTTTTGTCACATTTATTTACTGCCTCTTTTCTTGGAAAAGGAGATACATTTTTTAAATTAAATAATTAGTTTCAGCAATTTTCATTAGATCCTACTGCTGAAA
>JBAIZL010000001.1:206711840-207111840 GCA_036971475.1 Prosapia bicincta
CTGTATTAGGGTAAATGTTATATTTTGCAAATCATGAAATATGTTTTACCTGTATTAGGGTAAATGTTATATTTTACAAATCATGAAACATGTTTTACCTGTATTAGGGTAAATGTTATATTTTGCAAAACATGAAACCTGTTTTACCTGTATTAGGGTAAATGTTATATTTTGTAAAACATGAAACATGTTTTACCTGTATATGGGTAAATGTTATATTTTGCAAATCATGAAACATGTTTTACCTGTATATGGGTAAATGTTATATTTTGTAAAACATGAAATATGATTTACCTGTATTAGGGTAAATGTTATATTTTGTAAAACGTGAAACATGTTTTACCTGTATATGGGTAAATGTTATATTTTGTAAAACATGAAACATGTTTTACCTGTATATGGGTAAATGTTATATTTTGTAAAACATGAAACATGATTTACCTGTATTAGGGTAAATGTTATATTTTGTAAAACATGAAACATGTTTTACCTGTATTAGGGTACATGTTATATTTTGCAAAACATGAAATATGTTTTACCTGTATATGGGTAAATGTTATATTTTGTAAAACGACGGAGCACTACCTCAAAACGTGTACAGATTATACGGCCATAGGTATTATTTCTCTTTCCAGTATAGCGTCTTGACTAGTAATTAATAATTAGAATTTGTTAACTGTAAAAAAAAGAAATACATTTATCTTATATCTTGTTCAAAATATTTTCATAGATTTGTGATGTTATATTTTTTCAATTAATAATATATTACCAAAATTCGGCAGTTTTAATTTACACATTTCCATTGACAACAGTTATATGAAAATTACAATAATGTAGAAAATTACTGTTTATGTAAGAATTGCAGTATGTTTCGAGTATATTTTGCCTCAAATTCGTATTTGACTTGTCACGTTGTAGGGAATCCCGACACCAACATTATCTTCATTAAAGATTTGTCTCATCCCAATTAAAACTGTTTATTCTTTCATTTTATGATCTCCTTTGGTTAAGTTCTGAATGAATTCATTTAGTAAGGCCTAGAATTTTTTTCCATTTATTTATCATTTTGTTTTCCTTTTTTTCTGTTCTTTACAGTCTAATTATTTATCCTCGCCATTCATATTGAAATCGCCACCGGGTATTAAAGCTGCCATCGTATTGCTTTCCCTGGCACAGCGAGCCTAATATGTCTTTATGGAAGCTATGAAATAACTTTTGTAAGCACCCTAAGAAGTTTGAAGGTCAAGTAAAGGTCTCAATAAGTTGGACAGAGAAACAGAACCGAGATTTTAGGATGAATCTGAACTAGTTGTGTGTAACATTTTTTTTTCATTTGTGTTTATTAGGCCTGTCCTTAGTCAGTCCTTTCAAAAAAAATAATATACTGAAGAAAATATTATTTAAACAAAAGTTAAAATTTAGTCAATGTCATTGACTTAACTCGAAATACGTATAAATATTTTCCACATATCCAAAATATACATCGCTATAAAAAAATTTACATTATTGTTACACATTATTCCTACGACATAAAGCTGATGATATATGTCAAAGTCCATAATATGGTACGATCATAATATGATCATTCCAAATACAGTACATAATATTTGTTGTATTATTTCACGCTCTAGTTAATTTAACGCGAGACATAAAAGGTAATCCGATTTAACTAGTTTTAGTTATTGTAGAGACCAATAACAAATAATGTACCCTGTTTACACAATACTAACACAGATATATTTACACAAACAAATTATAATGTGACTTTAAAATTTACTACACAGAACACACAAACACACACACACACAAGACAAATATATTCCAATATATGTTACAATATGTACTATCATTGTCTCCAGCTATCACATTCATACTTAGACCTGACTATGAACTGATTTTAATTACGTTTTAAAGTAAACTATGAAGAGATTGTTTTGTGTAAAATGAGTATTAATACATGTGTAGACTATATCCTTTATTGCAATTTATTTTAATAGTATATAAGATACTACATTTTAGTTCTGTAAGTAAGAGAAATTCCTTTAAATACAGGGAAGCCATTTTACTCAAAGCGTAGAGCGATTCGACCACGGAAATAATAAATTTCATTTTGGGAAAAGCCAAAAAATGTACAGTTCTATAACTTCATCAGGATACACACACACACACACATATATATAAATATATATATATATATATATTTATATATATATATATATATATAAATATATATATATATATATATATATATATATATATATATATATATATATTATTTACAACTCTTTAAAAATTATATAACTTTATGTGTGATATTTTATTTATATATAGAGAACAGTTGTTTTATAAAGAACTAAATGTTTTACTTCAAATCATTATAATTTCTTTAAATTTATTTTTAGAGATACTTATTCTATACTATACTATACTATATTCTGTGGGTCAAATTTTAATAACATTACATATACATACATTAAAATTTGTTTCACATATTTCGACACGTTCTACATTCCACTAGTAATTACAAATACGCTTTGATATAGCATATTTATTTTTTCACAATACTTCAAACATGAGTAGTTAAAATGCGCTTATAACACTGTAGGTTCAGAACTATTAAATGGTTCACATTACCTCATTATAATCGTAGAGAATGACACATATAGCACCCCGTGAATAAAAACTAGGTTCTTAAGTCGGTACGGAGATAATCAAAAGTTTGCCTCTGTGACTTGAAGTGTTTGCATAGCACATCCAAACTGACTTGAAACCTTTCACTATCTTGATGATGACGATTTTTCAGTAAACTTAACCCATGGGATTGGTGAGGTTCATATATATATATATATATATATTAGTCGTTTCAGGATATTAGATAACTGAATAAGTGTATAAAACGAACTATATGATTTATAATATTGCTTCATATAATGCAATAAAATACATTTTCCCCTTTGCAGAGTATAAAAGTGTTTTACTGCACATAGTAACGTGTGCAATTTATTGAAACAAATTTAGAAAACGCCTAAGGTGTTCTCGTTCTAGTTTAAATAGAACAAATCATAATTTACGACGTATTTAACCTTGCATTAAAATATTTGACACAAAGCAAGCGTCCTACATTTACTCTGACAAAAAGACCCATGCATCATTTTTACATTTAATGAAGATGATACTTACAAATATCGAACTAATTATCTACACAAAAAAACTCGTTAAATAATAGTACATTAATGGGGCTTAATAGCTCTCACTTTATTTGAGAATTTATTTTTTATTTCTAAATTAAATCATTACCATTAACAAATCTAAATAATTATTAGATATTGATATTGTAACGTTCAGTAGTGGCACTATTTTAATAATTTTTAAAATTATTTATTCTATTACTAAAAAAATATTACTCTACGCAGCTGTCACGTTACTAATAATTGCTACCACGTAATACGCTTTTATTATTGAAGCCTAACAAAATGTAATTCATATCTCAGTGACTTTAATTAGATGGTTTATATTATTTCAGAGGTATTAATTTTATGAAATATAAAATAAATATTTACCACTAAATAAGTAATGCAAATTAAAATTAATTCCTAATATTTATGTTTACTTGCGTATGATCACACAAACTTTGTTCATATGGATTTATATATATATGATTATTTAATAAAATACCACCAATCGCAATTATTACTGTTAAACCACAAACTACTTTGGTATAGATAATATCGTTTTAACCGAATGTAATTAGTGGCAAGCTGAGAAACTATTCGCTCTGCAATAGTCATCGCTTGTTAAAGTTTTAGGTAACCGAATAACCTACTGTTCGCCACTAACGTAGTAATTAAAAATACCCCTCAGAACTTTTAAATGAGATTTAACAATCAAATAAACATTAAAAAGTGCCAAACATAATTTTAGACCATATTGCAGACTGACGTTTTGGAACAAAGTTGGGACAAGCTATAAATTCTTTGACGTAGTATTTTATTTAGCGTTCGCGTTTAACCTTCCCAATTTAATTTAACATACAGTTTAAAGTTTTTCTCTTGTCATAACGTCAGTACATTAGTAAAAGAATATAGTTTTTTTCTTGTCGCCAACCCCCTAAGTTTTCTTTAGGGATGGAGGAGTTATATGAACATTTTATGTGAACATTTCATAATTAAATGCGTGCTAGGAAAATTCCTGCTTACGCAGCTTTTGTATTATATAGGTGTGAGAACAGAGCCCCGGCAGTGTGTAAGTCGCCTCTGTATCGCACAGACGTTTTCCGCTCCAACTGTATGTACATCAGTTGTATTTGAATTGTTTTATTAAGTATAATTTATGTAACAGTTTTCCATATTAATTGTTTATTAAATTCAATAAAAGTTTGTTAAAATAAAATAATTTTTTAAAAACCTTTCGTGCTTAATATAACACGTAACTTATATTAATATAGTTAAATTCAGTACACTGTGCTTTAAAAGGAGGTAAACTGATTGTGTACCACGAGTTTGTCGTTCTAGAATAAGTGACGTAATTGTTAAAAAATAAGTATTTCCAGTTCTAAATTACAAAGCTATTAGTATTTAAAAGTAAAAGGTTAGTAGTTCAATAATAATTTGTTAGGCTATTGTTTGCTTTGAAATGGTTACAAGAATGGGTATACCATAGAACATTGCTATGAATATTTCACAACGTTAGAGGCGATAATTACTGTAAAGGCCGTATTAACCATTTAGCTATCTGTTTCTTCGGACGTAACAAAGTTGGTTAAATAATTCTGCTTCGAAAGGGAGTTGTGAATAAGGTATTCATACCTCGAGGGAAAGAGGCTTACGTTTCAAAACTTTGTTAAAGTTACTGTGACCGAATCAATGTTTTATATTAAAAAGCAATGTTGCTATAATAACCAAGTTTGGCTAAGTAATAACCTAAGACGGACACCATTGGCTCATTTCTGAGTGACGTAATGGGCAACATGGGTTCTTGTCTATTAAAAACATGGGTTCAGGACATATCCAAGGAATGTTATGGTCATATGCAATTGATTTATAAACATAGCTTAATATCTATTAAAATATTTGCCTCAAATTTGGAAAGTGGTAAAAGTTATCACCATCTCTAAGCCTGATAATCCACCACATAAATATATAAATATCGACGAAAGTAAGCTACTAAAGATTGTGTGTCAATAATAAAGCTTTTTTTATATTGAACTCAACTGATATTATAAAAATCGTAAAAGAATTACTTCTTTTAATTTCTCTATGTTGTATTTATAAATTAAAGGTTTTGTCACAAAATAATTTCTGGCAGGCAATTGACCGAAAGCTAAATCCTTTCATTATTGTTACGTCAGTAAAAAATAAATTTAATAATGTATATTTACAATATTATGCTATTCACTAATATATAATAACTTCAAGAGAAACAATTAAACGTAAATGTTTATTGTATGTAACATATAATTTATGAGGACAGTTTGGATATCCTATTATAGTCTATTAAGTACATGTAGTAATTGAATCAAGACAATATGTAGTTCAGCGTAATAAACTGAAGGACCTTAATAAAAGATTAAATGGGGGAGAAAATCAGGTATCTGGAAATTGCTTTAGAATTTATTAAGCGTTCGGCTTATTGGAGTGGCTATTTACGGATGTATAAATACGGCAGAAAAATGTACTTGTTGTATTTATTTAGGTAAAAAGAAACCTTAAGGTTCGGTGAAATAATTTTAGTTTTTATACTTCGCCATTTTTTTTCTTCTTAAATTAATACCCTACAATTAAATCAATTTATTGCACAAGATTTAAACGTTGGAGTACAGAATAAATCCTTTATAAAACTGGGTTTAATTTAAAAAACAAAATGCGTAAAAATATAATTGTGTAGTAAATTTATTGACGATAGCATTAGGAGTAAGTAAAATTTATGCATCACTATTACAAGGAAAACCCTTTAGGAGGGTTTGATGCTTTCCAGGAACAAATTCATTTGAAACGTTTAAATATTTCCTTTAAACAAATATTTTTGAACCATAACAAACATTTTTGTTATTTATGTACTTACCTTCATCGGCAATTCCCAAGACTTCCTCGGCTTTTAATGAAGGGATAGAAAGGTAGTTTGTAGGAACGTTTTATCTGCAAAATAGTTTTAAAATATTTGTGAAAATTAATGGGAGTTCTATAAGTAAAATTTCTATTTTTTATGTTTTTTAATTATGTAATAAGTATATTATAACTTTTGTTTATATTATTAAAAGGAAGAAATGAACAAGTTAGAACTTTGTTAATAAAAAAATATATGTTTAACTAGTTTTTAATGTATTTATTATTTCAGTCCTACTCCTATGCCACACACATTCGTATTGAGTTTCATTCAACAATTATGAATATAATTATAAACAATAATTATTCAATATTTATATTGATATTTTGTAGCAATATTAATATTTTATTTTATGTTATAGAGTACATTTTTACTCTACAACTATAAAGAATATTGATTGAATTATGTAATTTTTTTATAATTTCTTAATTACCTTTTAATTAAAATAGTTCAAATAGTTTGAATAGATTATTTCATAGCAAAACTAAATACAAATTTATATATTGATGATTTGAGAGTTTATTTTGTACTTCTTCTAATTAGGAGTGATACTCGGTGATAAAAACTCGTTTGTTCAACTGCTTAATTCAGCCGTATTTCCGCCAACACATAAAGATTTTATAAAGAAGTTATAATAATTATTTTGCAGTGGGAGGGGAAAAAGTTGAGGAAGAGAGAGGGAGAGTAGAGTATTTCTATGAGAGTTGGAGAGTAGTTTTATGCGATAGAGTTATTTTTTGTATTCGGTCCAGTTTAATTAATACGCTCAAATAAACGCAAGTCTTTGTGTGAATAATTTCAGAATCGATATCTGAAGCACAACGAAACGATAAATAATTCGGTTGACTAAACCTAAAGTGAGACCACTTGGACAAAGTTGGTCTGTAATTTATGCTCGAGCAAGCAGCGGGACAAGTTGGGGCTAACCAAACTCTGCGGCATTATCACTCTTCCTCTAACACTTGTTCTACGTTAATTCATTTCTTCGTAGAATTTATGTGTCCGTGACAATATTGTAACCTAACCTCTACCACTAAGAATTAGAATTTAGTGGTAACTTATTACTTTTACCAAAGGATGAATGTATTTTAATGAAAGCTTATAAAACATACAGCTTATAAACTGTATCACATTAGTGGCAATTGGTTTTTTGGTAAATTCTTTACAATAAAGTAATAAATAATTGATTATAAAGAACCTTTAGGAAAACGATAAGATTGTATTTGTGTTACGAATTGAGTTACTGAAAAAATAATTGACCTAATAAAATAGAATGTTTTTTGCACTTTTTAAAATGTTGAATATGCGCTGAAAAATAAACCTTACAGTATGAGAATAGATGAGTTAAAAATACCAAAACTACATGAAAGACGAATAATACTAAATAAGATTTCCAAAACTACGAAGAAGAAGAAATACAGTGGAAAGATGAAAGGAAAATCTATGTTTTGCAAAAAAAATGTGTAATGAATTGTTTGCAAAACAATAACTTTGAATAGAAGAACTCAGTGTAGTTTCAACCTCTCAATTTTTGTATTTGCAGAAAAAGTGGCAATAATTTTAAAGAAATATGTACAGGTGTGTGTACGATTGAGAGGGCAGAGTATGCACGTGTGAGTTTCTTAGGAATTTTTTGTCAAATATAGCGACTAAGTATGTGAAAGCGTCAAAAGTAGTTAATGATAAATAAACTTAAAAATTAACATATCTTGTTGATTCTTACAATCTAATATAAAGAAAACATCCTGAATTACATTATTGAGTTTATGAAAATGCTACCCTAATTCATAAGGGTAATGAAGTTTCAATTGAGATAAAGCGATAATGAAATGCGTAAGGACTCTAAGCCACCATTCAAACACTGGTGCAGCTTTGTGAACCAATCAAAAAAACCCAAAAGGTCTACACACCACAAAGTATAAAGTGGCGTTGACAAAAATTAGTTACTCCCAAATCCCATTTGCTATTTTATTAGGTTATTTAAACAGTCTCAACTTCTAAATTTCTTACTATCGATTATGCATCCTTTAGTTAGAATGATTTCTTTGTACATATTCTAAAGTCAAATTTGATTTTGTCACTGTGTTACATTTCGTAATGAGGTAGTAGTAATTTATTTAAAAGAATACTGTTTAGTGAAGGGTTTGTCTGGCAATGTAGTAATGTTTATATTGCCATAGTAATTGTTCGCCTACAGAGCGCAAGTCCTTAAAGTTCTTTTATTAGGGTCGTATTTTCTCCAGAGGAATTTATTAAGATGTCTAAAGCTCCAAAATTTTAATAAATGTAATTACACAGTTGGTCTTAAAAATTGGTAACTTGCGTATCGTAATATTCTTCGTGTTTGTCAGTGGTGGTTTAGGCATAACATTAAATTCGATGAAAAAATGTTAGAAAGCAAATACTATGAGCGTTTTAGAGCTTCCCCCTTCTAATTCTCTTGTATAGATCTAACGATATTTGATGCATTGCTAATATTTTTGTTTGTATTCCCAACTTTCCGACCAGGATATAATGTTTAGAATAGGCCAACTCCAACATAAATTTAAATAAATATTTTTATGTGATAAAAAAATATATATTTTTGTAGCTAAAATGTTGTGACATTCTACCGTTAACAAACATTGTGTAAAAACCAATTAAACTACCCTAAGCTTATGGAATATAAAATAATAAAACAAACAATTTACAAATATGTTGAAATATTTTGCTTCAATTAAATATATAAACTATTTAGAGAAGACAATAATAAGCTTACATTAAATAGCTTCTAAGTCAGGTAAAATATTCGAATTATACAAGCTCTACTACAAAGGTGTAAAGTCTTGGAAGTCGCTCACAAATTCAAAGTGAGTTGCTTCACAACAACTTTATCGAGTTACTGTCAGGAGCGATACAGATAAATTTACTAGTTTTACGTTCACATTGATGTATTGTTTTGTTACAAACTGCACTGTTTCTATGAAAGAATATACACTGTGATTTATTTTTCAAAAGTAGAGTAGAACAAGTAAGTAGTGTTTCCATAATGTCAATAGTCCCCCTCCCGTAGCCCTGAACAAGTTTCCACTTTATTCCTTCTTTGTGATTCCTGAAGTTTCGTCTGGTTATGAATCTCTTTAGCATTGCAAGCTTCAAAGTACCATTGTCACAGATAGGCAGATATTTATGTTCTATATTTATTATGTTTTCTATTCATGGAGTTTCTTAAAGGTTGCTTAAAATCATGTTTTCCACATATAGCTGATAGACGTATGCTAAGGTGCTATTTGGAAGGGTGAGCGTATGCGGGGTCCAATTTGTAGTCCGTTTATGTTCAGAAAAAGATAATATGTGTCGTATAAAATGGCTGCTTTGAACTGACGTAGCTATAAAAATGGTCGTAAATATTTCAGAGGACATGATTTTATGAACCGTGCACTAGGGAATAACAATATTATCAGTCTTTAGTCCAAATGGGGAGCCTTTCTTTGCTATTGTAAATTAACCTCTATAATCATGTTAAATACATTTTACTGTCTCATCTCAAGGATAACATTATATTCGATATGTTACTGTTAAAATTTCAATTAAAATATTTTGGCATTTATCCCTTCTGACATTTCTTTTTTAAAAAATTTGTTAAACATCAGAAACTGGTATATTTTGTTTTAGATATTTGTCACTATATATAGGCTACATTTGTGTATTTAGTTTTTATCACTCTATGTTTCCACAAAATCTACACATCTATGTATCATGAGATATGCGGTAACCTTCCGATTGATACCAGGCCCGGAATTACATTGTCAACATAAAATCCTCCCACCTGAGATACTCTTTTCCGTCGGTAGCTAGACCAAAGCGAATAAATTATTTTTTTTGGCAGAAACTTTATTATTTCTAGAAACACTATTTAATCTGTAATAAAAATGATACATTTTGTATTTATTATTTTTAACGTGAATTGATCTTATTATTATTAAAACTATTTAAAAATATATTTAACCTACTGGGAATTTCATTACATGTAATGAATTCATTTAAACATATATTTATATACAATATCAAGGCCACAGTGGTACAATATATTACACAAATATAGGTGAAAAAACCCCAAAGCCACAAAAATTACTAAAATACCTAAAATAAGTTACCTAAGATTAAATCCTTATGTACATTTCGATGACAAAGTCACCATCTTCAGAGGTCCTATTATAAACGTACAATCTAGAATACAAAAAAATAATAAAACAAATAAATAAAATAAAAATTAAAAAAATTAACAAACTAAACTGGCGCTAGTCAGTCTAGTTTGCTAATTTTTTTTTTGTATTCTAGATCGTAATTTTGTAATAGTAAGATGATGACTTTGTCATCGAAATGTACATAAGGATTTAATTTTAGGTAACATATTTTATTTATTTTTTGATTAGTTTTTGTGGTTTTTTCACCTATATTTTTGTAATAAATTTATAAACAAATAAATTGAGTAAAAAATTAGGTGAATTAAATGCATGGTAAAATTATTTTTTTAAAAATTGCGGTACAGTAATTTAACTATTGGAAAAGCCTTTAAAGTTAGTGAAAATAAAATTGACAAGAATAGAAAAAATTAAGACTGGAACTACACAGTCCTAGTAGAAGATTAGTGAGAGATTGTGTTATCGCTGTGCGGAATAGCTTATTTTGAGTAGGCTTTTTTTAAACTGAAGTGTACTCGATGTAATTCAAGTTAGAAAAGAAGATAAAGAGAATAAAATCTATGAGGGTTCTGAAAGTAATGTTTCTTATCTAAGGAGAATTTTTCAAAAGACGTTTTTAAGTTACAAATATAGTTTCTTAAAAGATTTGATTCAATTTAAGCAACATATTTTATAAAAATAATAACAAAAAAAGTTTGTATTTCTTATGATTAAGAAATAAGTTTTAAGTTTTATAGGAGATCAGTTCTCTGAAGTTAACTAAACGAATTTTATTTCAGCGAAGACATGTTAATATTTCCTTCAATATTAGACGTTTTTTTTTTGCTGTTCGTTTTCATTTGTTATCTTTATTTTTACGTATCAAAATGTAATGTATTTAAAGATCTTTTTAGGGGGAGTAAAATAAAATTTATGGCGAATTTTAAAGCTGTGTGCTTGACAAGAATGTAGTTCACACGTAAAATTACAACGTAAATATAATTTGGTAAAACAATTTAGATATATCAGAAGGCAATTTAGGTTAGTGCAAATTAGGGAGACTTGGTTGTATCATTGCCCCTCCCCTCTGGACTGATTAAATTATTCATAAAATGACAGTTCGATTGATAACTGGCGTAATCTTTGACCATTAGGAATACATTTTTATAAATTGTCATGTTTCGAGAAGCAGTCGCACAATCTATTCGTTTTGATATTTGTTAGATTCACGAAATTATTTTTGTTTGAAAATATTCCATTTCGTAAAACTAAATTGAAATCAAAACAAATTAATACACCCTACAATTTTGAATTCTTTAAAAGTAGATGAAAGTTCTTTAAGCTACTGCATTATTACTCTTATGTAATAGGGGTCTAATAGAGTAGCTTAGGCTACATATTCTGCCCAGCAGGCAGTATATATTTACTCCCAAGCTAGTTTGTTGAAATTTATTATTAAAAAAAAAACACATCTGTACCGACGAATAGAAAATTTTTTTTTGGTGGACTTGAACATACGACGTTCCTACAGTATAAATTCCGTTAGCCTACGCTATGAGTCACCTAGAAGTGATTTAATGTTAACATATGATTTCAAACAACAGCTGATTTTGTGTTATAGGTTATATTGTAGAAATCTGTTTTACACCTAAGGTATATTATTTTTAAATAAATAAAACCTCTAAACCACAAATAACATTTTATTTAAACCTTATGTACATTTCGATTGCCCAGCAATCATCTTCAGAGGTATTTAAAAAATACAACTCTGAGAGTTGTATTTTTTAAATACCTCTGAAGATGATTGCTGGGCAATCGAAATGTACATAAGGTTTAAATAAAATGTTATTTGTGGTTTAGTGGTTTTATTTATTTAAAAATAAACATTACGCCACAGTTGCTTCATATAGTTATAAGGTATATTAACAGATATTAATTATTTATTTATTTTTATTAAGAAAAAGTGTTATTATTAGGTATCTTTGATCAGTTTATAAATATATTACTTAATTATATATTGTTAATTCTCAACACTAATATTTCAATATAACGATAATATTAGGTTATATATTTTTAATCTAATTTTTGAAAGTTTTAGAACTATATGATACATCATTAGCTGCAATATAGCGGCTGTCTTGACTAACATCTTCTGTTAAAGTGGAATGGTGTGCGTGTTATAAAATAATTACTATTTATACAAGTACTTACTTACTTACTAGCCAACGCCCACCCTTGGCTGCTGGGTCATTTGGTGGCGCGCTGACCAGTACAATCGAGAGAGACGTCCCTCTTTGTCCTCTTTGTCTGGCTGGACGTAGCCCAAGGAAGTGCATGTGAGGAGGTGATCCGCATCCATGGTTCCGTTTCCACACAACATGCAATCCGGCGATTGGAGTACATGAATCCTGTGGAGGTGTGCCGCCAGGTAGTCGTGGCCAGTAGCCAGGCGGAACAGTGCTACACCAGTGCGGCGGGGAAAGCTACGGTTTATTGGTCCTTCGGTGACGAGTGTAGCCCAGCTTTTGTTTTGAGAGGCCCTGATTAGGTTTTCTCTCTTGCTGCGATTTAGAGCTGAGTTTATCTGTATTTTGACCGATTGAAAAGAGGTTGAGGTAAGTGGCTGCGGTAAAGCAGCTCCCTGTTTAGCGAGAGTGTCGGCTTTCTCGTTTCCTTCTATATTGACATGACTTGGCACCCACTGAATGTGAATTTGCCAACCCTTCTCCTGAAGGGAGTCTAGTTGCTTTCTACAGG
Organism: Prosapia bicincta; assembly: GCA_036971475.1. Taxonomy (NCBI): domain Eukaryota; kingdom Metazoa; phylum Arthropoda; class Insecta; order Hemiptera; family Cercopidae; genus Prosapia; species Prosapia bicincta. Next base: position 206,724,863 of record JBAIZL010000001.1, read on the forward strand.
CCAATGTTCGGTGGCATTCCACTTGTCTGTTGCTAGTGACACCCTGTATTGCTGCCATAGAGTCCACAAGAAATACAGCCTTATAGGTCCCTTTGATTTTTGAAAGTTCAATGGATGCTGCCAAGATAGCTTCAACCTCCCCATCATAATTGCTCTGGCTACTGCCGACTGCCACAGCCCCTTCGAATAATCGGCTGTGGAACCCAGCTCCTGTTCCACCGCTTGCTGATGATCCATCTGTGTAGATGTGTAGCCAGTCATCTGGCGGGAAGTTAGAATTAATAGTTTCAAGGGCTGCTGCCCTCAGCTCTGAGGGGTTTGATTGACTTTTTGAGGCATTATGGTTTTGCAGTTTCAGACTAGCTGGTGGTACGTTGTTAAAAGTCAAATGTTGAACCGGTTTAGCTGGTACTCCCGGCTGAATATTGTATTTATTCAGGAGATCGTTGTACGTTGATAGTGATGTTTTTTGGGTTTTTAGCCTTTCGGTCGCATGCCTGTAATATGTCCAGCGATGACTGTATGTCCTCTTGTACCGCTCGTAAAAATTGAGTGTTAGTTTGTTTCTTCTAGCCAGCATAGGTTCGATTTGGGTTTGGGCCTCCATTGCAGCAACAGGGGTAGATTTTGGGGCCCCTGTTATAACTCGAAGGGCAATGTTCTGGGTGATCTCTAATTTGTGCGAACCTGCATTTGATGCTGTAATAGTTGCCTCAGCTCCATATTCGAGGATCGGCCTGAAATAACTCTTATAAGCTGCAATAAGGACATCCTGATTTGCACCCCAAGTAGTGGCCGTAAGTCGTTTTAATATTTTTGTTCTCTTTATAGCTCTCTGGGCACAGTATTCTATATGCGGTTTCCAGGTTAGTTTTCGGTCTATTGAGACTCCCAAGTATTTAGAGATGTTGTGTTCTTCAAGAACGTTATCCTTGTATTTTAAGATTAAATGTATACAAGGCTATTTATACAAGTAGTTGTTCAAATAGTTAAAGGAAAGTATAAAACTTCTAATACGGCCAAATCGGAAATCAGAGTTTACCGAGGTTTACCATTGAATTTGTCCGTCCAATAAAGTAGGACAATTACACGCTTCCAAAATATTGGCGGTCGTTGTGGATTGCAGCTTGTCGCATGTAAACCATTCAGTTGGTAGCAGATGACAATTTAAGATTTAAGAGTCAAATTTAGCGAATAACGCCTTTGTACACCTTCAGTTCTACGTGATTACCGCGGAATTCCATTTACTCTATGCTATCGATACCGCATGACCAGCGTCCGACGTAATCTGAAACGCTTGTAACATTTACGTCACTACCCAGAATGCCTTGTGAACCCTAGTTCTATATCAGCCCTGTTAGTGTTGGACAAGTCACACACCTAACTTTACTCACTTTTGGTTTTCACCTCTGCTCGCCCTCTTGGCATACCTCGCCTACTTTGCTCAATCCTCTTTTTCTTTTAAATTCTTATTTATTAATCACTTAAACAATAGGTTATGACTATCCGAACTTAAATTTAGTAGGTTTGTTGAAACGTACTGAGGCAGAACGTTTTTGATCGCTATGTGCCGATCTTCATCAGTGTCTTCTGCTTGGATATGTAGGGTCAAGCGTTGACGGTTTTAAAGGTAGGTTTTCGATAGTATCAGAGTATGTGTGATTTGTATTATGTTTGTATCGAAAACCTACTTTTAAAACCGTCATCGCAAGACCCTACATCTCCAAGCATAAGACACTGATGAAGATCGGCACATCGATCGAATACGTTCTGTCTCAGTACGTTTTAACAAATTTACTAAATTTAAAGTTCGGATAGTCATAAACTATTGTCTAAGTGATTAATAAGATTCACCGAACGTAATGGACTATAAAATTCAAGAATTCTTATTTATATAAGTATCGAGAACTTATTCGACCTAATTGTTACAGAATTTAAAAGTTACCATTTGATTGTGCTCACCCCAGCCGATTAAAAAATAACACATCGCTGCTCCACAGGACTATTTCATCATTAAACTTGAATGTGTCAGTGCAAATAATTAGTGTCTGTAATTTAGTTCAATGTCTTTAGCTGTATTTTTGTATTTTAATTTTCAAGCTCAAAAAAGAATATGTGGTTTAATTCGTGGATGAAATTGTTTCTAATAGTTCATTTTATTAAACCGAAAATATACTCAAACATTTTTGAAAAGGGTAAGGCGACTTTAGACTATCAAAACCTAACTCTTTGAAGGGAAAACTTTTTGACGGGTGGTGAACAAAACATGAGATTAAATCATTGCTTTTCTGCCACGCTATTTCTAAAACGCATACCTTACATCATATACATTATAGCATATGGTATCATATAACAGCTGATTTTATGTTGTAGGTTAGGTTGTGGAGCATCCATTTTACAGGTGGATTATTATAAAATAGTTTTTATCAATTAATAAATATATTTGAGCATTTAAACTTCGATAAAACTCAATACAAAAAATTAAACAGCAATAGGCTACGTATTTTAATCCAGCTTTTCAAAGATGAACCATTTTGGACCCGTATTATACTTTTTACAAAACTGATTTAAAGTTTTGTTGGAAAAATTAGTATCCAGTAAACATATAATAATTGTTTTTGTTACCCACAATATTTTATTTATAGCTACAATAAATATTAGTATTTATTAAATAGATTTCTCAAATATAGATATAAAAATCGAATGAAAAATTATAAAAATCATTCTTTCAGGGGTTTTCGTTGAAACCTTTGCAAACTAAACTATTAGTTATGTTTTGATATCAATGATGTCAGGACTCCCCCCCGAGTGACAGACACGATTTTTTTCCTAATAAATATTAGATTTATTATAATATACAGTATAAATAAAATAAAAATACAAGATAGTAATAAATTATTTCCAGGCAAGAAGCAGGAAGCTAAAAACTTGCTAGTAACGATACGACTGTAATAATAAAATATTTAAATACTTTGCTCGAGATGAGGAAACTTTAAACAAGGTAAATAAATATTGCAACTCAGCAGCAAAGGTTTTTCAGACCTACACTTTAGAAACAGGACTTCAGCAGAGACTTGTGAAAATATAAATTTGAAATAAATTAACTGTATTCAACAAAAACTGTAATTTAATGTAAAGAAATGCAGTATATTATAACCTCCTTTTTATTAAAAAAATATGAAATATCAATAGATATACACTACACTGAGACTTTCTTGTTGGACAGAATAGGCTCTATTCCAGACGGCGTTAATGAAATATGGTACGGAAACCTAGACGAAAATATCAGTAAACAGTAAAATTATATTCCGACAGAAGGAAATCGTAGGGGAGTTAAACTTCGGTACCTACGTAAAAAATGCAGTAACATTCGGTAGCTTTAAGATCAACTAATATAAATTTAATTCCATTGATTTAGGCCCTTTGCAGTTAGAAGACCAATTAATTAATAGAAACCTCAGACAAACGAAAGTTCACGTTATTGTTTAAACAAATAGAAGATAACTATTCATACATGGAACTACAAAACGACATTCGAGTTCAATAAAAAATTGAATTACTTACATTATTTTAGCAGATAGAAAAATAGATTTTTTATTTACAAACGTAAATAATATTAAGAATGTCTTGTTAACTTCTCATCTCTTTTATTCTCACAATAACAGGAAGAATATTTTTTATACACCTTTTTCTAGTAAATATGAAGATATAGATTATATGCTTTCAAATCACGCTAAATAACACGGTTATTGGGTTCATACTTTAGGTTACGCAGAAATAAAATGAAGTTTGCGATAAAATATAATGTTGTATTTGGTTCTAGTTGTAGAATATTAGTAGTGGGTATACATTCTATAAATGGTTATGTGTGTGTGTGTGTGTGTGTGTGTGTGTGTGTGTGTGTGTGTGTGTGTGTGTGTGTGTGTGTGTGTGTGTGTGTGTGTGTGTGTGTGTGTGTGTGTGTGTGTGTGTGTGTGTGTGTGTGTGTGTGTGTGTGTGTGTGTGTGTGTGTGTGTGTGTGTGTGTGTGTGTGTGTGTGTGTGTGTGTGTGTGTGTGTGTGTGTGTGTGTGTGTGTGTGTGTGTGTGTGTGTGTGTGTGTGTGTGTGTGTGTGTGTGTGTGTGTGTGTGTGTGTGTGTGTGTGTGTGTGTGTGTGTGTGTGTGTGTGTGTGTGTGTGTGTGTGTGTGTGTGTGTGTGTGTGTGTGTGTGTGTGTGTGTGTGTGTGTGTGTGTGTGTGTGTGTGTGTGTGTGTGTGTGTGTGTGTGTGTGTGTGTGTGTGTGTGTGTGTGTGTGTGTGTGTGTGTGTGTGTGTGTGTGTGTGTGTGTGTGTGTGTGTGTGTGTGTGTGTGTGTGTGTGTGTGTGTGTGTGTGTGTGTGTGTGTGTGTGTGTGTGTGTGTGTGTGTGTGTGTGTGTGTGTGTGTGTGTGTGTGTGTGTGTGTGTGTGTGTGTGTGTGTGTGTGTGTGTGTGTGTGTGTGTGTGTGTGTGTGTGTGTGTGTGTGTGTGTGTGTGTGTGTGTGTGTGTGTGTGTGTGTGTGTGTGTGTGTGTGTGTGTGTGTGTGTGTGTGTGTGTGTGTGTGTGTGTGTGTGTGTGTGTGTGTGTGTGTGTGTGTGTGTGTGTGTGTGTGTGTGTGTGTGTGTGTGTGTGTGTGTGTGTGTGTGTGTGTGTGTGTGTGTGTGTGTGTGTGTGTGTGTGTGTGTGTGTGTGTGTGTGTGTGTGTGTGTGTGTGTGTGTGTGTGTGTGTGTGTGTGTGTGTGTGTGTGTGTGTGTGTGTGTGTGTGTGTGTGTGTGTGTGTGTGTGTGTGTGTGTGTGTGTGTGTGTGTGTGTGTGTGTGTGTGTGTGTGTGTGTGTGTGTGTGTGTGTGTGTGTGTGTGTGTGTGTGTGTGTGTGTGTGTGTGTGTGTGTGTGTGTGTGTGTGTGTGTGTGTGTGTGTGTGTGTGTGTGTGTGTGTGTGTGTGTGTGTGTGTGTGTGTGTGTGTGTGTGTGTGTGTGTGTGTGTGTGTGTGTGTGTGTGTGTGTGTGTGTGTGTGTGTGTGTGTGTGTGTGTGTGTGTGTGTGTGTGTGTGTGTGTGTGTGTGTGTGTGTGTGTGTGTGTGTGTGTGTGTGTGTGTGTGTGTGTGTGTGTGTGTGTGTGTGTGTGTGTGTGTGTGTGTGTGTGTGTGTGTGTGTGTGTGTGTGTGTGTGTGTGTGTGTGTGTGTGTGTGTGTGTGTGTGTGTGTGTGTGTGTGTGTGTGTGTGTGTGTGTGTGTGTGTGTTTGTGTGTGTGGTCGGGGGTGAGACTCCATGCTGAATTGCACTTGATCGTGATTTATATTTTCATACGGTTTATCTTCGTACCTTCCACTTGTAACATATACAACTCCAGATCCCTTGGCACTCTTTTCAACAACGCTGAAACACACAGACAATGATTCCGCTGAAATCATAAATCTTCCACCCTTAAATAGGGAATATATTTGAAACTGTTCTTGAAAGAAATTGTGCACTACTAGCAGACATGTGTTGTTTATGTTCTGGTTATGTCCTGTAGGTTGTTGTCGTGTAGAATAGCATGATGGTTTCCTACTCCTTTTTAAATCTGAGCCTAACCCTATATATATTTATCTTATTTTACTCTTTTTATGCTTGAAATATTTTAAAGTATTTAACGTATATAAACTTATATTTGTGTATTGGTGGTAAATGTTTATGAACTCGTACGATTCAGAATTTGACGGATATTCTGCCTGTCACTTGGAATTATGAAAATACGGTCGTAGGTTTATAAATCTGTCAATCGCTCATAAGGTAAAAAATGAGAAATATATCAGTCAATATAAATCCATCAAACGGGATATCAAGTGTAAAGGACGTGCTGGGATTCTAATGAGATCATTACCAATTCATCAATTTTCTGTGAGAACAAAATAATGGAGAAAATCCATTGATAACGAGAGATATTTGATTCCCAAGGGTATAGGAAAGTCATAATATTGACTTTAAATATTTGAAAATTCATCCCTTGTAATGCAACGAAATGTTTTGATGTTTCTTAATTTGTAGTTGTTTTTATTACTAAGTGCTTACATGCATCTAATATGGCAAAATAGAGCCTCGATGATGATTAAGGACCTGTTAAGAATTTTTTTTTACTCGTCCAAGTATTTTAATACACACAGTTATTAGATAAGGATGTAAAAGTAACATTACTCGTATGGTCCTTTTTATATTGTTTACTCGAAATGATTTTTATTACATTTATATTAAAAATAAACATTGTAGAACATATAATTGAAGAGGCTACGAAGTATAGTAAAACACCAAATAATGATGCGAATTCTATAAAAAGTGCTAAACTGGTTATATTGTGTTTAAAGGCGACAGTACTTCTCTTGCCACTTTTAGAACCCAGCTAAAGGTTCTGACCAGTCCTGCATGTAGTAGTAAAAGCATTTTACGTTACATTTTAAATTCTTTAAAGTGATTTTCTAAAATTGTTTCTAATAGGGTTTCAAATATTGTATCAAATAAACACGTTATATAATCAAGTAATGTATTGACACGTTAATTTAACTTTCGAGAGGGCACATAGAGTTTAAAACGGGAGACGGCGCTTGCGGAGGTTTATTCCGCACAAATACCCTTCTAATTTTAAACAGTTTACTATTTTATATTTGGGTAACTTCGCAATTAAATACTATACAAATGCATGGTAAATAATATTAGACATCATTATTGTACGATTTTAATTTTTTAAACGTCATAACTCTAAAAATATTTTGAACAGTTAAAACGTGTAAGCAATGTATAATAGACTCCTGTTTTACTTAAGGGGGAGGTGTTTCAATGTTATTATTCTGTAATGAGGTAATTCAACGTCTTAACGTATATAATATATTATCTTGATGATAGGCCCTATATATAAGAATATGAAATTAATCAAATATTTAGTAAAAATAAGGAATAATTTTATTAAAATATATAACCCTAAAAATTAGTAGATGAAGAAAATATTGCCATTATAACACAACAGGTTTTAGCAGAACCTAACAGTTTTTGTTGAAAAATCAATTCATAATGGTTCATTACTAAGCTTACTAGTCACCACTAGTGTAGCTTGAACATTACCTACTCTCATGAGAATTATGGTTCTTTTTGCTGTTCTCCCTTGCCTTTCTGGTTCGGTACACCACAGCATTTTTCGTTTTTTAATAAAAAGAGCTTCTCTTCTATTGTACAACTGCGCGGTAACAGTTTCCTGACAAATGTTTAGCGGGATTTTCTCTGTAACGTCAAAATCTGACAACATTACAACAAATTGGTCATTTGCGTCATTTTCAGATTGACCTATTATGTCTTCATTTGTTTCATTCACAATTTCATTAACTTCTTCGTCACGTTCATCATCTGGCAAAGAGACTCGTTCTCATCAGAATCATCAAAGAGCGCTAGAACAAAATTTCCGGTAGAAAGTATTAATTGATTATCTTTGTTTTCGACACCACATAGCATTTTACGAATTCTCTCCTCTTCAAATGGAACAACAGTAAAATGACAAACTAAGATACTAAAAAGGAATACAATACTAAAATAACAATAACAACAAAAACAATAATAATTTAACTCCATAGTCTTTTGTAATGTAAATAGCTGCTCGAGGAAGTCCGCACAAATAACTATCACGAAAGAGCGATTTCGGACGAAACCTACGTAATCTTGCTGCGATTGACAAAAATTAAATTCAAACTAATGCTACTTGGGAAAAATTACTTAAAATAGGTTGGGCCGTTTCTTAGAATGCAGGTTGTGGAGTAACGAGCTGGAAATAAACATTTGACAACTGGAAAGTTTTATTAACAATAATGAGAACAACTCCGCATGCGCCCTCTCGAGGGTTAATGAAAAATACACATAGTGTGTTTGGAAAAAATTTACCTGGACTTAAATCCTTTTACACAAAATCCTCTGGTGTAAAGTTACAATGTCAAAAGATACTGGTGTATCGCGTGTCAAAAACCAGTTTAATGATGTCATTCTCACGCATACACATCTATGCACCTAATAATTATGCTATTAATGATTGCCTTTATTATTGGCAGCTGTATTTTCCTGCAGTGTTTGACCATGTTGAGATTTGACTGATACTGATATGTGATTAGCTTAAGTGATGAACAGTTACTATATATTAAATAAAATATCTTCATAAGGTTTTTTTGATAAATCTTGGAAAATCCTATATTATTTGAAATATTGATCTTTGACTTAAGTATAGTAACTTATTTTACATAAAAATACGTTTTAAAAACCAGTACTTAACTAAATTGTAATATATATACAAAATTTAAGGACTTCAAATAAAAACTATATGTGTATATATATATATATATATATATTTATATATATATATATATATATATATATATATATATATATATATATATATATATATATAAAGAACTAAGTCAAAATAAAAATACAAGAATTATAATTGAATTTAAAATTCAAAGCTTTTCGTTGGCTAACAGTACCAACATCATCAGAAATATTAAACAATTAAAATGAACAAATGTGCAAATTCATTAATTAATTGCACATATGTTAATTTTAATTGTTTAATATTCCTGATGATGTTGGTACTGTACGCAACGAAAAGCTTTAAATTGTAAATTCGATTATAATTCTTGTATTTGTATTTTGACTTGGCTCTTTATTAATACACAAGAATACATATTGCGATATTTATATATATATATATATATATATATATATATATATATATATATTTAGACAAAGACGTTTGCAATGACTATATGAACACAATATAACTTTTATAGCAGAGTAAACAAAATCAAAGAGAAAAACAGGATTTTCAGACATAAAAGTTGAAAATATCCAAATGAACGGACAAATATAAATAAAAAGCTGTAAACTACAGAATTTGAGGTAACAATCACGAAAGTGTAAGGTTTAAATTCATACGTTATGATTAAGAAATTATAAATTACTTGAATAAATATACCAATGAAAAAATGCAAAATGAGGGAAAAGATACTATCGGGAGACTTAAAAAGTAAAAAAACAACAGCAGGGTTTCAGATATATGAGGAGAAAATCGGATATGGTTATAGGTCAAACTTACCATTACCTAGACAAAATGCAATGAGGGCAAAGAAAGTTCTTCTCAAGTTTTATGCTTACATTGTGGTATGCTAAACAATATTTGACTCGACCACGAAACTTTCTTCTCAAAAAGTCCAAGTACCACATTAGCTGAACGAGTCGTTCCTTCATCTTCTTGGAACCAAAATTTTTTCAGAGCAAAACGTTTCCTTCTGAGTTTAGCGATGAAGAAACTGTCCTACATTCTCAGCTAACGATCACTATTCGCAGTAACATTTCGCCCACCTTCCTGTACAACTAGATGACGCACATTTTAATTACCCTACACTACACTGTAACTTTGGCACTGTGAGTGATTGCCACCATAACACGTAGTATGCTAGCAAAAGTGTTTGACAGTGTCTCTGCGAGACTAGAAGAATGTATTGGACCATTTAAATGATGCCATTTTCAAATCCTAAGAGTTATGTAAACGTTTATTCCTGACTTTCAATAATTGGCAATAAGTGTGGTTTTTAAAAAGTAATAAATATACAAAAACATTTATTATACCGCAAATATTCTTATTTACAAATCACCAGGGTTTTTCCGCAATCTGTATTAATTCAGTATATTTTATACTATAAAATATTGTAATAAATAAATATCACATCCAAAATATTTTCGTGTACTATACTGTAGACTCATGCCTATATCCTTATGACAATAATTACTACCCTAATCTTTTTTTTCGGAACTATTAAGTATACCTAATGCAGTCATATTATCAATGAAATGAATGACTAGCAGCCACGCAATGATACCAATTGACCACAAGAAATTTATGACGCTATTATAATTTTCCTCGTTTTATTTTAAAAATTATAATAAAACTAAAGAATATTGTCTAGCGTATTAATAAAGATGTAATAAAATAGACAGAAGAAAATAACAAGGTTTGTGCAACAATAAATTTAGCTTAGCATTGTTTAAGTGGACAATAAAAGTAAAATATGAAATAAACAGTTACTAAAGTAGAATTAAAGCGCTCTAGCTCTCCCCATCCCCCGGTCTAGGGGATACGTAGACAGTGCTGTGCGACCTTATTGCCTTCAGAGAGCAGCCCTTTCCTTAATAATAATTACTACTTCTTACATTTGGTCCTTAATAAAACTTTCGAGGTATGTCATTATATGATAAGTGACCGTAAAGCTTTGATCTTAGTAAGTACCTGTTAAAATGATATTTATCTTTATAAAGAGAAGTAATATTTATATTTTATTTTGCCTCGTTGTGAATTGTGAACTAACTTATGTCAGTTGTTTTATGTGAAAACATAAACTATGGCTACCAAGCGACTGCCATTTACAGAATTATCAATATTTGCCATTATTTTGAACGAGGGGAAAGGGAAAATGAAAACAAGACTCAGAAACGTTATTTGATTCAAAAATATCTGAGAATAAGGTTTACTAAGGGAGAATATTGGAATATATAGGCACTTAGATGATGATGAGGAAAGTTTGCACCAGTATTTTCGTATGACCGTCATTCCAGTTTATTGAATTGAGAAAATTCATTAAAAAATCATTGAGAATTTGTTTTCCTGATTAACGTTTGTGTTTATTCTAAAGCAATCAGAGAGCAACTAAGTTTTGCTTCAGAATCAAATAGCAATGCATAGCATGAGCGGCTGCAACGAGGTTTATGGCTTCACCTACCCTGCTTGCAGACTTCCTTCACCGATAAAATATTCTAGCAGACAAATATTGAGCTGGCCGGGAACGGCTAGGGTGTTGGCTGTTGACGAAAGGGTCTTGAGGGCTTTAGCCAATACAAATTATGCAAATCATATTTTTTTGCATGTTTCGGTAAGGGCCCGATCCTAATATGATACATTCTTAGGGATAAAGTTCTTTTGAGAGACAGTGTTCTATATTTATGTAATATCTACACAGAATGCATAACTGTGTTTTTACGGAATAACAAAACACCTATGTTTGTAGACCTGCACTGATTCTTGGCCCTCTCACTCCTGTGCCCCATCATTCGCCGCTAAAAGTTTAAAGCGGAACTTATAAGGTGCCAGTTATACCGGTATATATAGGTACTATCGCAACACACACACACACACACACACACACGCAAATATATATATATATATATATATATATATATAGTAATCCTTGGATGACATGTTTTTCTTGAATTATATAAATTGTAACTGTTTTTAATTTTTAGTAGCTCTAATTCTTATGAGTTAAAGCTGATTTTAAATATTGCAGTTTATAGTTACATATTTAGAAAATGACCTGCAAAGTCTTATTAAATTGTTATTTAAAGGCTAATTAAATTGAGATGAATGGAATTGTGTGCTCGTTAAATAATTACTCTTTTAACTTCAATTAAAGCAATTTACACTCGTTTTATTTAACCAAAAAAAAAAAATCATATAAATTACAATCATCATACAGATTTCTAGACATTGCTTCAGTTACTGATTATTGAACATTTAATATTTGACTTATAAATTTCTACGTGTAGCAATCAATCAGTCAATCAATCAATGGCTGAAAATGGACCTGTACTCGAGTTTGCTTGCTTTTTTCATAATAAAATCTTACAATCAAGGTGAAAACAAGTGCACCAAATGATGCATAAATTACATTTTTATGCTTGTTGAAAAGTTTAAGGTTCATTAATTTTGAGTTAAACTGTCTAACATTTTAAATTTTGTGATAATTCACTAAAGTTTGAAATCGTCCACTTAGCTGTATGTTGTAGCCTAGCATCCTTCTAGTGGAAAAATCTCACAAGATCCTTTCAGTAACTTCAGCGTTCCATCTTTGTACTTGGCTACGTACGCTGTCTTCTACACCATGATTATAACATATTAAAGAAATGACTGTTACATTAAATGTTGAAAACTAAAGAAAATTTCCTCGCTCTCGGATACGTCCGTTGTCTTTTACATTTTGGCTAAAAGCGAGTTAAATTATCACTGCAAGCAGCCCTCCTAGCTACCGCGCATCAGGGTGGGCGCATACCTACTTTAATTTACTTGTTTTTAAACTCTTCTGGCAGATGCCACTATCAACCAGATATTTCATTAAAAATATTTCTAATAAATCACAATTTTTTGATATAGTTGTATTATGTTACAATTTCGAATACATTCTCGTTTGTTTTCTGAAATTTCTATTTTAATACGTAACACCATCTAAAGTGTGTTACATATTTTCCCCCCTTTTGAAAAAAAATTGTGTTATATCATTTTCCCTTTGATTAAATTTTTTTTTTAAAAAACTTTAACGATATACGAACAACTCTTAAGTTACCAAAAAAAACGATTTTCTTTGGGAAAACATATCATAAACTCTTTTGATTCTATTCTTATAACAAACTTAATTTGACAGGAAACATTACATAAACAATATTATTTCTTGGATTTAATATCGTTTCCAAAAAAAAAAATTAAACTTTTTATTAAATAAATCTATAATCATCTTTTCTTTTACATTCATAAAATATTTTATATCGACACATACTCTTATACCATTACACAATGTTCTTTAGTTACTTTATTACATTAAAACAATTTCACTTATTAATCAAAAATAATATCTACTCACTTCAATAGTGTTATTATTTATTCGGTGCGCACCATTGTCTTTAAATTCTCTTACCCCTTGTTTTTCTACATACAAGTTTACATACAGGATTTATACCTAATTACATAATTTATCACTCATGTACTTTTCATCAACATTATTTAGGAATTTGTTGCAAATTGTTCAGTTTTTGCTTGTTAAAGTGTTATTAATTATGCATCGTTTAAATTAAAGTAGTTTGTTTTGTAAAGTCAGTCCGTCTTGTAAGTGTGGTCCACGTCATAAGTCTGGGACCAAATAGTCTTACCCCTTGTGTAATAGTGTAGTCTAAGTCTAAATTAATAACCTTTTATTCGCATTACGAAAAATTGCTGTGGAGGTTTCCTAGTATCTTATTAATTGCGAGATATGCACCTTGCGTATCTCATTTAAATTTTCTACCCCTTGTATTAAAACACTTACAGGGTTTAAGAAATATAATAATTTGTATGGACCTTTAAATTTTACATCTAGCTTAGCTTGATATTTATCTATCTTTTTTGATAATGACTGATGCTTTACATACACATTATCTCCTACTTTGAAAGGATGCACATTATCACCTTTATAGATACCATACTTTTTATTTCTCTCAATTGACATTTTAATATTCTTTATGGCTTTGTTAAGTCTGCTTGATATTTCTGATTTGGAAATTTTATTTTCTACAATATCATTTAAACTCCACAAATTGATTAACAGATCATTTGGTTTAAAATTAAACATTAATTCAAAGGCTGAATGGCCAGTGGATTCATTGAAGGCTGAATTTAGTCAAATTTGCAAATAATGAAGTCCATCATCCCACATTGTTTGTTTATCATGAAAAAAGCTCCTTAACAAAACCTTAATATTTTTAATATATCTCTCAGTTTTATTAGCTCTTGGTATATATGGTAGGGTTTTGATATGTTTTATCCCATTATTAAACATAAAATTTTTAAACTCAATGGCTTTAAGACATGCTCCATTATCAGACACCAAGAAACGTGGCATACCAAAATTAGCAAAAATTACATCTCTCAACTTGTTGATGACATTTACAGCTTTGGCATTTTTTAAAGGCATTATATAACAGAATCTACTTAAATCATCTACTGCAATTAACAAATGATTATGACCTTTCTTACTCCTTACTAATGGTCCCACTATATCTACATACAGCTTTTGCATAGGATTGTTTGATACAAAACTTACAAGTTTCCCATTATAAATTTTTGGTGCTTGTACAGTAGCATATATTTGACAATCTTTAATTTTTTTTTTATAAAATTACACAAATTAGGTCTATAGCAATATTGGTTAATCTTTGACATGGTTTTTAATTGACTAAGATGTCCGCCAAGAAATGAAGTATGATAATATTCGAACATCATGTCTTTCAAATTAACCGGCAAATAAATATTTAATTTGTTTTTATCTTTAAACATTAATAGGCCTTTGCTCATACAAAACGTTTTATTGTTAGTTTTAGATTTGATACTTTCCACAATTCTAGTTATTTCAGGATCTGGTTTTTTATGTACTTTCAAATCTAGGTAACCTAAAGGTATTTGCGAAATCACATTAGTTTGAGGATTAGGACATTTGTTGTTGTTAATGGATTGGAATTTCTTCCCCTGTTTATCTTTTTTAAAGATTTCCTCCTTTGACTCTATCTCAACTATTTCTATACCTTCCCCATTATTGTGGATTCTACTAAGAGCGTCGGCTACTACATTCTGTTGTCCTTTTATATGAAATATTTTAAAAGGTAGACTTACAATTCTTTCTAACCAACTACCCAATTTGCCTAACTTTCGGAAATGTGTAAGAGACCATGATAATGCTTGATTATCTGTAGGCAAGTAAAAGGGTTGTACCTCTAAGAATTTATAAAATTTTTCGATGCTAAGAACAATGGCCAAAGTTTTTATTTCGTATACTGAAAGAGCTCTCTCTGAATCTGTGAATTTCTTTGAAAAGTAAGCTACTGGTTTCTTTTGATCTGCATCATTCTTCTGTAACAAACATGCACCAACGCCATATTCACTGGCATCTGTCATCAGATAGAAAGGTTTGTTGTAATCCGCAATTGCTAAACAGGGAGGATTGGAGATACAATTTTTTAAAGTGTTTAAACTTTTTTCACACTCTTCCGTCCACTGGAATTTAACTCTTTTCTTCCTCAACTCGTTCAATATACTAGCAATTTTTGCATAATCTTTAATGAAAGTACTGAAAGATGACACCATGCCTATAAATCTAGACACTTCCTTAGCATTTTTTGGTCTAGGAAAATTTTTTATTGAATTTGTTTTTTCTAGATCGATTTTAATTTGATTATGGCTCACTTTATTACCTAAAAAATTTATCTCTTTACATACAAATTTTGCCTTGCTCAAATTTACAGTTAAATTATTTTTACTCAATCTACTAATTACTTCTCTTACATGTTTTAGATGTTCTTGAAAACTATCACTATATATAAGGATGTCATCAATAAAGTTTAACATGTATTTAAACTTTATATCACTAAAAATTCTTTCAATATACGAGCTTAATATACCACTGCCTACATGCAAACCATATGGAATTCTCGTATAATTATATTGACTGAAAGGTGTTGAAAACGCTGTATACTTTTTGCTATTTTCGGTAAGCGGTATCTGGTGGAAACTGTTACAAAGATCAATACAACTAAAATACTTAGCATAGCCCAGAAATTGATAACAATCGGCCATGTCGCCCATAGGATGTGAAACTCTTTCTATCAATTGGTTCATTTTGCCATAATTCACTACAAGTCTATGTTTATCTCCCTTTGAAACTAAAAAGGAAGGACTCAAATATGGGCTAGTGGAATGCTCAATTATTCCTTGTGCTAGTAAACCATCTATTATTCTTTTTAGAATATTCATTTTAGGTGGACTGATGGGATATGGTTTAACGTTTACAATTTCATTTGATTTTACTTTTAAATCAAATTTAAAATTTAAGGCCTTGCCGATCTTATCTGTGAATACATTAGGAAATTGTCTTACTATTGCTTCAATTTCATTAATTCATTCTGGACTACCTATTTGTATTTTACTATTACTCATTATATTGTTATTGCTTAAGGATTTAAAATTAATAATTTTTATTTTTACAGTATGATCAAAATTAAAATAGCATTTTTGTTTTGATATGTCTATTATTAACTCTGTTTCATTGATGAATGGAGTTCCTAATATCAGGGGCCATGTTACGTTATTTACAATATAAAATTTTACATTCAAACTGAAGTGTTTTATTTTTATTTTTTGAATACAAAAACCTTTTACTTTGATTTCGGCATTATTGGCAGCTATTATGGTTTCCATATCTGACTTATACATGGTTATTTTGTTCAGCAATTTATTCTCTTGAATACACTTTCACTAATTAAATTAATAGAGCTTCATTTGTCAATAAGGGCTTTACTTTTATTGCCTTTTTTATTTATTTTTACATCTATGGTTGGTAACAAAATTATTTTAGGTTGGATTTTCATCCATTTTCTATTTTTCACCATTTTCACGCATTTATTTTTATCTTTATTATTTTTATTATAAATATGCTTTTTATAATTAACATTTTTCTTATTAATATTTTGGCAATAATTGACCTGATTGCAATTGTTTTTCTTTTTATTATTTGTTTTGAAATTACCTTGTGAATTACCTTTGTGCTTAACCGTAAATTTACTTTTTACAGAATTTCGGGAGGTTTCCCTAACGAACGCCTCCCTCTTAATTGGTTTTCTAGAGTTTGTTCTGCATACTATCGCTTTATGACCCAACTTTTCACATTTAAAACATTTTATTTGTTGTCCAGGATGGCTTTTATTACTAAACCGTTTTTTATAATAATTATTACTCCTATTAGAATGTCTATACATAATTGTATTCTGTAATGGCCTAAACTGTTGTTTATTGTTTTTATTTCTAATATAATCATTATAGCTATGTTTTGAATTTGTACTGACATTTTATCAAAGTCATCCAGACATGTAGGATTATCGGTAAACATTAATTTATCTCTGGTTTTAGGATTCATACCCAGTTTAATCAGTTGTACTAACTCACTTTCTGAATAACCACCTAATTACAATTCATTATTAACATTTAAAGATTTTACATAAAGAGGCAGGGGTTCACCCATACCTTGAGGTCTATTATTTAAATTTCTTTTTAAATTTTTCCCAATATTAATAGGTATAAATGTTTTTAAAATATTCTGGTGAAACTCTTTTAAATTGTTATTCTGCTCTAATGCTAACAATAATTTGTCCAACAATGGACCGGTTGCATAGTTCAGACCTAGTTCTAGGATTTGATTATCAGAAAGCTTTACTTCGGTTTTCAATTTCAGTATAACTTTAATAAAATTTAATAATTTTCTATATTCTAAACCGTCTGTAGTTATAAAAAGTGATAAATATTTCTCCAATGGATTAGGCAATTTGTTATATAAATTAAAATCAAACATTACATTCTGAGATCTTACTCCTGGATATAAATTTACTACATTGGAAGTATCTATTGTTTTAGAACTACTTAAACCTATTTCTGTATTTTCTTTAGAGATCATATCAATTTTTAAAGCAATTTTGTTTAATAGAACTGATTTCAGAAAACAAACGGAATGTTATTCTTCATACAGAAAAGTAAAGCATACTCGAACCGTTTAAACACGCTTTATGCAAACATTGTACTTCAGGCAGGATACTTGTTTATACAAAACCGGCAATCAATTCTAACTTGCCTGACCTTGGACTTGCAGCTGTGTAAACATTATATTCGACAATCGGCTTTTAGGCCCATGCACAAACTTACAAAAATATCTGAACTTTTACTACGCACATTATGACTCATATTTTAAACCACAAGAGTCTCTGACCTTGAAACTCTACACAATACAATACAAAAAAAACAGGTTATAACTGGTTTCTTCACAATATTCCAAAACTGTTTACACAACCTACAAGCCAATTCTTTTACGTTCAATTTAGATTTTAAAACAGCTTCCACTGTTAAATTATTATTGAATAAAATTTTATCTTTTTTAATATACTAAATTATTTCAGTTATTTTCAGCCATATTTAGTTTTCGTTTAGCCAACACACAATTTTACATCTCAAATTTAGCAGATTTATTATCAGCAGAGTTTTAGCAGAATTTTAGCCTTAGTAGCAGAGTCGCACATCTTATGTAACTGTTTTTAATTTTTAGTAGCTCTAATTCTTATGAGTTAAAGCTGATTTTAAATATTGCAGTTTATAGTTACATATTTAGAAAATGACCTGCAAAGTCTTATTATATTATTATTTAGAGGCTTATTATTATTCAACACCATCTAAAGTTTGTTACATATTTTTCCCCCCTTTTGAAAAATAATTGTGTTATTTCATTTTCCCTTTGATTACATTTTTTTTTTATTAAACTTTAACGATATACGAACAACTCTTAAGTTACCAAACAAACTATTTTCTTTGGGAAAACATATAAAATCTTTTGATTCTATTCTTATAACAAACTTAATTTGACAGGAAACATTACATAAACAATATTATTTCTTGGATTTAATATCCTTTCCAAAAAAAAATTAAACTTTTTATTAAATAAATCTATAATCATCTTTTTTTTTACATACATAAAATATTTTATATCGACACTTACTCTTATACCATTACACAATGTTCTTTAGTTAGTTAGTTGGTGCGATCTTATTGCCTTCAGAGAGCAGCCATTTCCTTAATAACAATTACTACTTCTTACATTTTGTCCTTAATAAAACTTTCGAGCTATGTCATTATATGATATGTGACCGTAAAGCTTTGATCTTAGTAAGTACCTGTAATGATATTTATCTTAATAAAGAAAAGTAATATTTATATTTTATTTTGCTTCGTTGTGAATTTGTGAACCAACCTATGTCAGTTGTTTTATGTGAAAAATAAACTATGGCTAACAAGCGATTGTCATATACAGAATTATCAATACTTGCCATTATTTTGAACGAGGGGAAGGGGAAAATTAAAACAAGACTCAGAGACGTTATTTGATTCACAAAAGTCTGAGAATAAGGTTTACTAAGGGAGAATATTGGACGTTATATAGGCACTTTGATGATGATGAGGAAATGTTGCACCAGTACTTTCGTATGACGTCATTCCAGTTTAATGAATTGAGAAAATTCATTGAAAAGTCATTAAGAATTTGTTTTCCTGATTAACGTTTGTGTTTATTCTAAAGCAATCAGAGAGCAACTAAGTTTTGCATCAGAATTAAATAGCAATGCATAGCATGAGCGGCTGCAACGAGGTTTATGGCATCACCTACCCTGCTTTCAACCATTTCTTCACCGACAAAATATTCTAGCCGTCAAATGTTGAGCTGGCCGGGAATGGCTAGAGTGTTGGCTGTTAACGAAAGGGTCTTAAGGGCTTTGTTCAATACAAATTATGCAAATAATATTTTTTTGCATGGGCCCGATCCTAATATGATACATTCTTGGGGGTAAAGATCTTTTGAGAGACAGGTTTATATATTTATGTAATTTCTACACATAATGCATAACTGTGTTTTTGCAGAATAACAAAACACCTATGTTTGTATACCTGCACTGATTCTTGGCCCTCTCACTCCTGTGCCCCATCATTCGCCGCTCAAAGTTTAAAGCGGAACTTATAAGGTGCCAGTTATACCGGTATATATAGGTACTATCGCAACACACACTCACACACACACAAATATAAATATATATATATATATATATATATATATATATATATATATATATATATATATATATATATATATGTGTGTTACGTGTTATATTAAGCACGAAAGGTTTTTAAAAAATGTTTATTTTTTTACAAACCTTAAAAAAATCAAGAAACAATAATTTTGACTGTTACATTAATTTTGCTTAACATAAAAATAAATTCAACTGATGTACAATCAGCTGGAGTGGAAAACGTCTGTTCGATACAGAGGCGGCTTACACACTGCCGCGGCTCTGTTCTCACCACCTATATAATACAAAAGCTCCGTAAGCAGGAATTTTCCTAGCACGCATTTAATTATGAAATGTTCACATAAATCGTTCATATAACTCCTCCATCCCTAAAGAAAACTTTGGGGGTTGGCGAAGTTTCGGCATTGGTTGAAGTCCTCTTCATCTTCTTCATGAGGGCGAAGCATATAAGCTGCTGAATAGGCCCCCGTAAAGGGCAATTTTCGGCATGGGTTGAAGTCCTCTTCACTGGAGAAATTCACCAGGCGAAGGTTGATCTCCAAGATCCATTTAAATGGGTTGTCTGCGATTTCCAACGTAGTATCCTAGTAGTTTGTAGGCGTTATTGTTTTTTTGATGATGGGAATTTTACAGTCTAATTTTCTGTTCATTATAATTCAACTGAGCAAAAGTTTTTGGAATTGATTAATACAATTTATAATGAGTCTTTTCTATCATAGGATAGATACAAAATGTTTATAGCATATACAATTGTTATCAGAATCTAATTTTGTTTATTCTACAAAATTTACATTGATTACAATAAAAGTTTTATATAATTGTTCATAATTTTTACCATCATTTACATTCAAATTGCCTGTTATAGATTTGATAAAGGATTCTAGTCAGTTTATAAGAATTCTTTTTGTTTTGTTATCTCTTTAAGAGTATAGTTTCTAATTTTCTTCAATTACAATTTTTTACGATTAACATATTTCAAATAATTAACAATATTTATTACTATAATTAGTTACATATCATTTAATAAATTACAAAGTTTGTAACACATACAATTAATAAAACAATGTTGTTTAAAAGTTTAATAAAGTTTCTTGCATAGAAATAGTCGACAAAGGTATGGTAGGGATTTTAATTTGATTGTGTTGAATATGAACAAGAAGGATTTTGGTCATTAAATATATTTTTTTATTTTCTTAGGCCTTTTAATTTTCGACAATGTATTTTGTCTTTTGTGTTGTGATATCTAGGCTTTATTTTACCAGTTTTTCTTTCCTTGTTTATTGAAGCTATTTCTTCCTTGCTATATCTGTTTTTCGTTTTGCTTTGCTTTTGAACTGTTTTTATATAGACTTCCGGTGGTATTTCTGGAAGTGGTTCCATGTTTGTGTTTCTTTTTTCTAAAACTTTTTTTTTAGTTCTTTGATTGCTATCCCTAATGTTTTCATATAGTATTTTTGTTTTTTCTTTATGGTTTAAAACGTAGTCATTTACAATTTGTTTTTCTAAATCTATATCTAATAAAGTGTTTGAATTTATGTGTCCAAATAAGACTTCGCACGGCGTTAATTTTGTGACAGAATGTATGCTATTGTTATAAGCTATTATAGCATATTTAACTTTCTTAATTATAATGTCTTTTTTAAATTCGATTTGATTATTTAACAGCCTTATGTGTTCTATTGAAGTGGAATGAAATCTTTCACATAATCCGTTTGATTGGGGGTTTTGTGTGCTGATGAAGTGAATTTTGATCTTATGGAGGTCTAATATCTCCTTCACAATTCTGTTATTAAACTCCGTTCCATTGTCTGAGATAATAACTGTTGGTAAGCAGAAATGCGTGAAGTAATCTAATAACTTGTCTGCAATCTCTGTAGCTTGAGAGCTTCCCAAGCGATAAGCTTGAGCATATAGTGAGAACGCGTCGACTATGCTGATAAATTAATTCTTCTCAAAGGAGATTGTGTCAACGTGAATTATTGGAAATGGTCTTGCAGCTGTTGGTGTCAAGTTCATTTCTAGCTGTAAGGGAATTCTGTCGTATTTAGTTCTTTGACATATGTCACACTGATTTATGAAATTTTGAATTAGTGATTTTAAATTAGGCAAATTATTACTTCGCTTAATTTGTTCGTATGTTTCCTGTATCCCGTGGCGGTTAGTTTTGCTAACATGATAATTACTTATCTTTTCTAAGGTATCTTCTTCCGAAGTTAGGTCTAACAGTTTGTTATTACACTTAACTAAATTTAATTCAGTCTGTTTGAAATTTTTGGCTATGCATGATGCAAATTTCTCATAAAAATCGTCTTCAAAATATAGATTATATTTTATTTTGGGTACCAAATATGAGTTTACAAAATTAACTATGACTTCTTTAAAATTATTTTCTGATATTTCGACTATTAAACGAATTTTTGAAGTTCCAAATAGCTTTATAATTTTTACTTTCTTCGGCTCATATTTTACTAATGATAAAAATAGTTGGTTTTTTCCAAAGTTTACAGGCTCGTCGGAAATTGGTATTTCAATTTGGGTGTTCCCTTCAAAATTGGAGTGGATAGTTTGACTGTCGCTTTCTTCATTGTCCTCTAAGTTAGCGTTATCTGTTGCGTTGAGTTGTACGACCATAGATTCGTTATCATTCAGTTCCGGGAAGTAACGTTGCAGTAAGTCAGCTGCAGATAACTCAAGGTCTGGTTCTACAGTGTGTTGGGTGTTCGTTGAACTTTTATCAGTAACGTTTAATTGTATTCAGGAAAATTCGTCTGCATTTTGGTTTAGTTTGCCTTTTTTGTATCTTATGTCATAATCATATTCTTCTAATTTCAATCTCCATCTTAAAAGTTTGGAATTTGGTTCTTTAACTGAAAATAACCATTGTAAAGGTTTATGGTCTGTATAAATTTTAAATTTTCTCCCAAATAAATAAGGCCTGAAATGTTTGATCGCCCATACGATTGCTAAAAATTCTTTTTCAATCGCAGAGTAATTAGTTTCGCTGTCGTTTAAAGTTCTGCTGGCATACGCTATAGGAAGGTCTTTTCCATTTTTGTCCTGGCTTAAAATTGCTCCTAGTGCATAATTACTAGCGTCGGTCGTTAGAGTAAATTCTTTTTCAAAGTCTGGGTATTGTAGAAGTGGCTCATTAGTCAATATATTTTTTTTCATGTTTCAAAGCATTCTATAAAGTCTGGATTTTCTATATTTATTTTTGCATTTTTCTTTAAGCAATTAGTAAATGGTTTTGCTATTGTTGCGAAGTTTTTAATAAATTTTCGATAATAGCTTAATAGTCCTAAAAATAGTTTAATTTGTTTGGTGGTTTTAGGTATTGGATAGTCCTTGATTGCCAAAATCTTTGCTGGGTTGGGTTTTACGCCATCCGGTGTCACAACATGTCCCAAATATGCTACTTCTTTTCTTAAAAATTCTGTTTCATCCAGCTGTACTTTAAAGTTGGCTTTGCGTAATCTGTCGAATAGTTCTTTAAGTCTTTGTATAAGTTCTTGGAGGCTAGTGGAATAAATTATAATGTCGTCTAGATAAACTAAACATGTTTCATTTTGGATGCCTCTCAGAATATTATTCATAATTCTTTGAAATGTAGGGGGCTATTCTTTAGTCGAAAGGGCATTCTTAAACATTCGTAGTGTCCTGTTGAAGTTGAAAATGCTGTTTTTTCTATACTATCTCTGTCCATCTCTACTTGGTGAAATCCTCAGGCTAGATCTAAAGTCGTAAAATATTGGGATCGTCCTAATTTATCTAATATGTCGGTAATGTTCGGCAAGGGAAATTTATCGTCAATTGTTTTTCTGTTTAATCCTCTAAAATCTATTACTAATCGAAATTTTCTTTTGCCAGAAGCGTCTTGTTTTTTGGGTACAAAACAGACAGGAGAGTTCCATGGAGAATTTGAAGGTCTAATAATTTTTTGGTTAAGCATGTCTTCAGTTTGCTTATTAATTTTGTTCTTGTAGATTTCTGGGTATCTGTAATTCCTAGAGTATACGGGAATTTCGTCAGTAGTCCTAATAACATGTTTTATCTGGTTGGTAAAGGTTAAATTGTTCCATCAATATGAAATAAATCAGCATATTCCTTTAATAAATTTGTTACGGCGGATTTTTTTTCTAAGTTCATGTGTTCCATCCTAAATTTTGATAAATCGAAATTTTTACTTCCTGATTTTGTTTGTTTATAATCGAACATATTGAAATTAGTGTTCCTTTGAATTGCATCAGGTTTGAAAATATTATATTCCTCTAAAGATTTTACTTCTAATGGTTTACTTATTGTTAAGTTTACATTTTCTTCCGTATTGTTTATAATAGGGCAATAGGCTTCACCTTTATGCACTGAAACTATAAACTGCGGAATTTCTAATCCGTTCACTGGTTTTTGTGGTAAAATACCTTCTCCATTATGAATATTTTGTATTTTTAATTTAACTGTTTGGCTAGTGCGGGTTTGTATAACATAACTAAATTGTTCCTGCTTTATTAACGTGCTGTCCGTTTTATTACAACTTCCTTTTTCAGTGTTAAAATATTGAATAGGGATTTCCTCATCACAAAGTATTAATTTATTATTTATAAAGTCTAAGCCTATTCCTAAATCCTTTATATTGTCTAGCCCGAGTAATAGGTCGACATTCTGATGAAAGTCAAATAAATAAAATTTAATTGCTTTTTTAGACAACAGAGGTATGGTGCAGCAAAAATTTTCTTTTGAAGTGCCATGTGCGGTGATTACTTCAAACGGCTCTTTTTTACGCTTGTTTTAAACTTTTTCCAGTCTAAAGATTGTCGCATAAATGATCTAGTACTGCCTGTGTCAATTAATATTCTAGATTTGGTGTCTGTGTCGTATATAAATGGTAGCTCGTTATTTTCGCTTTGTAGATTCATTATTGAAAATCGATTCCGCGGCTTGTAAGTCCTAAAAAATCGTCTTGATCGATTTTAACGGTCTCTTCTTCGTAGTTGTCTGTTAAATTTTGGGATTCTTCGAAGTACTTTTCTTTCCCGAGATCTTCTTCAAAAGCGAATGATTCTTGTCCGTTAGTCTGGTACATAGTGTAATCGTCTTTTTCAGCTCCTTGTCCGGTCATTTGATACAAATTCGTTTGTCTAGAAGGCCTGTCTGTCTGTCTAGTGGAAATACTCATAGGGGTAGGTTGATAACCCGTATTTCGCTGAGGATACTGAGGTTTAGTAGGGTTGTTGTTTGGTTGTCCCCTTTGAGGCTGACCGTGATTAGCAAACGTTGGTCGTCTATAGGAAGGATTTGGGTGTTGATAAGGTTGTTTAGGTATTTGGTGGTATTTAAATTCAGTATGTATTGGTCTTCTTACGTTATGAGTTTGGTTTTTCTGAAAGACTGGTTGTTTGCTTGGCTGAGTAAACATTTTATTATTCTTAAATTGAAAGTCGTTTGTGAGCATATTAAGTGCTTCACTAAGAGTGTTAGGGTTCTTGGTACGCATTAGTGACCCGATGGGTTCATGCAAACCCCTAAGGAGAACTCTTAAAGCTAGTTTCTGAACGTATTCTGTTAAAACATCTTTAGCCATCTGCCTTTAAGGCTCTTTATTCATAAAAAATGAAATTTGTAAATTTAGTAACTTTTGAATTTTCTCATAGAATTGAAATGGTGATTCGTTACTTTCCTGTTTTAATTCTGACATCTCTAAGTTTAATGTGAAACAATCTCTTTTGTCCTAGTAACTGATTATTAATACTTTCTATTTTCGTGCCTATTGTAAGAGTTAGAGTTTACGACCATTTCTAGTGCTTGGCCTTTTAATTTAGAAAGAATAGAGGAGAACCGATATTCATTTTGAAAATCCTCTGGATTTTCGTTTACATAAAACTTATTTACTACCTTATCGCATATTGAAATAAATCTGTGGAGCATAATGGGCTCTCCACTATACTCGGGTATTATGTCAAGATACTCCTTTTTTAATGTTGGCGTTGCCATTATTTAATATTACTTTTCAAAATAATAAAAAATTAAAAATTAATTATATAAAATTAAAAGTATTTACTCTACTTTTCTTAATTCTATTTCTTAGGATCTACTTACAAGTGGATCCAAAATACTTTGCTCATTTGAACAACTTTTCACTTTTCACTTACACGATATTCACTCGTGCACTTAATAGATATGCGCTCTATTAAGTTGTTGTAGATATTCACTCTACTAAAGTTTTCTTGATGTCGTTACAGATATGCGCTCTGTAATGAATCGTTTTTCAGTATCTCGGTTAACGATTGAAATCGATAAAAATTATGTTTATTAATTCTCCCGAGATGTCCTACCGACTGCGCCAGTTACGTGTTATATTAAGCAGGAAAGGTTTTTAAAAAATGTTTATTTTTTTACAAACCTTAAAAAAATCAAGAAACAATAATTTTGACTGTTACATTAATTTTGCTTAACATAAAAATAAATTCAACTGATGTACATTCAGCTGGAGCGGAAAACGTCTGTGCGATACAGAGGCGACTTACACACTGCCGGGGCTCTGTTCTCCCCACCTATATAATACAAAAGCTGCTTAAGCAGGAATTTTCCTAGCACGCATTTAATTATGAAATGTTTACATAAATCGTTCATATAACACACACACACACACATATATATATATATAGTAATCCTTGGATGACATGTTTTTCTTGAATTATATAAATGATTGAATAACGCTTTCATAAACAAGAATATGTAACTTTTTATTTTCTAAATACATTTTTACTAACCTAAATAATTAAAAACTTTTTTTTACGAGTAAAAATGTAGTAGTATAACCCTACGTTACTTATAACTTTGGGAATGCTGGCACTGCAAATCAGCGAATGGATTCACTTACTTAGCTTAGTAAAAATAAATTAAGAAAAATGAAAAATTGTATATTTTTTCTATGAAAGGGTTATTTAACCATATATATATATATATATATATATATATATATATATATATATATATATATATATATATGTACATATATATATATATATATATATATATATATATATATATATATATATATATGTATGTATGTATGTATGTATTAATATATATAAATAAACAATATGCTCTCTTGTATAGCAATCAAAACCACTAAAATTATATAAGTACAAGAATTATTTATTAAATAAAAAATAATTAATAAATAATGTTTGTATTTGATTATTCTTAGTGGTTTTGGGACTAATATATGTTTATATATATATATATATATATATATATATATATATATATATTTATATATATATATATATATATATTAATAAATTTAAAATATTTCAAAAAGAAGAATACTTTTAATGAATATATTTATTTAAAGCTTTTCGCCGATAAAATAGTATCAGCATCTTCAGGAAAATAATTATCTAATAAAAAATCCTTTATCGGCGAAAAGCTTTGAATAAATATATTAATTAAAAGTATTCTTGCTTGGTAATATTTTTAATTTATTAACTATATTACAAGAAAACATATCACCATATTTAATATAATATATATATATATATATATATATATATATATATATATATATATATTAATAAATTTAAAATATTTCAAAAACAAGAATACTTTTAATGAATATATTTATTTAAAGCTTTTCGCTGATAAAATAGTATCAGCATCTTCAGGAAAATAATTATCTAATAAAAAATCCCTTATCGGCGAAAAGCTTTGAATAAATGTATTCATTAAAAGTATTCTTGGTTTGGAAATATTTTTAATTTAATAACTATATTACAAGAAAACATATCACCATATGTAATATATATATATATATATATATATATATATATATATATATATATATATATATATATATATATATATAGTGATACCAGTTAAATGTTCTGCACAACTATACATATAAAGTGACAATTCTTTACTTTACTTCATATCTAACAATTGTACACTCTATGCATAATTTATATTTAGTTATACTGTATATAGTTATTATTCAAATCTATTACTATAAACTCTATTCAGTTGACACAATAGTTAAATCCATATCACTTATTGAAACTATTCTTAAATAAAATTAGCATAACAGGTAATTATATTGACAAGTTCAAGTCGCCTCTCCAGAAGCAATACTTCCAGTTGGTAACTAGAGCAAAGCCACCAAACCATTCTGTTGGTTTTATGTCCTCGGTCGTACAAACTTTGTTGCTGCTCTACCAACAACTTTAATGCAGTTAGACGTTTATACCGTTACAGTTTGCAATGTAAATATATCGGAGGACGTTTATTTTGTCGGTTTTGTAATAGCTTGTGGTAACCATTGCCCCTTATATAACGTTGCAATACTCATTTCTAGAGCAGTCACGTGACATACATTTCTAAAATGTTGAAATCCAAATATAGACGATAAGTATAGCGTCCTAATTGTTAACAAACATACAATACACTAATATAATGTAATATACAATATAATAATAGGGTATTTACTTAGTTATAAATAATTTAAAATTTAAAAGAATTATAACGAAACATATTTTTAACAATATAAAAAGAATTAGTGATTTTTTCGTTTACGGAAATTCAAACCAATTCATGAAAATATGAACCGTATAAAATTCAATAATTTAAAATTACAATATCTAGACATATTAACTTAGATTTTAGTACATAATAAGAAGATATTGGAGTGAGTAGGCGATGCGTCGATATGCCCCCACGGCAATTCACAACTTTCCCCGTCACCCCATCTTGGTCTTAAACTTCTCCAGCTCTTCATCAAAGTAAGTAAATGTACCAAACAACATTGCTTTGACTACAACTAGTAGTCAAATATGTCTTATTTCCGATATATCTTTAAAACACTGAAAAAGGAAGAAATCCTAAATCATAATTGAAATGTACAAAATTTTGTTTAATGTTTTTCCAAATCGTTCTTAAGGTGAGACTTTGCAACGAACTACCCCATCGGCGCTAACACGCACCCCTGCGTGCACAACGCATAACCACCTGCCAACTGTCTAAAATGCACATAAACGCATGCAATGACACGCCGACCAGACTTGTTGTTCTTAATAAAACCCTACTGTTGATTAATAGCGTGAGGGGTATATATTCATATATGTCATTATTTTGTCAAATTGAAAGATACATATTTGTATTAACAATCATCACATACATTACATCTTAACATGTGCTATTATTATTAACAGGTGATTCAGGTTTGCCCGTGCAAAATATTATCCAGCTTAATTTTACCTTTTTATATTCTCCTGTGTTACACTTGAGCAGCATCTGCCAGTGATACATACCCCTGGACTTTGATTTAAAAACCAACTATCTTTTGATATAGCTCAATAATTTATAATAATTAACTTTCACGAGTAACTCTCCTGTCGTAACATTAGGCTTTATTTTATTGAGTTTACTGTATTATGAATTTAACCACACTTGGTATTTAACTTTGCAACATTTAAGTTAATAGTTGAGAAAAACTGTAAGTTTTATTTATTTATTAACAAAAGATATTTTTTTAATAAATTATGAAGATTTTGCATATTATTTTATTGATACAAGAAAATTAAGAAAATTAAACATAATTTTTAACTTATTGTCTACTCTTACTTTTTTACTATGCAAACAATATATAGTCTCACGTTTAATAATTAAATCAAAGTTTTTTCATATATTTACTTTATATGATTAATTTCATATTTATTTCTTGAAACATAAATTGAGATTTTATTTTGAACTTCACAGTATATCTCATTTTGATTCTTTCCTTAAATTTTGAATTTGGAATTAATTTAGCTTAAATGTTATCATAGCATTCTGTGACATTAATAATTAGTTAAATACTTCATTTAAAACTTATTACATGAAATTATTTATAATATTTAATATACTAAATTATTCAAACTTTTTTACTAAATATTTTCTCTTTTGATGTTGCTGAAGATGACCAAGTTTATAGTCGAAACCACACTAAAAATTTACCTAATTTTTCTTTCATTGGTTCCGTTCTGATTAAGCTGGTCTAGAGACGTTAAAATGAACTTTGAATACTTTATATATGAAATGTCTTCCTTTTGGAAAACTGACTCATTCCTTTAATTTAACTACAATTCAAATATGACATATTAGATATTAGAAAAATGTTTTAAATATTATTTAAACAGTTTATTAAGAATGAAGCCATTGATTATTTTGTCAAGAATAAAAATTTAACTTAGTTATTTCTGAAAAGTTGATTAAAATCTTTAACTCATTTTAAAAAATGACTTGTCCAAGTCGTCATTTCCCGTCATCCCTGGTCCTTGGCTCTTGTTAGGGCGGGTGTCTTCTTTTTTCTCCCTAGATCCTTTCGAGCTCTATGACAGCGACACCTTGGCAAGTTGTAGTGATTGAGTTACCCTTTATGCGAAATGGAAGTACCGATTGCCGAATCCCGCATTATAACTGGCGTTATAAGAATTACGATAGAACAGTTCCTGTAGCCGCCATCTGGTCGGCTGTTTTGCCTAGCTGCAAACCAGCATAGTCTCCTACGGCACTTCTTAAAAATTATTTTTTCGGACTCCCCCACAACGCCGTGCGTTACCGTATATATTCTTGCTCGCTACTTCCCCCTCCATCCGCTTGGTCATATGATTTTATTTGGCCTGTATTCTTGTCGAAGTCTGTCACTCGGCTGCTTGATTTAACTTACCTGAATGCCCCTTATCGTTCTTTTAATTTCTAAATGTCCATTTTATTAAATATCGCTCTAACTTTTGTCATAGTAAAGTTTTTTGGTTTATTATTGCACTATTTAGTTTTTTACACTTTGCTCGTTATTTAGAAATGTCATTGGGATTGTAGGTGGTTTGGTTCACTAGTTAGTATATGTTAGTTAATTTATTTCACTTAATTGTCGGCACTGCACTCCCGGTTGGTCAAATTTATTCGTTAATTACAATTTTTTATTAGTGACATTAAAATGTTGGCTTTTTCATTTTGTAATCAAATGCTTTGCTTTACCTTAATTTTATTATAAACATTTTAACATTTTCTATGTACAATTTTCTTTGTGAAATTCAAATAAATAAAAAATATTTATTTCTGTAGATTACACGGGCAATATGTCCATTACAAATTGTGACGTCACTGAGTGACTTGTGCGTCATTACATAAAATGTGTTTGATTTAGCCTAGAACCCCCACACTGGTATGACAATTGCCGCAGAGATAAAACCTGGTTATGCTGCTACAGTTAAACATTACAATCGTGTCGATATGACAACACATAATCCTATGGTGTAAAGGATTGGTGTATCGCGTGTCAAAAATAAGTTTAACGTGTACCTATTTACCGTAAACTGCATCATATCACGCACAACCATCTCTGAACGGAATAATTACTCTGTTAATAACACTGTCATAGATATCAGTAGCTGCGATTTCACGTAATGTTTGACAATTTTCAGATTTAACTGTTACTGGAACAGTAACAGGAAAATTATGTGTTAAATTTTATTGTTCACTGAGCATATCGTGGATAAAATATCGTGATAAACAATAAATCTTTTTATAAATCTTAAAAATAAGATATTCTTTGAAATAATTATCTTTCTCTTACGTACAGTAATTTTTTTACATAACAAGTAGGCAAATATAACAAACACATTTTAAAAATAAATTTTTACTCAAGTCAACAAAGGTAAATTTATTTATTCATTTTTATAATTTCATAACACAATTAATGTAATTATGTAAATACATAAGTCAGAACAACAATACTAGGTGGCAAAATATAATGCGAATTTCTCTAACATTTTCTATTTCCCTTTCTGTATGACTATTATTTTTGTTTGAAACTATTTACACGCTTTCTTTTTTTTATCGTTTTGATTTTTTTATAATTTCTTTTCTATTTGCTTTCACATTGTCCGTTTGTGAAACAAGGTTCGATATCATTACTTCTTTTTATTTAATAATTTTTTTTTCTTTTCATTTTCAATACATTTTATAAACTATTAATTTTATTAAATATAAAAAAATTAATCAGTAAAAATCAAAGGTCTCTCTTTCCCTCTTTCTTTCTCTCTCTCTTCTCTCTCTCTCTCTCGTTCTCTTTCTTTGTATATATATATATATATATATATATATTTAATAAATTTAAAATATTTCAAAAACAAGAATACTTTTAATAAATATATTTATTCAAAGCTTTACGCCGATAAAATAGTACCAGCATCTTCAGGAAAATATTTATCTAATACAATATTTTTACAAAATTAAATCATATGTGCTACCTATTGTTAATTTTGTAAAAATAATTCATTAGATAATTATTTTCCTGAAGATGCTGCTACTACTTTATCGGCGAAAAGCTTTGAATAAATATATTCATTAAAAGTATTCTTGTTTTTGAAATATTTTTAATTTATTAACTATATTACAAGAAAACATATCACCATATTATATATATGTATATATATTTTAATACAAGAAATATTTACTAACTTTTATTCATAATATGTAAATTAAAAATAATAAAAATTATTGTATTCGAATAACCTCAGTTTTTTTGTTTATTAATATATATATATATATATATATATATATATATTTATTTATTTATATGTGTGTGTTATATATATATAATATATATTTATATTTTAATAATTTAATTATAATATATAATATTTATTTATACAAAATTGTATTAATAGCTTTTTATTGATAGTTTTCAAGAACTGAGTAATATATTCGATTTTGTAAATAAACCAAGTGAGTTCAAGTGATTGTAAAGGTATGTTTGACACTCTATATGTTGATGAAATTAAATCATTAAGTTTACATAGGTAACCATGGTGTATATAGCCTAACGTTGACTACAAACATATGTAAGGATCAGAACGAATAATTTGTAAAGATGTAAATTTTTTTCTAATTTAAATTAATATTATTTAAAGGCTTCTGAGTATAATTTATTAATAGTATTTAAATAAGGTTTTTTTTTGAAAATCCAACTTTAAACTTTAAGGTACAGCCCATCTTTTATCACACCGATTTGGATAGACAGCGAGTCTTCATAAGTCAAATAGTTAGATAAAAGGTTTTATGTAAACAGTTGATCTGGTAAGTCGTTTTAAAATGAAAATAATAAGTTAATGTGATAAAAAAACGTTTATCAAATAAAATAATGCATATACTAATAAAACAGGTGGCTTAAAATATAAATACACATGGATAAAATAGACCTGACAAGAAGTACATTATGGATTACGAGTATTTGTCACTAAGAAAAAAACAATTATAAAAATTAAAGATGTGAATAAAGTAAAAAGCTCGAAGAAAGACTTCCAGCTGATAAAATCGAAAACTATATCGCTTTAAAATATAGAGCCTAAGAAGAAAATTTTAAAAAAAACAAAAGAAATACAAATAGAGAAACAAAACCATATAGATTAATTTTTCTCAACATACGAAAAACTTTGGGAATCTATCGCTTAATTTATGTTTTCTACCATTAGACACTTACACGTTGAGACGGCCAAAAAACAGTCTCAAAGAGGAAATATTGATTTTTTACCCTAAATCTTCTTAAAATATTAATTTGTATGAGTTTAGAAATGACATCACCGCTATGGAATGTAGCAGGCAAACAGGTGCACTATCTGCTTAAGTAAACAAGGCCGGTCCTAAGGTCGACATTATTCATGAAACAGATCAACTGCGAAGGAATAATTTTTTCCTTCTAGTATATAATAATCAAATAAAATAAATTCTTCTTATTTATGTCAAACAAAATGTAAAGATACAATCAAAAAACAAAAGTGAAAAAATCCACCAAAGCTTCAGAGAATTTTTAAATAATAAACTAATAAAAACATATTATTGTAAATTAAAAATTGATTACCAAATTTATTTAATAAATGTAATTGATAAATGGTATTAAAAATGCTCAAAAAATTAGAAAAGTGTCAAGTGCGGGAAGAAATAGTTTCGAGCGCCGTTAAAGAGCCACTTACGATCTGAGGGTGCTAGAACTGTCATTCAACTTCGTAACCAAAATGTTCTTATAAGGACTTCAAACCTTAGAAACAGTTGAATAATAGTGTTATCCATTTGACCGTTGAAATTTATGCTACGATAATATGTACATTTCACAGCTTTATAAAATATTCAAATATATTTCATGTCTAAAGAATTGCTTATAATTATTGGTAAATAAATAACAAAAATTTAATGGAGTTTAATTAAGAATTATATAATATTTTTGAAAAGCAAATTATAATTTTTATTTTAATTTTAATTTTTCAAGTAATTAAAACAAAATAGAACAAACAAAAATGTTTCTAATTAATAATATTAACCTGTGGTAAAGCTAGTAAACTACAATTTATGTAGTTTTACAACTAAAACTTTTAAAACCAGTAAGAAGAATAAAATTAAATAAATAATTAAACTAGTAAAAATATTATTACAATGAAAAGTAACAGACGAACGTATAGTCAAACACAATTTTATAACGTATAAATTATTACCTAAATGAGTTTGAACATTTTGGTTGGTTTTTAAAACAAAGTTCAAGGATTTATCCACTGGCAGATTACGCTCGACACACCACAGATACCAGGATATGGTAAGTCGGGTGAGATCATATTTCGACCGCGGTGGAACTGGTGCTTTTCAGTCCCACAGTGTCCCTCATCACCAGATATAGTCTACGGGAAAAACGCGTAAATGTGGGCACATTGTTGGTAGGGTGTGGAACGCAAAAATCGGGGACGTAAAATTCCCCCTGAGAGGGTGCAAACTAAGGGTTCCGCCGCGGAAACACACACTAGACATTCACACTCAATAACACACTAACACATCAATACTTAATAAAAGTGTTATATTTAAGTACTTATAGTTACACAATTTTCACTTTATTATTAGGATATGTAATGTCAACCTATTTTTAGTAAATACAAAAGTTAATTTACTAAAATCTTTAAAACCATATTTATTTATGTACTAATATGAATTTCATATTTTAAAAAAATAGAAATAATAAACGAGTAAATAAATATTTGTAATACTTACTGCAACGTTTCTTTAATTTGTTTTCTCTTGCCAAGCCTGAAATAGTTTTGCTATACATACTAAATGCTTACATCTAAACAACTAAATGTACAATGTGAGAAGGTAAAATATCACACCTGTTACGACTAAGATATGTCGTTGAGCTATTGCCCAGAGTGCTCACGGTTCATGAAATTGTTTACAGAAAAGGAATTTCAGGCTTGATATAATATTATTTACTTACAAGATTATTTATGTTCCATTTTTCTTTACAAACAAGTTGTTTTATTCGTTTTCTTTTATTACAAAAAGTATTTTAATTTTTTAATAGAAGCTGCAATGCCGACCGTCTCTCATGAAAGGCAAGCAATAATACTGAAATATTTAACTAAGTGACTCCAGATGGAGAAACTTTAAACTCCAAAGATAAATACTACTGCAGTAAAAAGCTTTGCTAGGAACACTTAAAGATCAGTAGATATGAAGAGAGTTTTGTAAGCAATGGCTTCTTACATTGAAATCAGTGCAAACAAAATTTAAAGTAAATATAAATGTTACTAGTTTATGGTATATCAAATATAACTGGGTTTTTTTAAAAAAACGTAAAATTACAATATTAAGAAAAATCCATTATTGAATATTCTTAGTTTTAAAATTTGGATTGATATTTAAATTATTTCACATGTTCAAATATAAAGTAAAATTTTATGGTATGATCTTAAAAAAGCGAGGCCATTAATGTCTAAGCTAATTAAGGTTACTGCCAAATATATTAATTTTATTAGATTTTTAAAAATCATTCTATAAAAAATAATAGTGAAATATAAACAACACTTCTAAATAAATTAACTTCTAAATAATTAATTTTTTAACATAAATACAAAGTTATTTGCAGTTTTGGGATTGTGAGTCTTGATTCTCATGTTATTATGTATATTTATTGATACAACTTGGCAAAGAAAACACAACCTATTGAAGTTTTTCGTCAGAGGCGTTTTGCATTGAACTTCATACTGATTTAGTTCATCAATACTTAATAAAGTGGTTATATTTATGTATTTTTAATAATGCAATTTATAAATATTCAATTTATTCTTTAATTTTAGGATATGTAAGTTCAAGCCAGTTATAGTGAATACAAAAGTTAAGTTTCGGATGATAAAGTATTTTAATTAAATTTTAAAAAACAATAGAGTCCTCAGAATTTGATGTAAAGAATTAATAATAACCAAGAATATCAGTGAATTACTACCTAAGCTCATTTATTCCTACAAATATTTGACATATTCTAAGTTTGTATTACAAAAGAGGTAATTGACTAAACGTTCCAGGAATTAATTACATACATTGGTACACTCCTTTGCATCTTGGCGGCAGGAAGATAAGTGAGTCTGATATTGAATTACTTCTACTCTAACTTAATTTACTTAGTTATTATTCTTGCTAGAGGAAAGTAGATTTTGAAATTATTACCTTTGGAATCTTTCATTATTTTTTAAAACGAATATTAGTTTTACTTTTGAAAACTTCATTGAAGCTGTTTACGCAATTAGGAGTGCATGTATTGAACACACACACACACACACACACACACACACAGAACACACACACACACACACACACACACACATGCACACTCTAACCTAAAACCTAACCTGCATATTAGTTTTACAAAAATATTTCAACAGCGAAACAGTGGTGTCGGTAAAAGGATGAAATACTACGAAATTGAATATTTTATAGTCCCTACAATCAGACAAATTGGAGATTTACATTCAGGAATAAATTATTACTAAATTACAAATTGTAATCAATTCAATTTGCTAGCAGAAATGTCTCGTTTCATAATTGAGTGATTAAATCAAATTACGCTTGGTGACGGTTCTTTTCCACATTTTATCGGTTTTAGTAATTAAAGAAACATTTTAGAATTATATATTTAAAACAAAAACATTTGTGCGAAATTATTGTCTTTGATACATCACAATATTTACATTGTACGAAGACATCATAGCGGCAGTAAAGGTGAGTTTCCCAATGTAGAAATACCTAGCTGCAGATAAGCAAAACGTGTACTAGGAGCGTTTGCTAGTAGCGTGAGGCGGATGCATCGGGTACGGAATCTATCTTTATTCATCATTGTTTAGATTATCTTTACCAATAATTAAATTTACAAATATAATTAGGGGGTGGGTGTATAAGGCATCCTATAAACACCGCATGCTACTTCTTAAAGTTCTTTTACAAGAGATTGGCTACGTTTTTGTCCACGATTAATATAGTTTGGACAATATTTATAAACCCCGAGTCTTTATCACGAAATAATTTTTCAAATTAATAACATAAATTTGTAGCATTAGTATATTTCACTTCTTCACTTTCAGATAAACAACTCTCGTTAAAATGATCGAAGGTTTTTGTACTTTATATAAACGACCTTGAACACTGGGTGCACTATTTTCCCCTTATTACCAGCGCCAGGAGTTCTCCATTGACCTTTAATAGTCCTAACGAATATCATCATCTACTTTTTCTTACATTCCTTCTTATAAGAATGAAAATTATGACCACTTTTAACACCCCCGATAGAGAGTAGATCTACTTTACGTAAGCAACTTATCACTTTCACTAACCTCCTACAGCTTCTCCCACGGGGTATATGTTTCCCTAGCTAAATCAAACTTATCTGTATTCACACTATTTTTCTATCCTTTGTCAACCATCAGAATCACATTGTGCACATGCTCATTCTTAAAATCGCCTTTAAAAATAGAAAACTTACTTGTATTTGAAGTAATGAAAGGTTAAAGAGATACCCTCTCTTCTTGCACCGACTCTCTAATTTAAACTTTTATTGACTACCCTCGGTAAGAGGGTTAATTAGCTCCTCCTAAACAAGAGATTATAAATACTTTTTGTACAATGAGTTTTGAACAATAACTTTCTCAAGGCCATGGATGGTGTACATGCTAAAGATATCATTTTATAATTTACAAATGTATCTATAAAAGGAAATACCTAGATTTGTAAGGATAGTAAATTTTGGGTAAAACCATTTATAATAGATGTCACTATACTTCATCAGCATTTAAGAAAAAAACACCTTTTAAACAGAAGATTCATTCATACATATTACAAGTATAACTAGAATAATAATATCTTACAGTGTGTAGTCTACATAGGTACAGTCATTGACTGTTATAAAATTTAACCTAATTTGTAATACTAAATTCAATAATTATTTACAACATTGTTCGCTAAATGTAATAGTAAACTAATTGAAAGATGGGGTTAGGAAAAGATGGTAGTTCATGAAATCATTTAACTAGGCGTTGTGTCAAGTGTGTCTCGAGCACCTTATTCTTCAACATAGAATTTACCTTTAAATAGAAAAAAAAGGAATTAATTATGTTTGTAAGTTAGTAGTATCACTAGAGATGTAGGTCGTCAAGAAAATATGTGTCCTTTTAGAAATATTAAGCCTCATTGTGGTACTATTCTCGGGCTGTATCTGGACTATTCTTGAGCGATACTTGGAAATTTCTTTGGCTCTACTACAAGTATTGGTGGTTTATATTTGATATTAGTTAAATAAATACGATAATAATTATATAATTATCGTATAAACATTATATAAATATCGTTTAATTAACGTTTTATGTATTTATGTAATATTAACAACAGATAAACCTCCATTTACAAAATATTGCTAATTTCCTTTGAGGTTTTCTAGAGTTCTCCATCAGTAAACTATCATATATGTGAAGATGCCAGTTTAGCTGTTCCTTGGTGAGTGAAAGAATAATGACCTTTAAGTGCTTATAGTGCGGACCACGTAACCGTGTACTTGGCCTTGAAAGAATGCAGTAGGCAAGAAGGGAGGAAGAGGGGTCAGTAATAATACTTTCCTACAATCAGGAAGAGGATTGACAAAACACTGTCTTCTATGAGACGGTTAATATTTGATAAATTGGATGATAAATAAGCCTCGATATAAAATATCAAACAGTCTTGAAATATCGGATGCAGACGCTATCGATGTACAGAATATTCTGATTATCTAAAATGTTTTAAAAAGTGGTAGTACACGAAAAATCTTTTGCGATCACTCAAGGCAGAGTGTATGGTTAGGTGAACCACGCTATACACCTCCCACTCTTCTCTTACCATTACGCGGTGACGGACAATCAATAAGTCTTATTTTTTTTATAATTTTAAAAACCAAATGACTAATTAGTTCTAATTCTCAAAAATAATTTTTTAGATAATTCGCCATAATATATCTGATTATGCCCGCAATTATTTTCTAATTATATTGAATTATTAAAGAATATGAACAATTAAAAAAAAAGATACACATTGCGTTAATGAAGTTTACGTATTTTTCACAATTCACTGTCAATAGATAAAATCTTTATGAAAATTAAGTGAAATTGAGATGGATCATATTATCCAAAAAAATCAATCAAATTGTAAATTTACATTTAGAAAAAAATTCTAATTAATACTAAAAGCTTATAGAAAGAGCTACGTTAATTTTGAGGCCTTGTAACGGAATAATGGTTAGGCTCATAATATTTTACCTTCCTTTACCTTTTACTTTGTTAGCTTCTAATAATTCATCCTGGCCTCAGATTTTTATACTGTTTTAGAAGATAAACACCTTTTTCTAAAATTAATGATATCAGTCACAATTTTTTAGATCTCACTAACTAGGGGCGAAAAATTGTATTTATAACGTGTCTGGTATGACTATGGCAGTAACGCATCTATTCTTTAAGTATATAGAGCAGTCGTCATATATTGAAAAGTACCGACCAATTATTTACTGCGCTTATCACCTGACACGTTTAAATATTTGGAAGGATCTTCCTAAACGTATCTTATAATAACTGTAATTTAAGTCCTTTAAATCAAAACCTAATATTTAAATGGGGAAATCATTTCTAAGGTAATGAAGTAATGGCTCCTTTACCTATTAAAGTAGGTTGGCTTTTTGGTATATTAACCCGGCAGAGGTCGCGTGAAAATTAAAACGTGAGGGGTCGCACACGGTGGATTCGACCAGGTCATATTATTATTACGAAAAAAAATACTAAACCAATATTTTATTTAAAAAGTACAAACATCGTAATTAAGTATAGTGTATTTACTTCAGTTCTGTCGGATTTAATTGTGACATTAATGTATTAAATAATTTTAAAAAATATTTTAAGATTTAACAAATTTATTTTTAGGAGAAAAAACAAGACGTTAGATAAGTTGTCATAACATTAGGATTCTTTTACAAATACTTATGTTTAATAATATATTCTGAAACAAAACTAATTTCTGAATAAGAAAATGTACTGGTTGTTTACAATAGCTGTAAAGTAAAAGAACCAATTTTGAATCAAAATGTGAGGAAAGTTTAAGTAAATTTATCATAATATTACAATTATAGTGATGAAATGAAATGTAAATATTTATGATTTTAAACAAAAGGCTACAAACAATATGTCTATGCACCTGAAGGTTATAGCAATAAAATTCCTTACAGTTTCTCATCCGTTTGATGCCCTTAGGTGGCGCAGTCTTGACAAGAAGGTACAGTGTGTTCCCTGCAGATGAATCTAACGCAGCTGTTGCACCTAGTTTTTGATTTCCCTAGTTGTATAGACCGCATCGTCCTTCACGTGCATCTTCTGCAATATTTCGCCATTGTGACTGTAGGCCCAGCATCTCTTCAATGATTCTTTTCACGGAAACGTTACCAACATTACCAGGATCATAAAACCTTTCTTCCTCACGCCTTTCTTCCCTTTCCACTATCTAACACTGTAGTAAATCTTTCTTCCTCTGCTCGATTCATATTGCGTAGTAACACAATAAATATAACACACAATGCAATAAAAAAAAAATTGAAATTAAAAATTATGTCACACTTTAGCACATGCGAGGGGTCGCGCACGGTGGTTTCCACACTGGCTTTTGTTTAGGCTGCTACACTAAGACACTCGTTGGTGATAGCGAAAATACAAACACAGCATTCGACAGTAGATGAGTCTATTTGAAGGTACTGAGGGGGTGGAAGCTTACAAAAATCGGCAGTTCGA
This sequence comes from Prosapia bicincta, assembly GCA_036971475.1. Taxonomy (NCBI): domain Eukaryota; kingdom Metazoa; phylum Arthropoda; class Insecta; order Hemiptera; family Cercopidae; genus Prosapia; species Prosapia bicincta. The sequence goes on from JBAIZL010000001.1 coordinate 206,765,495, forward strand.
GATATTAAGAAAATGGTGAAGGCCAGGTGGAAAAGACAGTGACGCGACCTCTGCCGGGTCAGGAAAAGTAGGATATAGAAAAAATGTATTAATAATTTTAATATAATTCAAGTGATAACAATGTGACAAAGCTGTGAATGACAGATAAGAAAGGAAGTTTAAAATATAATGATAATCACCATATCTAATCATAATGGAATAGATTTTTTAAACAAAGCTACGACCGTAATATAACCTTTGTCACTCTAATTTCCTTTTTGTTTGAGTAAAGAATGAATTTTTTACTAATGATTTGAAAATTATTTGATGCGTAGTCCAAGAAACGACTGAATTTTCTTTTTAAATTCAGGTCATTGTTTTCCACTTTTATTTTTTATTTTCAGTTTTCCTTCCTATTGTCTAAAAAATAAACAATCATTCATTCATAGTATTCGAACGAAAATTTCAACTTCTATAATATTAGATGTGCCTATGATTTTTCAAATCACTACAGTGAAAATTTAATATACACTATATTATTACCATTCTATAATTGTCTTAATAGTAATAATAATAAACATTACAATATATAAACAATAATACTACAGTAATAACTATTATAAAATTATTAAATATATTATTTTAGAAAATTACACTTTGCCCAAATTACATTAACTCGGTTTTTTAGCATGTTGAACTATTTCCAGCTAGTAACTCCGTAACAAGGGGAATATCACAAATTTCGAATTATCTACAGCAACGACATCTAAATATCAGGAATAGACATATTAATTATAGTCTATAGCCAAAGTATTTTCAACAGTTGTTATTCAATAATTGCAAATCTGAATTACTTTTAGTAATAAACTAATGTATTATTTTGGTTTATTAGTACTAGACGTGACTACGTTAGTATTAGGTAAAACAATATGTAGTTACTTATTAATTTGAATATTATTTAGGCAATATTAAAAAAAATATTTTTATAACAATTTTTAAACTTAAATTAATTAAACAAAACATTGAAAAACAAAGTTTAAATCAAGCAGCTAATCTTTTATAAATATCTTATGAAATTTATAAGATAAAAATGAATCAGGAAGAGAAATGTCAATCTAATTGTATTTTATTATTTCATAAATATTTTCTCATTTTAAAAAGAATCATGGAATAAAATATACCATCTACTAACTCATAGGCATCAGATAGGGAAAAACAGTTCTGCAAAACTTAGGTAGATTTGACTTCTGATCTATATACAACTAATTTTGGAAAGAAAGACTCCTAAATGAAAACCGTGGCCCATAACAATGTTATCAATGGGTTTTTGATCATATTAGGCTTTCCTCAAATATTAGCTCTGTGCTTTATGAGGATTCTTGTTTCAGATTCAAAGGCTTAACCAAAGTGGTATTTAACCCATTTAATTCAAGTTTTGTATCTTAGTACATACCTCTGCTCTGCGTTTGTAAGTTTGTTTTCCAATTATACAACGATGCTAATGTATATCATTTCAAGTTGACATACTTAAAAACATAATAATAAAACAATCCTGGAAAATTTAATCGCAACTGAAGAGATTGTATTCATTGCAAGTATCAAATTGAACAAACGTTTTGTAACAGTTAAGTTCAATTTGTTCTCAAAAGCCTTGAAGTAATGTATATTAAATAAGGATATTCTATAAACATATACATGTCTTCCGACCGAACGGTTAATTATATTACGCAGTGGTGATGTACGCGTCTCGCAACTCTAGGGAGTGGTGTGGAGGCTCGTACTGATCCCGTGTGCAGAGAGTCTTGTCGTATCAGCTCGTTCGAGTCTGTGTGTATGATTGTATGTTTGCCGCACACGTTGTTGTGCGGACATGAATTTACACGTGCTATATAGAAGGACGAATGAAAGATTCGGAGTTACTCGAAGTAGAATTTGATCTCTATTGAAACAGGTATGGTAAAGAAAGATTCCAGAAATCTAGATTTTTTGGAAGTTTTTAAGGTATTTAGTAAATATTAACAAGAATTAATAATATGTACTAATATAAAATACTGACTTAACTCGATATAAAATATGCTTGTTATTGTTACGTTTCTTTGTCAAAGACAACATTGTAATTAAATACTTTTCTTATATTTGATACAAATATACTTCCTTTTTGCTTTTGAAACTAATATAAAAAAATAATCATATTTGATCATATTTAATGTGACAAATACTTTTATTGCTAAACATAAAACGACAATTGTTATTGTTTGGATATATTTTCCTAAAATTTTAATGAGCCGCAATATCGTCCTTGTATTTATTGTAGTAGCTCATATTAAAAATTGCAAGTTTATAAAATATACAACAATAATTAGTTATATAATGTAAGTGATATTTATGAGCCAAACTTCACTAAATGATATTTTAGGTTGAAATAAACGCAGAATTTAAATATAAATATCGTGTTTGCTTTTCAGCTCTTTGATTTGTTCAGAACATAAAGTGAATCTTATAAGCGGATAGTTGTAGGATTTAAACCTTTACAATTGTTAAGCTAAACAAAACCTCTCCTTATAACATTTTCAGGGAAAACAACCTTTATAATTTAATTTTATGATATAAAACTTCGACGTGTAATTGGTTGGAAAGGACAGCTAAAGAATTATCTACATTTCCTATGTCTATTTTTCCGTATGTGAGGCTTATTCCGACACAAAGATTTTGAGGTTACATTTATTGTCTTATAAAGTGTAAGAACAAAGTTTGGAGAATAGGCTGAACTACTCCCTCTCTAATTTTGAGGATAAATAACACAAAGTTATTATAAACTTTTGTACTACCTAAATATGTATATGTATATATATATATATATATATATATATATATATATATATATATATATATATATATATATATATATATATATATGTATATATATATACATATACATATATATATATATATATATATATATATATATATATATATATATATATATATGCATATACATAGGTACATACTTGAAAATATTATTATAATACATTGCAAATTAAACTTTAATAATTATATTATAACAAAATATATTGATTGTTTGATATTTTTTTTCAATTTGGTGAAATTTGATAACATGGTGCTATTGTGGTATAATTTTGATTATAAATAAATAAAACCTGCTTAACCACAAAAACCTTTTATTTATGTCCTGATATAGCCTACCTACATCTCTATTGCAAAGCAATTATCTTCAGAGGAAAATTATACTTTATTTATATTACTTTATAAGACTTTATTTATATCTGGTCCGTTACATTATATATATATATATATATATATATATATATATATATATATATATATATATATATTGAAATTATATTTATATATATTATAATATAATATATGTAATATAAATATACATTCTACTAAACAATTTACAAGCACAAATATGCTTGCATAAGAGATCTCAAGCATTTCAGCAGTAACATTGTTCCACATATTCCCTCGAAATCTAAACATCAATCGTATCCACATTTGTTTTCAAGAATATGTGCTAACAAACCTTGGAAAAGAGTGGCAATGTAGTTAGCGAAAAGCGTAAGAATTCTTATTTGATAAATATTATTGTTATAAACCGAATACGAGGCCGAGTTGTGTCAGAAACACATCACCTCCAAAATCTACCTTTTCCGTCCTTGAGTAACAGACAGAGAATATCTGATTTACACTTATTATTTGCGTTGAGCTTTTAATTATTTTTCTATGGTTAAGTATAGAGAAATATGAGAAACGAAATTTAAAACCAGTAGTGAAGTGGGACGAAATAATTATTTATAAAATATAACTAACTGATATATGTCGATTAAACAACGTAATTTTGTTTCTTGTAGGGGATAAAACGAGAATGAGAACGGAACATCCTAATAAATTATTTCGCCCTACACCTTCTTTAAAAGAACGTTTTAGAAAGTCTTCACGATTTTACCTGTGACTACCATCAAGAAATGTGCAGATGCTTTGAATGTTTTTCTTTATCTAGTTTGAATTACAGAAGTTAACAGAATATCAGAAACCTTGCTCCATACGTCCTGAAGACATCAAGTTGAAATAGCGACTAGATTTTTAAAGGATACATGGAGAGCTTATTTATTTCTTTAAAAAATAAAAGAAATGTGAAAATTAAATGTTGTGCTAAGATCATTGACAAGTATTATTTACAATTCTATTATTGCTTGTACAAGAGATCGTTGACAATTAGAAAAGGACATCGTAGCTGCATCTCTGTTTAAATCTCTACCATACTTACCCCTTCAGAAGATTATTTGTAATTTTTCTAAAGTAATTATTTTCCTAATTTCTTTCTCTTCTAGTAGGCTACTACACATAAGTCTTACGGTATAACGATTGCATTTACTCATACCCTTGCAACTGTTCCTATTCATTTATTTCCCATTATAATTTCTCACACAGATTCATTATGGCTTAAAAGCAGTAAAACAACGTAGAAACTACATTTGTGTGAATATTTTTCATTGAACTCCTAGTAATTTTATATTATTTTGAATTAAAAAGCAGTTTATTTCTTACTAACAACGCCTAGTGTTCATTCCAATGAACACTTCCATAAACATTTAAGTGATGTAAAGTAGAGGTATGTAATAGTAAAAAAAAGTATATAATTGTAAACTACTTACATTTTTTTGATACCAGCAACTAATTAAGTTAAAACGATTAAAGCATAAGTCTATAATATGATAAAATTAGATCACCTGTGCTGAAGCAAAGTATACAGTCCCGAATGAAGGATCTCATAACGGAAAAATCTGTCTTGAAGGGAAGTTATAGAGAAACATTGAGTAACCACTTAGGGTAAGAGCGTGATTATCAAAATACATTAATACCGTTCTAAAGTTGGGGGATACTGAGTTAAAGTGTATCTAAGTCAGCTTATGACGTAATCTTTGCGATGATGGCTGCAATCTAAGCGAAACGGCTCTTTATACCGCTTTTAACATAATTGAGGAGCGTTAACCCACCTGTAGAGAAAGACAAGATGAGTGTCAGAAATATAAATTGTATCAATTAGTAATAGCTTCTAAATGTAATGACAAATATTTCGGTACTTATATTTCTGAATTTTAATGTTATATACGACTTTCGGTAAACAATAGACCCATAAATTGTGAAATAATATTGGAGGGCATCTAAAGAATTGCACGAGTCTAGAGTTAGCATACGATACTATTTTCGCTGATTATTCTTTATAAAATTATTGATTATTTTTGTTACAACCTTCTTTTACTAAAATTGATAAAGTTTAGTTGGAATTCAATATAGTATTAAAGTTAAGGAGGTAAAATTATATATAATCCAGGCTGTATTGAAATCCGTTTTTTTAATTAATTAAAGGAAAGATAAAATACAGTTCTTTAATCAACAGAATGGGAAATTGTTTAATGAGAGTCTTTAGAAACCAGGGGGTCATTAAAACGTAGACTTTAAAAAAGACAGACAATTATTACTTATATAAGTATTTGTGCTTTTTATTTTAATTTAAATGGCACTTTACGTTTAAAAAATAAACATCCTATTCATGACACGTCGACTGCCTATATATTTTCGTATATATAAAGACAGTGATACATAGGTGTATATATATATATATATATATATATATATATATATATTAATATATACATACATACACTAGTCATAAACTAGCAACACTGTTTTCTTGTAATGACTTATCATTTACTCTTTTACGGATAAAAACAATCATATTTGGTATATTTACCTGTCGACTAGTGATAGTTTATTAAATAGGCCTATAGTACTGTCATTTTCTAGATTTAATATTCTCCGAAGGCTTGAAAATGAGAGCACTGTAATTAGTTAACTCTCGAGAGTCAACTCGTAAATATTCTAAGTAAAATCCTTCTTTAAGTATATTAATATATATATATATATGTGTGTGTGTGTGTGTGTGTGTGTGTGTGAGGGTGTGTGTGTGTGTGTGTGTGTGTGTGTGAGGGTGTGGGTGTGTGGGTGTGAGGGTGTGTGTGTGTGTGAGGGTGTGGGTGTGTGTGTGTGTGTGTGTATGTGTGTGTGTGTGTGTGTGTGTGTGTGTGTGTGTGTGTGTGTGTGTGTGTGTATGTGTGTGTGTGTGTGTGTGTGTGTGTGTGTGTGTGTGTGTGTGTGTGTGTGTGTGTGTGTGCGTGTGTGTGACTGTGTGTGTGTGTGTGTGTGTATGAGTGTGTGTGTGTGTGTGTCGTGCTTCCATAAAGCAGCACTTACTTATTTGTTTGTTAATAACCACTGTTTATGTATCACATTGTATTTCATACCGTAGCTCATAGGATACAGCTCCCAAAAGCGCTTCATTACTGACGAAAGTAAGTGCTACTATAGGTAAGTGTGACATATCACAAATACGTTCAAATGTTTTAGTGTAGAACTATTTCTATTTTATTTTATAAAGTTTTTAAATATACTAAATAGTTCTCAAATTTTTTTTATTATTTTAACGTACGTCTGGTAACAAAGCATAGAGAATTATTTGTCATTTTTTTAGAAACTATGGCTTTCCAAGGAATGCAAAATCTCTATATACATTCATGTAATAACTAAACCATTAACGATAATGATTTTCCTCCTCGAGGTAGTGTATTCATACTTAATGTCAAACTAATACAGGGAAACCATTTTAAAATCTATTTATACCTACTATGCTATATTAGGAGGCCATATAACATTTTAAAGGGAGTTTAACGATTTGAACTTAGATCTTCCACTCATGCCTCGCCATTTCTGTGAATTTATTAAAATAATTGGAAAATTTAATTTAGCAACTCCTATTTTCGACGCTAAATTCCGATCGGACTGATTTTAAAGATATTGTCTTTAACATCGTCGCCTTTTAACCTATATAAAAGGCATCAATATTCTAAGAGAAATAATGAGAAATTCTTAAACATTCCTTAAATGTTTAAATGGAGAGAATCTGTAGAGATGAATTGTAATTTTAATGTAGAGCGTAAAAGAAATACTTTGTAAAAATAACAAATTAGTAATAAACTTTTATATATTTTTTTCCTTTCATGCTTTTATAATTTTTTTAAAATTTTTACAAATTACTAACGATATTTTGTTTTTAATATTGTGTTGGTTGCATTTATACTGTTGCATATGAAACATCATTGTAAATAAGTGTGGCTTTAAACTTCTCACTAAAAGTAAAACATTTTAATAGCCATAAATAATAAGCACTGAAATGGAATAAGAACTGGAAAACTTAAAATACAATTTTGGCCATAAATAGGAGTATTGCGTTTATACTATTTTGTTTTTCTTAAATAATATATATACTGTATATATATATATATATATATATATATATATATATATATATATATATATAACTTTGCAATACGTTTTTTTGTATTCATTCGTACTTGGTATTTATGCGAGTTAACTTTCAAAGATTGATAGTATCTCCATTGTCGGGTATCAACTCAATAATCAATAGAGATTTTTATTTAAGTACATATAGTGAAAGTGATTTATACATACATATATATATATGTATATATAACTTTGCAACACTGTTCTTTTATTCTTCAATTTTATTTCTGTGATTTATAATATATTTACATACACTTATTCATTTGTGACCAACTTACGATTCCTGTTTATAGTCCAAGTTGTTGTCCCTATAAAATAATAGAGAAAGGTTTCTACAAGTTATTACAAAGCATACAGTATCCACTTTGTTTTTATCCTATAAATATTCATTGCAGGCTGTAAGCGTATAAATTTCTAAATAGATTGAAGTTTGTAGTGCAGCAGCAAAGTTTTATGACCGAGCACATAAAACCGACAAAATGGTTTATTCTCGTTGCTCTAGTTTCCTTCCGGAAATGGAGACCCTGAAGAGCACTTTAACTTTCTGCTATTAGCCTTTACAATAATTTTAGTAATTTCAAGGAACCATAACGGTTTAGCTTTTATGTCAACGTACACTCGTTATTGTTATGGACATTTTGAGGTAATAATAGTGAACAACAACAATGCCTAATACAACATAAGTAAAGATATATGTTACTGAGAGCATAATGGATCAATATGGCGGACAGTGAAAAAGCTACTAGATATACATGTAACAACAGACAAAGAATTAAAGTTTATATAGGCTTTGAAAATATGACCAATATTATAATCTTTGAGTCATCCTGCTAAAGCACCACAGGTTCAGGTGCGAACAGAGATTCTAAATGACAACAATACTACCCTAAAGTCACAATAAAAACTTCAATCATAAAATAAAACATAAACTCAATTTCTAATGTATCAAACTAAACTTCAGAAAAATACAGCAAACCTAGGAAGTTTCGAAAGTACATTTTTTCCTAATCCACAGAAGTCAAGAAATATTACTTCACAGATTATTTTACAACATTTTTTGAAAAACGTCCAATATAAAAAACAACACTTAATACGAAATAATATTCATTGAATGTATAAATGTATGCATAATATCAGATGAGCGAAGGACATGTATAGTATAAAAGAAGTTTGAACGAACTCAAGAATGCAACAAAAAATCGAAAAACCACGAGTCACGTTCCGATATAGTGTAATACTCACGATATGGACCCCCGAGGATTTAAACCCTTTCATTTAATTAACCCCTGCACTCTAACTGTGTATGTGACTGACAGAGACACATCTTGATGCAAGTATGTTGAATAATGTTTAAAAAATTATTTTTATCCAATATCGGCAATCGAATTATTTTGTCTGTGTCACGCTAGACTGAATTATTTTTCCGGAAAAAAGATGTTTGTTGCAATTGGACGGTCTGAAACAAGGATTATGCCCTGAGGTTATGCTGCGACTATATGTCGTGAAACTGATTGCGCGTGGGTAAGTATAAGGGAATAGGGATTTATATAACAGGGTGACACTAATGATGGGTTTCTAGCAAGATGGCAGGACGTTATAGTGATTGATAGGAATATGAAGGTGTTCACTGATGGGCGAGGCTTATATAAACAGCAGAGTACTGGCTGATCGCTCTTTTTTATATTTTCAGAATAGATTGGTTCTCAGTGTACTCTAGGATGCAGCGAAAAAATGTGTTCTTACAACCTTTGCTAAATACATACATAACAGAAACTTAGAAGCATGAACAAAGTGGGTGATCAAGCAGAAAGTACATAGGAGTTAGGACTAAAGCTATGTTAATGATAGGCAAGAGATCACACTGAGTAAAATGTGAACACAAGTAGTCATGGTGAAAAGGTATGTATAGCTGTAACCCTGATGAGAAGGATTTAGTCATATAGTCATATAGTGAGATTGTTGCTGCATACAAAATAAGTGACAGAATGAATAAGGAAACAATACGAAACGTTGGTTAAATAGTCCAAATTTATTTAGTCTTTTGCGCTTAAGAAACAGGTACACTAGGTTCGCACTAGGTCGATAAATACTGCAAGAGTGGATTGTTTACGGTGAAACCCATCTTTTACCGATGAGCCTTGAATGTACTTCCAGAAACAAGTTAAACTGAACACTGCCAAATATTGCGTGAGAATACAACCTCAGTTAAATATGATACTGTCATTAAAAAAGCAATTGTGCAGTGTACAGATGGTTACGCGTGATATGACGTAGTTTCACGACTTTTGGTTGACTAAGCTGGCTTCGTCACGTGATACGTCAGTCCTTTGTAAATTACATGAGCCATCGTAAACTGACGGTGTACATGTTTGTGTACAAGATCTTGGATCGAGGTAAACATCGTTAATAAATCATACATTTTGTGTCACTCTCTTTCAGTAGCGTGTGAATACATTAAGTGTTATATTACATTTTTATTAGGTGCAATAAAGTTAACAAGTTGCTTTGTGTAGTAAAATGCATTTATATTGTTGGAGGCTGAGCAATACCATTTACTGGCTTAGATGACTAGTACCAGAGGTATTGGCATCTTTTCACTACAATTTAATTATTTTATTAGGTTTTAATTACTCCCTTCCTAGTTTTCTTTGGGTGTGTTACAAATAAAAAAAATGTTTATAGTTAATACTATTCTTGTTTAGCCGTAATAAATGCTGTCGAAATATTTTACCCCCACATTTCTTCCACGTGCATAATTAATAAAATGTTAAAATTGAGTGAGAGGGACTAAAACATGGAAGTGAATATTGATCAATAAAAGGGTGTGTTGTTGTGTCACAATGACACACACACACACACACACGCCCGCACACACACACACACACACACAAACACACACACACACACACTCACACACAAACACCACACACACACCCACACTCACACACACACACACACACAAACACACACACACACACACACACACACACACACACACACACACACACACACACTCACTCACACAAACACACACACACACTCACTCACACAAACACACACACACACACAAACACACACACACACACACACACACACACACACACACACACAAACACACACACACGCATACCCACACTCATACACACATACACACACACACACACACACTCACTCACACAAATACACACACACACACACAAACACACACACACACCCACACTCGCACACACACGCACACACACACACACACACACACACACACACACACACACACACACACACACATAAATACACAGTCACATATATTATAATATATATATATAATTTAATATAGGCTGGTCACATTTAATATAAACAATATTCGAAATAAATGGCATGCCAAGACAATAAATAAAATACAATTTCTATTTCTTTCACATTGCTAGAGCAAAGCAGATTACAAATAAAGATTAATAATAACTATAGGTGTAGGTAAAGAGTATTAATAAAGAGTAAAAGAACTAACTATGTATAGAAAGAGTTTGCATGATTTTCCTTAATGAACAACATAGATTACTATGACTCTATATTCAGAACTTGATTCTGCAATGCTACAGAAGAAAAACTGCAGTAGAGAAACTATTTATAACGGACAATAGTGAATAAAGATTAAGATTGTTACCAAACGTTTTATATAAATATATTTGGAAGTTATGTATTTTTTGAAAATATAAAATGAAAAATTATACGTAGAAATAAAAACACAAACTAGTAAATTTTTGAGATCTATGTTATTAGCTCAAATCCTAACGGTTAGAGGCGCATAGTCTAAAACTGAATAATAATAAAACAGATACAACACAAGGTCTTTTTACAATCATAGTCATCAACACTAAAGAGGAATGTAAATGAATTGCGAGCACAGAGGTTTACAAGTAACTAGAACATAATGACAAATGAAAAGTAACTTTAGGAAAACGACAAAATACTTGTATTTTAAATAAATTTATATAAATAAGATGACAATACAATGAATAATATAACTGCGTTTTATTCTCCTCAAGAAAAAAAACTCCCTACTGATGCAGCCTTTTGTATATATTTCATAACTTTATTCAGCAGAATTATGAAAGATGGGATCAAGGGTACAAGAATAGGTGCTCAAGTAAGAGGCTTGATCCTTCGATTTGAACTAAAAATAGTGGTTGCTTTCGTATATATTAAAAAAAAATCAACATATTTGTATTCGAAACGCCAGAATATGAAATTACGTCCCAAAAAGGGTGAACATCATTAGCCTCTCATTTGATTTAGTTTTTTCCTTAATAATTGTTTTATCTGTTTTAATTCAAAAAGAACAATAATGGCACGCTTAGTAGAAACCTGAGATTGTTATCTTGAATATAAATTAGTTTAGATTAGGGACGTATCGACTCCTGAGGGATTGCTCAGAGTGCAAAGTCCAAACCTGAGTTTAATCATATTTGTGGTAGTTTTAGGGATGTAGTAGGGTACTTTACAGTGCTGCCGATTTCGTACATATTTTGATTGATCTGTATTTATATCTCGTGAAGACGGTTTATCTACAAGAATCAGACTGATATCTTTGTGTTATGTCACAAAGCGCCGAGAATTTTTGAATGTTTTTTACATTTCAAAAATAAGTATCAAGCATTTAACTATATAATGATTTTAACTTCCCGTTACAGAAATATTATGAGAATGATTTAAACACATAGAGGAGAATCTGTAGAAGATGGTTTATGGAGAAGGGGAAACAGAGCTTCAGGTTTATATAGAGAGACAAAAGTGTGCATAGCTTCTTGTAGAGAGATCATTGGCTACAGAAGAAAACGTCTTTCATCTTCCACATTGGAAATATCTATTTCGCTCATTAGAACGCATTACCGAGTTGAGTTTTTTTTTTTGGGGGGGGGAGGGGTTGGCAAGATAGTTCTCTTGCAAAACGCTTCGTAAAGAAAGACGTCATAATTCTAATAAATCTATTAGGCCTCCGTCTGAACATGAATCCCATTTTAACTGAGAGTGTAAAGAGAGATAGTGGTGGGGCAACGTGGAACTGTATTATCTTTGGTTGCAAAGGTATGTATAACAGCTTCTATAGGACAAATAAAATAATCTGTGACATATGAAGTGACCGACATATTTATAGGAGCGGGACGACGTTAGACGCACCTAGACTCCCGGGAATACACTTTTCTCTTGACCTGTCTTCCTTGTTCTGCCAGTGGGGCTTCGTTTTGTTCTCCCTGATATGTTTACATGCTCCGTTTCCTATTTTCCGAAAGAATGTTATGTTTTACTTTAGTTCATCAAATGAAAATAAGGCGGTACGAGTTGGTGAACAAGTAGGTTGTGCAGGATGTAGCTGCCTAGAATAATGAGGCGTTTTGCGTGTATCAGTTTCATTTTTGCCTAAACTTTAGGGTCCTTATGTTGTCTTTAGCCGTATACATTATAGAGCGATTGTAATACTTTAAATTATTGTTTTTCTACCATTTATGAGAGTATTGAAAATTCTATAACAATCTCATTAAGTCTGTATGATCATTTTTGTGCGATGACTTAAACGAGGTACTTATCAAATTTTCTAATTACACCTCACTTGAATGAGAGTTGAATATTTAATCAATTTAATTTACAGTTCCTAATAATATTCTGTAATTGTTTTAACAAACGATGAAATAATAATCATGAGATTTATTCATCTATTTAATTCAACATAGATTTATTAATTAAATACTACTGATAATCACTGAGATAATTCCTGGAAAACAAATACTGTAAATCAAATAATGGACTATTGTTTGACTATAATGGACTATTGTACAATACAATGTATTGTAAAGTGAGGTCAGTTGAAACAAATCTCCAGAAAGTTGAGGGCGGAAAGTTCACGTCCGGTCGATAACTGTTTTTCAGAGATAGATTATAAAATTTACAGAATAAATAATGCAATCAAGCCTAGTAAAAAATCATCTGTTACCACTGGCGAATGTTGGACAATATCATCCCAAATGACCATTTGTTTAAAAAGTAATAATTCGAGACAATTTTTAAATTGTAAAATTGAACTATAGGCCTACATTTTAAAAATGTCGTTAGTGTAAGCCGTATTGAAAATGTATAATAACTTGAAATAAAACAATTTACAAATACAAGATTAATTTATTAAATTTTCAATTCTTGTATTTGCAAATTGTTTTATTTCTTTATTAATACACAAGAATACATATTATATATATATATATATATATATATATACACATATTAGAAAGCTAATATATGCCCTATTTATATCAAATTTGTCTAATTTTGCTTTATATAGTACGTTTTTATGTGTGAAAGTGTTGTGTACGACCTTTAGTGTCGGATATTCCAAACCGATGTTTGACACTTAATATTAGGCAGCTACCAGAAATTAATATAAAATAAGGTTAAATTTACATTGTGATCTCAAATATTACGTGAAGAGCAGTTGTATTTGGTTATAGGATTAAATGAGAAACACTCTTTTGTGTTATAGGTATGGTATAGGATACCATATTACGGGAAACACCCACGTAAACAATTTATACGAGGAAAACCCATCAGGTTTGGCTACAAAGCTTGGTGTGTAAATACTGTAGATGGCTATCTAGTATCTTTTGACATATACCAAGGCAAACAAGTGTCATCAAACACTCAGTATGATGCTGAATTTGGAAAAGCAGCGTCCCTTTAGTAGTGATGATAGACAATATGCCTGAAAATGTGAAATGTCTTCCACTAAGGTTTGATAACCTGTTTAGAAGTTTAACTTGTTATCTCATTTGAAGGAAAGAGGATATGCGGCAAGAGGGACCATAAGAGAAAATCGACTACCTAAAGATTGTGAAATTCCCTCGACCAAAGTCTTGAAAAACAAAAAGCAAGGAACATTTGAGTTTGTTAAGAGCGAAGAAGAATGTATTGTAGTTGCTCGTTGGGTGGATAATGCTGTAGTTACTATGGCTTCAACCTGCTATGGTATCAATCCAATCCAAAATGTCCAACGATACTGTCGAGAAGAAAAAAAGAGAATTTATGAACTCGCCCATCTCTCATTAGAGAGTAATACAAATACATGGATGGCACTGACAGAATGGACGAAAACCTGTCACTTTATAGAATTGGAATTCGAATAAAAGATGGTGGTGATTCACTTAGCTGATTGATAACACTATTCACAAGGCTTGGCTAACATACAAATAGGCTGGGAATGAAATGCGACAGCTTCGGTTCCGGAGAGAAATAGCTCAGACATACCTTGAATTATATAAGAAACCTCCACAGACCGGTGCGCGTCCCATCTCGTCGCCATGCAGTTCTACAGGATCTAGGTTAGTAAAAGTATTATACGTTGTTCAATTTCATCAGAATATTGAAAATATGCTAAAATATGTAGGCCTAACATGTGTAGGCTATTTACAGTGAATTTTTCCCCTCAGCTGCGAGAAATAAAATGCGTTAGGGATGTAACAAATACTTTGTATTTAATTACTTTATCTTTGCTATAAGAATAAAACTTATTGTAACTTTCTGGGTCATCGATGCTTTGAGATTCGATTAAACAAAACACTACATTTCTCCAACAAGTCAAAGAAGGAGATATGCCTATGAAAACTGTACATCACGGGTCAGAACAGAATGTACCAAATGCAACGTTGACCGTTGCACTAAATGTTTTGTGTTGTTTCATACAAAAAAGTGAACATTTTAGACTGTATGAACCTCTACGTTGTATGCATATAAGCAAATAAAATGTATTTGTCAAAAAAATAATTGTATTTTGCCTCCAGAATAAAGTTTAAAATTCTTAAACCTCATTAAAGCCGTAGACAATATCTCTACAATAATTATCGAGTAATGCTTACATAAAAGCCTTGCGGTACCATATGGTACCATGCTATATATAAAAAACTAAGGAGTAAAAATCAAAAACATTTATATATTTTAAGTTTAGGTTGATGTAGAATTGGAAATATGTATTGGAAATATGAAATATGGAAATATGATGTATTGGAAATATGAAATATTATTTAAATCGAAGAAACTTAAAAACTCATTCTTTCCAGGGTATTAGGCAGCTACCAGAAATTAATATAAAATAAGGTTAAATTTACACTGTGAGTTCAAATATTACGTGAAGAGCAGGTGTATTTGGTTATAGGATTTTAAGAGAAAAAAACGACATTTTTGTACAATTACTAAAGCTATTTGGATTGCGTTTAAAACCAAGGCCCAATGTATGGAACTAATGTGAAGGTATAACCATAAACACGTCAAATGTTTAGGTAGAGTTTATCCAACTTTGTTCGTGTATTACCTTATAAAAGGAGTGGATAATTGTTATATAAATGCAGAAGTTAATAGAAATAGAAAGTAATCTGTAACCGCATGGCTAATCAAGATAGTTGCAAAATAACAGACACGACGAAAGTATGTGTAGATATACAAATAAAAAAACATTGAACACTTTGGAAATAAATAAACTGGCGAAAACACGATATAAGATACTGTTAAATATTTTGCCATGGAACGGCAACATTGATTTCCGGAGTACATTAAATAATTAAATGAATGAAGTTGACGTTTTGTACATACCTCACTGGGCGAAGTACCACCACTTGTCGGACAGTTATTCGGGTGCACCCTTTCCCGCACTTATCATTTACCTGTTGAACTTAAAGAAATCACTTATATTCAAAATGTCACTATTAATGTTAAGAGTACTTTCGCCACACGACAGGAGAAACAAAGAGAGAATAATAGTCTAAACCGAGCCTCGTTTAGAACACACAAAACTACGTCACGTCGAGAGTGACGGTAGAGATGTCGTTTAACCGACGTTTCGAAAGGAACTGGGGCGTACAGAACCTTGTAAGAGACAAAGGTTGGCCGATAAGGATTCCCTCTCTGAAGCATTTACACTGATTTTTAAATTATCTTTAATTTAAAGAAAAGTACGTAACAGATACTATTGTACGCTAAATAGAGAGTCTTCAAAAACGAGTTACAATTTAAACTTTTTTTAAGAAAAGGACTTCATTTCAACACTGTATCATTTCGTTATTGTAAAGACACCACGGTTTTGTAACTGAATCCAGAAAATGATGTTGTACAAGAGACAATTATTAAATAGTGTTTCAAAGCAAGCAATGCAGATCTTTTTAACATTATATCGTTTATTTGTCGTGTCAACATACGGATGCAGTGAAACTACATACCCTACATAATAACAACGCAGTTATCAAATAAACACACGATTATAGATACATAAATCGTAATCACAAGAATGAAAACAAAAATTCTAATTTGATACACAGAAGTGCTCGGTCTTTGACAAAATCAAGAAAATGTCGACGGTTGTACGGCAGTGAGAAAATTATACCTCTGGTAATGCGCGATGGAGGCATATAATTGAAGCATTAAGGATAAAATTACTTGCATTGTGTCGAAAATAAAGTGCGCAGGGAAAACAAGAAGAAGTACAAAACTGTGTCAAGGCAATTAAATAACTTTGGTTTCAACTGAATTTTGAGAGTTGACAAGTTTTTGGCAAAACGCCATGTACTTGGCAATTTATCAAATTAAAAAAAATCAAATAAAATCTGACCTAATTCTAGTATTTTCCTGGTGGAGGAATTTGTGCGTTTAATAGTTCAACGATATATGTACATATATATATACACACACACACACATATATGCATGATTATTATTTTGTCTATTTGTCAACATAAAATAATGTAGCTCCCTTTACATTATTGGAAAACGTTCATACTTATTAAAAATAATTATATATTTTTTTGTTTAAAAACTGTTACGAAAGCTAGTACGAAAGTTATAACTTGAGTAGGATAGTAGATGATTGTGAGATGATAGTTGGTCACTCATAAGCGGATCGCGATCGAACTATAGAAAACCTGTACTATCTCTATTCAAAAACATTAATCTTTGTATTCCGTGTTGCATTATAGAATAACGTTAAGAAATTGCAAGCGTTGCTGTTTTTCAAAAAACTTATATAAAAAATACTTTCAAAACTTTATGTTCATGAACTGATTATTATAACAAATCAAATCAAATAATATTTGTAGTGGAATTTCTGACTTATCAAATCTACATTAATGTAGTGTCAGTACTGTACCTCAAACTATATTGTCTGTGGAACGGTCTTTAGGCTCCTCTATTCTTCTACCCTCGCTCTTCGAGGGCGAACTTCAGCTTAGGAGTGAACAGCAATAAGATAAAGTAGAGACAAAACCAATCATTGTGGGATCAATAGGGCATCATACCTTACATATATATAATTTATGTGTATGTGTGTGTGTGTGTGTAGATACTACACTACGTAAATATTACTATATTATATGTATTTTTAAACTGATGACTGGAATAATTATGATTGGTTACCTGATATTCCAAATATTTTACTAGCTTACATATTCTGGCCCTGCCACTCGTTCACTTTAGTTGGACTCATTATCTGTAATGAGGTACATCTATCCAGGTCTATTTATCAATCTAAATACAAATAATCTCCACGGAATTGCACTTAATATTCCACGAATCAAAATTGAACTAAAAATTTAAATCCACATAACTTTAAAGAGAGCGGCATGAAGACAGAGATAATCAATATTAGAACACCTAAACATTTTCATTTATTAAATTATTGTCACTAAGTACACAAAGTTACTTGCTCCGTTCAGGTGAATTGCATTAACACCCAAATCCATGAAAGCATTTTAAAGAAAAGTTGAACAAACTAGAAAGAAGAATTGGTAGGGACAATATTAAGCTACAAAAATCCTGTATAGCCAGGGTTACCTGAATTTTCTGTTCGCAGTTATTCAGAAACGGGTGATTTACTCTCGCAACCAACTCTTTCCTATCAATGCAGGCAATTAAGCATATAAAATAGGCACGTGCAGCCTTTAAAGTTCATTCTTTGTAAACTAGCGAACCAAAAACTTCGATCGATTTTCTTTTGTAATTCAGTGGTGAAAAAAAGCTGTTTGGTCATTGAAGTTATTTGCTGAAAAAATGTAGATTTACGCCTTTTTAATGATTTTTAGGGAGTCATATATAAAGGGAAATAAGTAGAAAATATTCATAATTTTCAAAAAAATTATTATCTAGGCTAACAAAAGAAAATATATTCTTATTATTATGCTCATGCTTATAAAAGAAAAAAACCACTGTTTTCATTATGTATAATAAATAGATTTACATAAATGATTGTTATGGAACATTTACAATAGATTACGCATTTCAGAGTTAACTTATTTCTTCGAAGATCCCAACATCAGATCTTAAAAGATAAACAAATTGTTTACAATCTTCGTTTCCTTTGTTTTTAGATAAACCTGACAAGATTTTATTTATAGTAGGCCTATACATCCTATTGTATGTTTTTCTAACAAGGCAGATGGCTTCTTTTTTGCTTGTTCTAAATACTTTTTGTTATCAGCATTGCTTTCCATGAATGTTTCCTGCAATTTTGTTTAGTTTGTGTGATATAAAAATATATTGTCCAAGTTTGAATTTCAATTGGAATACAATACATTTTTCTCGTCGCTTTTCTCAATCTTCACATTTTTATAACTATAGCTATAAAAAATAGCTATAAGAAAACTATAGCTATAATATATATATATTATAGCTATAATAACTATAGCTATAAGAAAAATAAATCGTAGCTCCTTTTTCAAATAATTGTTTTCTAGTTACTATATGGTTTCATTGACATACATTTTTATATGTTTCTTATTTCCTAATTTTCCTTTATGAGTATTTTGTGGTGCTGTAGAACAAAACTCATATATATATTTATATTCATTCTATTTATATTCATATTAATTCATTCTATATATTTAAATCATATTCTAGAAACCACACAGTTTTAATATTTGCATAAAAAGAAACGCGTTTTCATCATTAATTTTCAATCGCATAAATATCTCATCCAATTCTGTACTGGAGAATGCCATGAGAACAGGAGATGATAAACACACCCATTGATTTATTTAAACACATAATTTGTTTGATTTTTTAAATTTAAAACCAATTCAATTCAAAGAAGAACAGCCCAGTCCTTTTTAACCATCAAGACACATTGTCGAACACTGTTAGTGATATTGTATGTTTCAGGATAGTATTGTAATTTATATAAGTAATTATATATATATATATATATATATATATATATATATATATATATATATATTCATATTTGTATATCTTATTTTTTCTTATCGTTAGTGAATATATGTGCGCGCGCGCATGTGTATCTACCACCTAGAACATTTCCACTCTTATCTTATGCACAAAGTAAGGCCATATTTTATAACGGATTTCCCATTAAGATATTTGGCAGGTAGTATAGGGTCAATACAAAAAATTAGTATAAAATAAAATACATTTGCCTTTGGAATTTAAAATATTACGTGAAGAAATAACATTTTAATAACCATCAATAGAGACAAACCGACAGATCTACAGTTAGTAAATGAAATGAAATAACTTAATAAAATCGACTTTTTGAAATAATTCTTCCGTCTTTACATAATGGTTTTAGGCCTATGTATTTGTCGTTTCGTAAGAGGCCCTCACGTAACCAATCTGTGTCTAAATATTGAGTAAAACTAAGTTTACCTTTTGGAAAATGTAAATGCGCATTCTAGAAAACGTATAGATTACAACCTTGTGTAGGAAAAATGCAAACTTTATTGAAATAATTTTCAATCCATATTCAACCGAAATATTTAATTAACAACTGCTTGTTAGCTATGATAAAATGAAATAATTTCTGCACTTGCAAAAAACAAAACAAAGCAAAACTTGAGTTTTGCCGACCGATATGTACATTGAATGTTGGTTACACACGTTTAAATTATTACACTCTTTTATGTTAACCAAATTCAATTCAGTTTTTAATAACCTAGTTCTGTTTCAACCTCGAGAGAATTTATTGAATAAAATACTGAGATAAAGGTAACAATGGAGTATTGAGTACAATACATTGTGAGATGAAGTCAATTAAAACAAATAGCCTGAGAGTTGAGGGGGGAAATTTACGTCTGGTCAAGCTACTATGCGTTATAGGTCTGTAATTAATTGTACAATGTCGATAACGCTGCCTAATGGGTTTACAAATGCCTTTGCCATTTTGTTATCCTTTATTAAACTCATTGCGAGTTTGTACAATATAGGCTCTTGTCCCTCTCGCTCGTTTTCTCTCTCTCGTCATTTTCTCTATATGTTAAATTAAAAAGAAAGGTTCTTGTTTTTAATTGGCAAAAATAGGTTGAGTTTAATTAACAGGTAAAATTATTTGTTGCTTTAATGAAGTTCACATAAACAGCCACCTAAATTTTTATTGATATTAATTAAATATTTATAATTTCGGAGTAATTTTTAGACCATTATTCACTATGACGTTAACATAAGGTAATCAAATTCGATATTTTTTGATTTTAATTTTTACTTTAATATTAAAATAAATAGGCTAAACAAAAATATTATAATCAACCAACCGTCTAATCTACAATTATAACCAAAAAAAATATCTCAACTTTATAGGTGAAAGAAACATAAACATCTAGGATTAGACATGTTTTAGGTTTTGAAGTAAACATTACCAAACCCTAATAAACGCATAATACTAAATTCGTATAACTCGATAAATCTAGATAAACCATAGAAATACGAGTATATTTCTGATAAGAAAGTAACTATTCTTGAGGATATGACTTTTTTAAAGCCTTAGCTCAGTGGCTCACCTGCATTGATTTCCTTTACACACTATAATAGTTACATTATTGGGCTCTTGGTCTCAAAACATTAAAACATACTCTCAAGTATCTATCTATAAAAATGTCCCAAGAGAATGAAACATTTCAGAATTCTATGGCTTACATACAGTTATGGACGAGCTCCTACCTCCACTATTCTGCTTTGGTTTTGATGGAATCACCAGCATAATATGTAAAGATAATAGACTCTAATGTTTGAAGAATTTGGACTAAACTTTTGTCAGAAGCTATGACTATTTTCCGTTTGTCTAGTTAAAAGTTAAATCAGCTGAAGGTGAAATTACGAAATCAGAACTTCAGATTCCTCTAAAATTAAGATGAATGGAAACAATAAGACCCAATTATCGTCTTCGGTTAAAATTATCGTTTAAGTGATACTGTAAGATATAGTTGGTCAGAATGAACCCCGAAAC
This sequence comes from Prosapia bicincta, assembly GCA_036971475.1. Classification (NCBI taxonomy): domain Eukaryota; kingdom Metazoa; phylum Arthropoda; class Insecta; order Hemiptera; family Cercopidae; genus Prosapia; species Prosapia bicincta. The sequence continues at coordinate 206,787,113 of JBAIZL010000001.1, forward strand.
CTAATTAAAATAAACCTAATGAGTAGGCCTATATATTACGACTGATTTGCGAGTTAAATATTACATTTATTATAGCAAAAAAAGGCGACGTTTTCCACAAAATATTCGTTATCATTTTCAATTCCTTTTATTAGAACAAATAAAAAATATACACACAACTCACAAACTATTCATGTATTAACTCATACGCGTTTCAATGACAAAGTCATCATCATCAGTGAGTGTTACTACTACAAACTGTAACTTACAACTAGGTTGAAAGTAAGGTTACACTTTCATATTTATACTTTAGGCGTTGTCACGCCCACTGTTCACACAACAGTAATTAACCCTACTTTAAACTTGATTTTTCAAATAAAAGTTTTATATCTAACTTAATAATTATGATAAAAACTTTAACCACACAACGTAATTAAATATAAACCAAATATATAAATAATATTTCCATTTATTATTATTTCAAGATTTTAACCGAAAAATTATTAAAAAAAATGTCTTTTGTGCCTCTAATTACGTTAATATAGAATTTTGAATAGAGCCTGACTCATTATTTACAACATTATTTTTATTCCTAATTATATACAAAGCTTCTCACGCATCCAATCCACTACACTTAACAACGTTTTTAAACAGAGTTTTATCGTCTAATATCCTTGTATTAGCTTACACTCCCCTGATATATAATTTGTAAACATTTTTATTCGCCAATGTATTACGTTTTTCCTCACTCAATGAATTTTAAAAATAATGTTTTACCTTGGGTAGATGACAATTGATGGTAGAATATTTTTTTTTAATATTAATTGAGTAATTAAATTTAAAAAAGCTGAGCTTTCGATCGGATTCATGCTGAATCATATTTGATATACAAGACTTTGGCACTGAACTAATTTTCCGTTACTAAAAATCTGTTACCTAAAGATGTTTATGACATTATAAAAAGAAGGATCCTTGCAATAATGAACCAATATATTAGATGGATAGAATGAGAAATTATAGATCACCATCAGTTTTATAAATTTGAAGCGAAAAAAATACTCATAAATATATAGTGACAAAAAATAATAGTCCAATTCCATAATCTGTATACTATATATTCTATTTTGGTACTCAATATTGTGATTCTGTCATATTTATATACATGTTTATATTATTGTAATTGTAATCATAAATTAAAGTAAGTAAAATATTTTGTTTCAACCTCAGTAGGAATTGATTTGTAACAATTTTGTTTTATATTACTAGCTAATATTTAATATATATCTAGTATTTACGATGATTTTAATATCAATTTATGTTACGGTTCTTTATCTAGGACTACTATTTACAGACCTGTTTGTGATACCAAAAATGTTATCAAAACGGTGACATTGATTCGACCTCATAAATGATATGATAGTCTCTTAAATCAGTCATTATATTGATTATATTTGCTACAAGTGTAACATGAATAGGAAAAAGTTAGGTAGGGGCACTCGGGGAAATGCCGACAGAAGTGAAAACTTTAATAGATTGTGATTTGAGAAAAAGTTTTAATTTTACTTAATGTGAAATTACCTATAAATTTGTTATCAGAAACTTATTAATATTGTTATTTTGCATTATTTGTATTCGGATTTATCGAAACTTAATAACTTAATACATTTATTAACTGATAAAAACTATTTAATAATATTATTTTTCTTTAAAAAATTTCAGTAAACAATGTAACATAACCTGCTTGGTAAATTAGTTGTTTTATAACATAACGTATAACATAAAATCAGTTGATATATGAAATCAGATGTTATGAGGGAATTTTTACTGGCATTAATAATCTGATGGAATTTATTCCGAGGAAAACCTGTATGCTTATGTCCATATAATACGTTTTTGTAGGCGCCCCAATTGGCATTTTCATTTTAAAAATAGACGTACCTCGTGAACAAATTGCGCCAGGCATAAACGCTAACAATTATCGCGTTACGTTAAAACATTATCCAATTACATTAGAAAACACTTCGTTCTTCTAATTGTGGAGCGTAAATAAAATTAGGGAGTAGAACATCACAATAAAAAATTAGATTTTTAGTAATTGCAAGTGACTAATCAGGTGAGAATTATCGCATACGAAGGATAAGGCAGGATTGTAAACATAAGTAGGATTAAAATTAAGAAACTAAACCCTCTATTGGTTACACAATACATGGTAAAATAAAGGATGCAGGCTGGCGTCAGCTGGTCCACTCTCTACCGGTGAATAAATAAATGTTAACTCCTTACACTAATTTGAAAGATAAAGAATCAGTAAACTGTATTGGGTAAGGCTGTACATATCGGTCACTCCCCCATGGAAGTGCATGACATAGTGGCACTGGGAATGGAAGTTATCCCATAGGGTGAACAGGATCGCTTACATCTAGTAGAGTTGATCTTATATGGGTTGAAGATTACTGTTTATTTATTATCCCGCACTACACGCCAAATATTTTGTAAGTTGAATTAGGATCATTTAAACAAATATCATACTAGTTATAATATTCTCATATTAGTAACTCATATCTATAATTTTATACGTTGGATATTAAAGTTAAATAAACATAACCGATAATGTATACTTTATTTTACGGTCACATCGGAATCCATCGAATTACCTCAATTTAATTAGGAAGGCTCAGTGTTTGAATGCATTATGACGTCATGTGGCTACCACGTTCATTACCAGCAATTAAAAGTTGCGCACGCATTTCTTCCACTCCAACAATATCAAAAATAAATCCATGTCAGACATTGTTTTATATTATTAGTTATTATTTAATATAGTAATTACGATAATTTTATTATCAATTTACGTTATTGTTCTTTATCTAGGCCTACTATTAACAGGCCTGTTGATGATAACAAAAATGTAATCGTAACGGTGAAATTGATTCCCAAAAATAACTGATATACTTTACTCTTAAATCAGTAATTTTATTCAAAAATTATAATTGCTACGAGTGTAACATGAATGGGACCAAGTTAGGTTGGGGCACTCGGTGGGATGCCGACAGAAGTAAAAACTTTAATAGATTTGGAATTGAGAAAAAGGTTTATTTTACATAATGTGAAACACATTATGTTATCAGAAACTTATAATTTTTGTTATTTGTGATTATTTGTATTATAATTATCAAATAATAATAAATTATTATATTTATTAACTGATCAAAACTGTTTATAAATAACCTTTTTCCAAAACAAATTTCAGTAAACAATGTAACATAACCTACGTGATAAATCAGTTGTTTTACAACATAACGTATAATATAAAATCAGCAGAAATAGAAAATCATATGTTATGATGGCATTTTTATTGGCATTAATATTCTGACGGAATTTTTACTGATATTGTAGGCTTATATCCTTATAATACGTTTTTGTAGGCGTTCCAAAGAGCGTTTTCACTTTAAAAATAGACGTAGCTCGTGAACAAATTGCGCAAGAAATAAACGCTAACTATCGTGTTACATTAAAAGATTCTTCAATTACAGGTATAATTGAAAACATTTCGTTGCACTGAAGCTCTTCTAAATAAACGTTAAATAAAATGAGAAAATAGAATATCACAATTATTACTTTTGTAGAAATAAAATATATTGATTTTTTGTATTGCAAATGATTAATCAGATGAGAATTATCGCATACGAAGGATAAGACAGAGTTGTACACATAAGTAGGATTAAAGTTAAGACACTAAACCTTCAATTGGTTATAAAATACAGGCTCAAATAAAGGATGTAGGCTGGCGTCAGCTGGTCCACTCTTTACTGGTGTATAAAGAAACGTTAAACTCCTTACACAAATTTGAACGATGAAGAATCAGTAAACTGTATTGGGTAAGGCTGTGCATATCAGTCACTCCCCCATGGAAGTGCATAGCATATTGGCCTTGGGAATGGAAGTTATCCCATAGGGTGAATAGGATCGCTTACATCTAGTAGAGTTGTTCTTAGCTGGGTGAAGATTGCTCCCGTTGTTTTGTTTTCCCGCTCTATACGTCGAATAGGTAGTAAGTAGTATTAAGATCATTTAAACGAATATCATACTAGTTATAATATTCTCATATTAGTAACTAGTATCTATAATATTGTAAGTTGGATATTAAAGTTAAATAGGATGGGGTATATTTTATTTTATGGTCACATCCGAATCCATGGGGTTATCGTGAGTGAACTTTAGAACAGGAGTGTAAAAAGGTTTCCAAAAAAAAAAATGAAAAAATGTTTTGCTATTCTGAAAAAAATTAGAAATCAAGAAAAATAAAATACAACAAAAATTGCATACAGAGCGTAAATTAAAAAAAACCATACTGCCAAGAAATCAAATATAGAAATATTTTAAAATAATTGCTGCAGTTGAACGCATAAGTGTGGTAATTAAACGACTTACCTAAATTTAATTAGGGCAGTGTTTCAACGCACAATGACGTCATGTGGCTGCCATTTTCATTACCAGCAATTAAATTAAAAGTTACGCATGCATTTCCTCCACTCCAAAAATATTCAAATCAAATTCATGCCAGATAGTGATTTATTTTTTATTCATAGCAATATTTAAATGAATGTAACTATACGTGGCAAGTATAAACATAAAACTGAAACCCACCTTTATTTGCAACAGTTATAAACAAGTTACTCAGTTAATGTTGTATTGGCCATAAGAGAAAAAATAAGAAAGATATATGTAATTTGAAATGTATGATTGATGGATTTACGAGAGAATAAATGTACATTTATTCTATTTATTAAAATCCTATAAATAAACGTGCGTAACACAGAAATTTGAACCTCTTCTGGGAAACACGTCTGTAGCTGACAGATTTAACGTTCCTGTATCCACCAAATTTATCAGGGTCCTAGGCAACCCTTGATTAGATACGCAAAGCTCATCAAACACGGAAGAGGTACTCTTTGTACTCACTAGGTTAACATAAACCTTTGAAGACATTTATAATATTATAGCAAAGATAAACCTAGATATCGTGTTTAAGTTGTGAGGAAAATTCATAGGCCAGATAAGTAATAAAATAAATAAATATATTGTATTAAAATTGTTTGTCATCACAAAATTTTCTTGAAAGATCAAAGTTCTTTCAAAACCAGTCTTTTAAACATTTTAACAAAGCAGTGGTCATAGGACGTCTGGAAAACCTGTGAGTGTGTAGAAATAAAATTACGATAGAAGTTATGCATCAAGCTTCAAAACGAATTCCACATTAATAAATTGTAAAATCAAAATATACAGTGACTTTGAGAAACAATTTACTGCAGAAAAATATTTCGAATGGTTTTTTCGTTGAACGTTACTTACTTAATAAAGCGAAATACTTTGAAATTCATTCGAAGAATTTTTACCATGTTCTGGCAAAACATGAAGAATTCATTTTATTCTTGAACTTTAAATGGAATATTATATGTTTGACGTTTCCTATGCCTGTGAGAACAACTTTCTCTCACTACATGTGTAACAAAATAATGTATGATTTATTTATCCTCTGATTGTAACGCACAGAAAATCGAAAGAAATATTATGGTTTGATATTCTACCTGCATCTTTGAAGTGAATCTTTATATAATACTGCTTTAAATATAATTTGGACTAGAATAACCCAAGTGGATTACATAAGTAGCAGTCTACATTGTAGTATTTGCCAAATGTCTTCTGTTTCTCTCTTCTGGAAAGTATTGAAGTTTAATTTAAAATAACGTGCGTTTGAAATATTGTGCGCAGATGGGTTGATAAATAAACAGCAAATCAAACTTAGAGCCTAGTTGCCTATTTATCTCTCTTCTGGATTTGCACAGATGGGTTAATAAATAAACAGCAAATCAAACTTAGAGCCTAGTTGCTTATTTATCTCTCTTCTGGATTTGCACAGATGGGTTAATAAATAAACAGCAAATCAAACTTAGAGCCTAGTTGCCTATTTATCTCTCTTCTGGATTTGCACAGATGGGTTAATAAATAAACAGCAAATCAAACTTAGAGCCTAGTTGCTTATTTATCTCTCTTCTGGATTTGCACAGATGGGTTAATAAATAAACAACAAATCAAAATTAGAGCCTAGTTGCTTATTTATCTCTCTCCTGGATGTGCACAGATGGGTTGATAAATAAACAACAGATCAAATATTGAGCCTAATTACTTACGTATCTCTCTTCTGGATGTGCACAGATGGGTTGATAAATAAATAACAGATCAAATATTGAGCCTAATTACCTATGTATCTCTCTTCTGGATGTGCACAGATGGGTTGATAAATAAATAACAGATTAAATATTGAGCCTAATTACCTATGTATCTCCCTCCTGGATGTGCACAGATGGGTGGATAAATAAATAACAGATTAAATATTGAGCCTAATTACCTATGTATCTCTCTTCTGGATGTGCACAGATGGGTTGATAAACGAATAACAGATCAAATATAGAACCTGATTACTTTTGTAACTCCGTGAAATGTAACTAGGGCAAACACTGGGATTAGAAACATGAGTTGCTTGACCCAATCCTTACATTCATCTCAGCTGCGAGGGTATATTGTCACTGGGTGAGAGAGGAAATGGGACACGATAACACATCGTTCTACTATATTCCAAAGTGGGACAAAATAATCTCGAAACAAAAAAAAAACCAGTAAATTGAATATTTTTATGGAATGTCACTAAATAGATTTACAATAGTATGAAACATAAGAAGGGAATTAAAAGTATACGTAAGTTTAATGAATAAAAGGTTTTTGAGAAGGTGACTTAGTTTAAGTTATGTTTAGCACGAAAGTTACATTAACTAAAGCAAGTTTTACCTAAGCTAGGAATATATTAGAAATATTTGTAAAAAATATACGTTAGTTATGTTTTAACAGGTCGAGCGTTATTTTAGCTATTTTCAACAAAATGTGATCTCACTTGTACAGAAGAAATCAGAGTTCAGACCCATATCATGTATTATAACATCTCTAAACTTAAAAGGAAGTATAACTATTAGGGGTGTAACTTCCCCCTATTAACCCTCGGGTAGGCGCGAGGACGTTTGTAACGTTAATAGGCGCGTGGGGTACATGTGCACCCCAAATTCTTATAATTTTTTCAAAATCTCTTTTTTACATTGAGACAAAATAAACATCAGGAACGTGTCTATGCACTACCACTGAACGTAATCATTTATTATTTACCTGTGTTTATAATTTTTTAATGGCCATACTGTTAAATTTTGAAAACTCGACTTTTCCTAAATCGTGAAGTAAAAAGAAAATGTGTAACTTTACACATGTATAACTTTTTTTTTCTCAAGGTAACAAATAACTTTAAACGGTGATTTTTACAGAACGTTTAATTACAAACACATAAACATAAGATTTACGTGGAATAACTTATTCTGTGTAGGTTAAATATTATAAAATAAAAAACTTGGACAAACTTTAATACATACGACACATACATTATTGCAACTTCTTTGATAGTTAATATGAATATTATCTCACTCTATTTTCTCACTCATTGCCAGATAGCATGATTCAACTCCAGACCATTTGCTGTTGTCCCAAATGTGCTTGTTTTTTTCCTGTTGCTCCCTAATGTACCGGAAAGCATAAGAATCCTTAGGAAGGCACGTATTTCTACCTCGTCCGTTTGTCTTGCATCCCTGTCCCTTTGGAATCGTTCTTTGAGTAGGTCAATGTAAATATTAGTACAGGTAATAATAATCCTTATTACTGTATCATTTATAAATAAATTAAAACAATCAATCAAAGAAAATTTTCCTCTAGCAACTTCCCTACGTTCTGGAAGCCTTACAACTATATTTTCCGCCCTCGTTCTGACATTTCATAGTAGAGGAGGATTTTTCCGCCATTTCATAACATTTTAATCCTTACCTCTTACGAAATATAGATGGGCTAGAAAGTCCATCATCATCTTCAAACATCTCTTCATCAATAGCCATTGAGACGTAGATAGGCGCGCGGGGTACAGTTGTATCCCAAAGCACTTTGACTAAGAATTTCACACAGATTAACACACGGCAACGTCTGGCGCCCAACTGACCTTGTAGCCCGCCTACCGATTTGAAGGTACTAGACATCCCCCACGACCACCACAGCTTGAAAAAAGTTATGGGGGAAACAAAACTGTCTGGGGTACAACTGTACCCCACTCGCCTACCCGAGGGTTAATGATAAATGGTCTATTATGTTAGTTTATTTCTTTATAATTTTCCCGTTAAATCTTTCCCTATATTTTACCATTAACTACAATCCACAAAGGGCAAAGAGGAGAAAGAAATGAGAGGCAGTCAGCAAGGGAGAGACATTTATACTTGTCGCATTTCCTCCCTTATAGCGACATGGCAAAATAAATTGGATTAAAACTACCTATACATTCAAAAACTGATAAGTACAGAAAAGGTAACCTCAGAAGAGAAACGTTTTAACGAGTTATTGGAGAACACTTTCTGAGCAAACAGGTCAAGTAAATTCAAGATCACAAATTAGATAATACCTACTTTATTTGATTAGGTTGTTAGCAGAATAACGAGCTTGAAAGTGTAACATAGATTAAATTGTGTTCTAGAATGTGTTAGACTGTGTTCTATGATTTTAAATTGGTTAGAAAAGTAACGAATAATGAAAATGGTTTTCACTAAATTATTTATGAATAAAACTTTTCATTACATATTGATTATATATTACCTATTAATTTTCATTTGTTAAGATCAGCCGTTGTAAGCTTTTCATGTATACTCATCAACAAACATTTCTGTTTAAACTCCATAAATCAGAGGAAAAGGAAATACTTTTTGACACGCAATATTTATTGATAATATAAAAACTTAGATTAAATGTAAATAGTTTGTGAAAATTAGGAAATTTGTTTTTAGTTTATCTATAAAACATGTATTTACTGTCAAACATATCTAGGTCGAAGATTCTATGACTAGCAAAAATTTATTAAAATTAGGAGACATTCATCCTTCTGTAATGTAAGAAAAACATTTCTAAAATATCTTCCGTATTCTATTTAGCTGCTATTCAACTATGGTTATTGTAAAATGATATTTTAATTTTTTTGTAAATATATTATGTATTAATTATGCCTTGCCCTTCTCTATTTATTTATCGTGGCTAAGACTATATATTTGGCTTAGAGTGCAGATGTAAAAAATAAATTATTAAATCCCTGATCTCCAAATACAATAATATGCACTGAGGAAGCTAAATCCAAACGATAAATGAAACAAATATCGGTGACTTTATTAACTAAAATATTAATTAAACAATAGCTAAAGTGTAACTATATAGAAACTGCAAAGTTATCATTATATAATATAAATAGTTTAGTAATGAAAACATCTGTCAGGGCTGAGATCTTGTAAACAAATAAGATAAGAGGTAAAAGGAGAAACCTGAATACAAAAAGTGAACAAATATAAGCCCTTTTAGCCTGCTTGAAAAAATGAATTGTAGCTGCTCTATGAAGCTTTATAATTTTATTAGAAACCCCACTTTTGAACAAAGTACTTGAAATCTTTTCTTCGTACTATCATGCTTGTTTAATATGCAGAAATTGTGATCTTTAAGTTTGTTTTTTAACTTTGGTTTTATTAAATGTAGATTTTTTTTGGAAATACGTTGCTTTTTTAGAAAAAGGTACATAACAACAGAGCATAATAGAGCAAAACATTAAAAATATTTAAACATTCTTCTTGTAATATAATCCGCTAAATGAATTGCATAAGCTCATTCATCTATGGTTTTCCACAGGTTTATTTTTTCAATTTTCTTCTTTTCGTATTTTCCGTTCCAGTTCTGTTTCCTATTTTGACATCATTTTTACTTCCACTATCTTTTATTAAATATATTTTGAAAATTGTCTTTTTTCTGTCTCTCTAATTGAAGTTATTACTTAACCACTCTATTACAACTATCTCTTTATTCTATATCGTTTCAACTACTGAAAATATTCTTCATTCTTGTTGAAAAGGCTTTTTGGCCATCTCTTCTTTTGACATCTCTTCTTTCAACTACGTTCGTAAGCTCTTTCACTTCCTTGTCTATATTTTCACTTATATAATATATAGACATACTTTTTATTTACTTCCAATAACGTTGTCTAGTTTTCAGTCATATAACTGTTTTTCTACTGCTGGTTTTTCTAGATATGGACTTTGAAGTGAAACTTGTTCACTTTAAACAATATTTCATTATCAATGTTATTTTGAATTTAAGTAGAACAAATAAAAAATCTGTTTTCTAACGGTTTTGAAAATATATTAGGGCAGAATACTTTTTTAAAACATTTCACGATTATTCCTCATTTGTTAAATTTATCATCTTCAGAAATTCCTGTAAATCTTCAAGATCTATTTTTCAAAGCTTTTGATTTTAATTCAGACGACAATAGAAGAAGTGATTTCTGCCATTCCGTTCATCGTCTTCCTTTTCATTTGGCCAGTACCAGCAATTCTCTTAGGCGTGACGTAGTTCATCTATCTACTTAGTTATTTGAATTTGAAATTCCACTTAGAGCAGTTACTTGTTTTGCCATAGTATTGCCACAATGACGCTAAGTAATCGGGATTATTAACAGCATATATATTAAACTATGTAAATTCCAATAATCATTCTAGTTTAAGCAAAGAGGGTTAAATGTAAGAATTACTTGTTCATCATTAAATGACAGTTATTGGGAGAACTGGAGCGAGGTGACGTCACAATTTAACATTTTAAGCATTATATTTGTAATTAAATTACTCCCATAAGAATTTAATTACTATCAGTCTGGATATATCGTAAGCTATGAATTTTAGTTTGTGTGAACTTCAATTAATAAGAACTCTGAGATACATCCAATCTGTTCCTATTTTATAAACCATTAAATATGTGTCTATTTTCTTATGAAACAATCTTAAATGTGTCCAGGAGCAGGTTAGTGAAATATTTTGCCTGCATAAGTTAACGTTATTAGTAATAAATAAATTACGTAAGACTTCGCAGAAAGTAGGTTTCTCAGCAATAACTTTATATTGGATATGGCGAAACATGTCTAGGACCATTGCTAGGACTTACACTCTTTATTTCTATCGGGATACATGCTTTGCGAACTGGAGGAATGAGTTCCAATATGGTATACCGATATAATTTCTAACTCCTTTCTAAACACCTCCAGTTCCATGTATATTTGATCCTGAACAAATGAACGGCTTATCGAACTTAAAAGTTAGATTAATATATGAAAAAATTACCGATATAGCACTAGATCATCTTAGTTTAGTGATAAGTGATCGTAAGTGACACTTAGTCCTAGTTAGTGACACTTAATCACAGTTAGAAACACTTGGTCACAGTTAGCGACATGTAGTCATGGTCAGTAACACTTAGTCTTAGTTAGTGACACTTAGTAATAGTTAGTGGCACTAACACATTTAGTAACACTTAGTCCCAGTTAGTGACATTAAGTCACAGTCAGTGACACTTAGTCATAGTTAGAGACACTTAGTCATAGTTAATGTCACTTAGTCATAGTTATTGTCACTTAGTCAAAGTTAGTAATCGTTAGTGACACGTAGTCACAGTTTTTGGCACTTAGTCATAGTTAGTGATATTTAGTCATAGTTAGTGACACTTAGTCATAGTTCGTGACACTCAATCATAGTCATTATCATTTAGTCATAGTTAATGACACTAAGTCATAATTAGTGACACTTAATCATAGTTCGTGGCACTTACACACAGTTAGTGACACTTAGTTATAGTTAGTGAGACTTAGTCTAAGTTAATGACATATAGTCATAGTTAGTGATACTTAGTCATAGTTAATGACACTTAGTCATAGTCATTGACACTTAGTCACAGTTAGTGATACTTTTCATAATTAGTGATACTTTTTATAGTTAGTGACAGTAAACCGTGGACCGCCGCCTAGTAACATTTGTCTTAGGCAGTTTTTAATAACTTACTCTGATTACCAGTTGGAAAATCGTTTATTTATGAATTCAAACTTTAAAAGATTAGCTGATCGTTATTCTCAATAAAATAGAATAAATAGATTTATATTTTTATATATTCTCATAGTATATCATAATTTATATCGTTATGAGCTAAGCATCTTATACAATTAATAAGTTTTATATATTTTAGGTAGTCAGACTAAAACTTATCCAAATAAGTTATCAATGCGGCTCATATACAATTAGTTAAAATAAATATTACCTGTCAGATGAATTACAACTTTTTGTGTGTGCAACGAGTCCTATATAGCGGTTTACTCTCTGAGGGTTGATGAAGCTTCCAGTCAGTATGTTTGGACTTGATATTATAGTACTGCTGATGTGTGCAGTTATTGTTGCTTTGGAACCAGTTATAAAACCTCAGGGCTCTAAAGTCGGTGTATTAGCACCCTGTGAGCTGATCACAGAGCTGTAGAAATCTTCAGTTGCTTGGTCCTTTCGAAGTGATTCAAACCGCTCTTATTCTTGAGGTCTACTTGTAAGGTAGAGTTTCGGACTATGGAAGCCCTCACTATAGATTTTAACACTTGATTTTGGAAGCGATCGATAACTTCCAGATACCGACCTATTAGTGACGCTAGCTTTAGGACTATATATCGGATCTCCATTACAGCTCTCTTTTTCTTCACTTGGGAAAAAGTAGCTCTTCATCTGGCGTGTTTAAATAATCACAAAGTAAGTGTCAAATATAAATCTTTTCAGTTTTGAATCTCAAGCATCGTTCATGTACATTCCAGCAGCGAATTTATCTAAATACATTTGTTTTTAATTTTCTAAAATTCTATTTTCATTATCAGTTATCATCGATTTAAAAGTTATAGTTTAAAAAAAATACGTTTTAAAAAAATGTCAAAGTGTAAAATGTTTCTTTGTTTTAATTACTTATTCACGTGATTTATTAAATAAGTTCAAATTCACATACAATGTTATTGATATCAGTAGTAAAATGAGCAAATGGAATTTAAACCTGTCAATTAAAAATTAGAAAATATCTATGTCCTTTGAGTTTTCGAGGTGTGAGGAAGGCCAAACCCAATCAAACAAATATTGTAAAGTGTAGTTTTCATTTAAGAAAATTTCAATATCTCCATTTTTATTCTGTAATTTCTTGACGAAAAAAATTATTTTGAAATGAGTTCATGTTATTGTAAGATACGTTTTCACCAAAATCGTGCGACAATGACAAATAAAACCGGGAAATATACATGTATAGTTTGGAAAATGGTCGCGACACTCTTTAATTTTCTAACAATTTATTTTCTAAATTTCAAACATGCTATAGTTATATATATATATATATATATATATATATATATATATATATATATATATATATATATATATTGTATATTGGTAATCTGCGAGTTTGATTCGAAAAACATAATCATACAAATATCGTTAAACTAAAGTAACGAATGTATTCCTGTATTCACACTTACCCGATATAGATCCATCGAATCAATAACGCATCAAACATGGAGCCTAATTACTTGTGCCACTCTGTGTAGTCCAACTGGAGCAAACACTGCGAAACTACAAACAGGCATTGCGTGATCATCCATCACTTCTGCCAGGTTCTATTGTCATTATAGGGAGGGAGTGGGTGGACAATACACGACATACTGCGGCAATGAAAAGATGGTCAAACATTTGGTTTAATTAGACTACGGGAATTATTCAAATAAATTAAGTTTTTTTTATTGTGATAAAATAAACTAACAATAGTGTTGTGTGCAATGATGTAAATAATCATCCTTGGAATAATGAAATATTTTTAAGAGGTCAATTTAATTTGTGATTATATTAGCCCTATGTTTATCGCTTTAATTTTCCTTTTAAATATTTGTAGAAGTTTTGTTTATGTAAAGTAGTTACAATTGTCTTTAACTAACATAACATAGAATATTACTAGTTATTTTTATTTTAAATAGAAGTCTATTTCTGTACTTTATACCTTCACTCTGATACCTTTACGGTTTTCATCCACTCCTTTTCCGCCAAGCTCAACGACAGAGAGAAAACACAATGTACCTTCAGTTTGGTTTCGCAGAGATCCTTCTTTATGCTTTCCACATTCAGAACATCCCTTACAGTTTCCTTGATTTCTTAAACTACCCCCTCCCTGTAACTTCCCTCAACTACTGTTCATTAAACCTCTAATTTTATTAGTGGTAACTCCATGTTACTCTAGATAATAGTAATTAGTATTTAGCTTTGAGTAATTTGGAATTAAATTGTTAGGTCATTTGTTAGACTCTCGTTTCATGTATTTAAATTGAGTTTTTTAATTTTTGTAAATCATACACATTGACTTCTAGGCTAACTCATTACCATTATCACTGTGAATTCTAAAAAAATCAGAGAAAAAAATTTTCGATCAGTAAATCTCTCCTATATATTTGAGTAGAGTTTTTTGCCTTTCCTAAAGTTACAATATTTCCCTCTGTTGACGCGTTTTGGAGTGAATATATTTTTAAAACTTAAATCGTACTCTTACGAGTACGATTTAAGTTCTGAAAATAAACTCACTCCGAACCACGTTAACATAGGAAAAAGTTAAAACGTCAGGGAAGGGAGAAAACTGTATTCAAATATATAGAAATATTCTTAACAAATATGAATTTGAGCATATAATATAAATAATCTTACGAATTTGAGCATATAATATAATAATAATAAATCTTACGAGTACGATTTAAGTTCTGAAAATAAACTCACTCCGAACCACGTTAACATAGGAAAAAGTTAAAACGTCAGGGAAGGGAGAAAACTGTATTCAAATATATAGAAATATTCTTAACAAATATGAATTTGAGCATATAATAAATTTCAAATCTCTTCTAGTTTGAATAAGAAAGACTCCCGGAACACCTTTTTTTCTTTCAGACTCTCGTCCTGTCTCTTTAGAAACATTCCGTTAACACTAACGAATAAACACCTACTGGCCTCTCCTACCCTCAGCCGTGTTGTAGACCTCGTGTAAACTCCGATTTACCAACGCCCACCTTCCCTACCTGATTCATTGACTCCCCACACGAATTAGTGTAGGATTTTTAGATTAGGGTTTATACTGGTGTGCGAGTGTAGTATTTTTTGTAGGTGGGTTGTGTCTTTTATATGTCTTTTGTGCGTTCTTTGTATCTTGTAGTAACGTTTCTCGCGGTTTGTCTTATTTAAAGCTGGGGCAGTAGTTGCATGTAATCTTCTATACTCCTGCCTTATTAGTGTTTATTTTGATGTGTTTTTGTACTGAGTAGGTGTTTTTTTACTTGTGTTTGGTTTCCTATAAAAATGGATGCAAACACACCGTGATAGAAAACTTAATGCACAAAAAACAACACATACATAATACAACAAAATACAACTCAAGAAACAACAATAACACACAAAAACAAGAATACATAACACTAACATATCACAACAAGAGGTCACAAAAAGAATCTTTCTCGTTCCTCAAATTTAAAATAAAAAGTAACATTTAAAACATCCAACACAACTAAGAAAATGTTTTGGAAATGTTTGAAATAGATTTGAAGGATTCGCAATTATAAAAGGATATTTGCAGGGCCGACTTAAAATTATGCAAGTGGTAAGTTTGTAATAAATTTTGTTTTCGTTAATGGATAGTAATTTTTGTACTTTTTAGTTAGTACAAACTATATATTTGAGTTTTTTTCGAAGTCGGTTTATTTAAATCCACTAAAACTGTGTGACACTGAGTTTTTTATATCTCGAAAGTGTTTTAAAAATTAAAATCAAGTTTTTGTATAAATAATATCCACTGATTGCTTCTCTAGAAACTCTGGCAAGTAGAGGAAGGTTCCAAACCGTCTTCCACTCACTTTTTTACATTTACCCAAGTCACTAACCTACAGGCAAGTGTTAAAGATAAAGGAGACAAGATAGGATGCAACTAAGCTGATTAGGCTTGGCAACTGTACCTTGTACAGTACTCAAATGTTAAGTTTCGAAGTTATCTCATATGACGTTGAACCGTTTGCACACACTGTTAAACTATTTCGACTTAGCAAGTAGAAGCATTAGGTGATTGCATTGCTTACTATTGCAACTTCACGAAATTGGTAAAGTTGTGATCCTGATGCTGACCAAGAGATGTGAAATGGAATCAGCAACTTGTCTCATCCAGTACAAAGATGGACTTCATGTACCATGCTACTTTCTCATGCTTTTATATTCTACAGATGAATATTTACTCATTGTGATGATATGCTTATATTTTCAGGCAGATATTTATCGATACAATCATTTAATTATTTTATCACTAAATAAAATTATAAAGTTTAAGATTTTGGAACTTTAATGCTAATGGCAATAGGAATATATATATATATATATATATATATATATATATATATATATATATATTGTACATATTTTGCTTTCGTTTCTAAATTCTGTATCGATTTTTCAACATATTTCATAATTTTTTTTTAATTTTTGTATAAATCTGTTTTATTTTTTGTAGTTGTTGAATTATAATAAAACATAACAACCTGTTTAAGAGTTTAAACATTATAGCAATTGAAAACGGTTTTGAATTTGTTGTCGTACCAGTAGTGTTTTTTTTTCTTAGATTCCATGACGTAATCATTGCTTGTTATAAGTCTTACTGTGAATAACTGATTTATATCCTAGATATCAGACAAAACCTTTCTAATCACAGTTAATGTTGGGTACACAGTTGAGTTTGTACAGTTATACCAATAACGTTTTCAGCACTGCTAGTAGAACCATTCAATAAAGACCACTGAAACAAATATGATGGCTGTCAACTGAGCGTCCGACGTTCAGTACAGGTGAAGTTTAATAGGCTGCCACTTCGATTTAGGGTAGAGGTTGTGTGTTCTTCGTCTATAAATCATCAGGCTCAGTCATGGTGCCTCATCGGGACTATAAAGCGCAAGCTATCCATCCCAACCCATAGAGAATCCTAGTAGCACACCTATGTGAACGCCCTATTTACATTTGTTGTTATTTATACTTTACATTACAAAGTATTATTAAGGAACAAAATATTTAATTCGGCGATCGTCAACGCTTTGAGTCAGTGGAGGTTCAGGGGTCTAAGCGAGAACATCTACATCCTATTTTCCCGTTCGGCCTCTCGTCGAGGCCCGCAGTTCCCAAGTGCCAGCTTATTAAATTTAACCAGTATCTAAACCTACTTAACATGGACCAATAGAGAATAAGAACTGTTGAAAACATTTTTTTATAATAATATTTTTCTCCGTCATCGACTTACAACTGGCATGAACTTTTTTAAATGCGGTAATATATATTTATCTGTAAACACTTAGATGTCTGTAGTAGCACTTACTTTTTGTCTCAATCATTGTTTCTAGAGTTTAGCCGATTAGTTAAAGAGAGAGTACAATTATTACTAGCATCAGAGTCATCAAGAATACAGGATTAGTAAGTATTTGTAACGTATGTTTACAATTGTCTAAGATACTGACATTATTAGACCATTAGTTTTTACATGCCATTCCTAACTGTGGAGGATAAACAATTTATAAATTACTTTTATTGGAACAATTTTTTATATTTAGCCTATTTTGACTTACATTTGTAAACAAATTAGTTACCCTAAGTCTATTGTTTAAAGCAATAATTTAGAGTTGAGATTCTAAAAGCAAAAAGCAAAACAAACATCTCGTCTTTAGTGTCGTATCTGGAAGCAAAATACTTGTTCCTGACAAGTGAGATGAAATACGGTTCCGCAGAGCTACGATATCTAACCTGTTTTTGATGAAATTACAGCATTATTTTCTTTTCTCTCTCATTATTCGTTTAATGTTTTGAACACGGATGGGGTGTCAAAGACAGTTTAAAGTTACACTACCTAATGTGTATGTTTTTGATAAAAATTAAACACTTGTAAGACGCGTGTGTCTTCAAAAAGTCATTTTTCAATTTGTTTCAAAAAGTCAGTTTAACATGTTAAAATTTGTGTTGGTATACAATAACCTTTACAAAATAGTATAAAATGGAAAACGCATTTATAAACATTCACTGCAGACTTTAACAAGGCTTTCTTTAGAAATACGTTTCCCGCAGTTTCAGTAATACTTGATTGTTTTGCTAGCCATATTCCTTGGACAGGAGTCATATCCTACGTTTTTCCTCGTCATCTCTCGATCAGGTCGTCTTGTCGATAGCCATAAAGTATTTTTTATGTGGGTATGAAATTGGTATTCAAGCACCAAAATAACCTACTTTGTGATAAATAAAATTGTCTTTTTCAAACATTATTTGTAATACCTATAGAATGCCTTTACTGTTTGATGTTCTACATGATCTTTCACTCTAAGGGATCAAATAAAATACAGATACTTTTGTTTTACAATAACTTATTTACTTTAATCCTTATCTCAAAATTGTAGCAACTACAGGTATAGTTGCTTCGTCCAAGCATCTTGAATTCACTGAATAAACTATAATTAAATGATACTAACATTCACTTAGTTAAGTACGATTTAGTTATAATTACAGGTAATTGTACATTATTAACTTAGTATAGCTCTTTTTGCCGGTATATAACAAAACTCTTTCATTTGTTTACAAATAATAAAACTTACTTACTTACTTACTTACTTACTAGCCAACGCCCACCCTTGGCTGCTGGGCCATTTGGTGGCGCGCTGACCAGTACAATCGAGAGAGACGTCCCTCTTTGTCCTCTTTGTCTGGCTGGACGTAGCCCAAGGAAGTGCATGTGAGGAGGTGATCCGCATCCATGGTTCCGTTTCCACACAACATGCAATCCGGCGATTGGAGTACATGAATCCTGTGGAGGTGTGCCGCCAGGTAGTCGTGGCCAGTAGCCAGGCGGAACAGTGCTACACCAGTGCGGCGGGGAAGGCTACGGTTTATTGGTCCTTCGGTGACGAGTGTAGCCCAGCTTTTGTTTTGAGAGGCCCTGATTAGGTTTTCTATCGTGCTGCGATTTAAAGCTGAGTTTATCTGTATTTTGACCGATTGAAAAGAGGTTGAGGTAAGTGGCTGCGGTAAAGCAGCTCCCTGTTTAGCGAGAGTGTCGGCTTTCTCGTTTTCTTCTATATTGACATGACTTGGCACCCACTGAATGTGAATTTGCCAACCCTTCTCCTGAAGGGAGTCTAGTTGCTTTCTACAGGACAATGTTCGGTGGCATTCCACTTGTCTGTTGCTAGTGACACCCTGTATTGCTGCCATAGAGTCCACAAGAAATACAGCCTTATAGGTCCCTTTGATTTTTGAAAGTTCAATGGATGCTGCCAAGATAGCTTCAACCTCCCCATCATAATTGCTCTGGCTACTGCCGACTGCCACAGCCCCTTCGAATAATCGGCTGTGGAACCCAGCTCCTGTTCCACCGCTTGCTGATGATCCATCTGTGTAGATGTGTAGCCAGTCATCTGGCGGGAAGTTAGAATTAATAGTTTCAAGGGCTGCTGCCCTCAGCTCTGAGGGATTTGATTGACTTTTTGAGGCATTATGGTTTTGCAGTTTCAGACTAGCTGGTGGTAGGTTGTTAAAAGTCAAATGTTGAACCGGTTTAGCTGGTACTCCCGGCTGAATATTGTATTTATTCAGGAGATCGTTGTACGTTGATAGGGATGTTTTTTGGGTTTTTAGCCTTTCGGTCGCATGCCTGTAATATGTCCAGCGATGACTGTATGTCCTCTTGTACCGCTCCCAAAAATTGAGTGTTAGTTTGTTTCTTCTAGCCAGCATAGGTTCGATTTGGGTTTGGGCCTCCATTGCAGCAACAGGAGTAGATTTTGGGGCCCCTGTTATAACTCGAAGGGCAATGTTCTGGGTGATCTCTAATTTGTGCGAACCTGCATTTGATGCTGTAATAGTTGCCTCAGCTCCATATTCGAGGATCGGCCTGACATAACTCTTATAAGCTGCAATAAGGACATCCTGATTTGCACCCCAAGTAGTGGCCGTAAGTCGTTTTAATATTTTTGTTCTCTTTATAGCTCTCTGGGCACAGTATTCTATATGCGGTTTCCAGGTTAGTTTTCGGTCTATTGAGACTCCCAAGTATTTAGAGATGTTGTGTTCTTCAAGAACGTTATCCTTGTATTTTAAGATTAAATGTTGGCGTTTGGTGGACAGAGAGAAGAGCTGGAATGTAGTCTTTGAGTGATTTACTGCCATAGCATTTTCATTTGCCCATTGTTCAAGTTTTGATAGGGCAGCGTTAAGAGTATTTTCCAGAGACTTGATGTTGCTACTGGTAGCCCACATAATTAAATCATCGGCATATAGCAGGGCTTCCACCCCCGGAACACTCTTTACAGCCTCAAGGATGTCGTTGATCATCAGATTAAAAAGACCACAACTCAGGACCGCTCCCTGCGGTAAGCCCTGCCGCTGAAGACGATATTTGGACGTAGCACCCGCAAAGCGTGTTCTGATTAGTCTCTGAGAAAGAAAGGACCTAATCCATGCAAACAGATTGCCAGTTACTCCACTCTGTGATAGTTTATGTATTAGCATTTGTCTCCATACTGTGTCGAATGCATTTTTCAGGTCCACCAGGACCGCCAAAGAAGACATTCTACGATTGTAACCATCCTTTATGCATTGGGAGAAATAAACAACATGGTCCATTGTGCTGCGCTTTGTCCTAAATCCCGCTTGTGCATCGTCAATGACATTATGTAATTCGAAGAATTTGTGCAGGCGAGTTGCAACCATCCTTTCTGCTACTTTGCATGCGGCGCTAGTAAGTGTATTTGGTCGATAACTACTTGTGTAGCGGGTTTGCCCTTTTTCAGGATTGGAATTATCTCACCTTTCCTCCACTGCTGTGGAATGTGTTTGCTCCATGTCAGGTTTATTATTTTGAGGAGCGCCTCTTTAGCAGTGCCTCCCAGGTTCTTCAGTATTTCAGAGAAAATCTGGTCTATCCCTGCAGCTTTATTTATTTTAGTATTATGAAGCGCTTGTTCTAGCTCTGAGATCGTAAATTTTCTCATGCAAATATCAAGGTCAGCGGAAGTAGTGCAACTAGGTAGCGGTTTCTTCAGCAGGAATCTAAATGCAGCTCTTGGTCTGAGGACTCTGCTGATATTTGCATAGTGTTTGCAGAAAAGGTTGGCGATGTCTTCGGGTTCACAATACATTCTGTCACCAGTCCTGAAGGGTTCCTGTTCTGTTGGAGCGGAATCATTTTCTAGTCGAGAGATGAAACGATGTGCCTTTATTCCATCTCTACGAAAGTCCATTGTGCTCAGAAAGCTACGAAAGGCAGATCTCTTTGACTGTTTTATTTCCCTCTGTAGCACAGCCTGGGACTTCCTGAGTGAGACACAGTCAGCAAGGCTACCAGTTCTTTCTGCTTTTTTCCTTGCTACATTGCGTGCTTGTTTTAGTGAGCCAAGTTTGGTGCTCCAGAAGGGGCGGAAAGTTTTCACCTGCCCTCTTGGTATGCATTTGTGGGCACATTTGAGGACGGTCCTGTTGAAGGCTTCCACAGCAAGTTCGGGCGTTTGGTGACTTAGTTGGTCTGAAAGTCCTTCATTTGTGATTTTTCTATACTGGTTCCAATCCGCCTTCTTAAAATTCCATCTTGGGGCCCGTTGTGGTATATAGCAGAGTTTCCCAGTATCAACTTTTACGTGAATAGCTCGATGTCCACATCCCGCTGCATCCTCTAGGAGTTTGACTTGCGTTTTAAGTACTATGTTAGGACTAACAAGCACTAAGTCAGGGCGAGTGCTCTGCCCAGCGTAAGAAAGAAATGTAGGGGGAGTTTGTTTTACTTCAAGCAGGCCTTCATCGATCATATCTTCTATTTTTCGTCCAGATGGAGTTGTTGCGCTATAACCCCATCTAGTTGAGGGGCTATTGAAGTCACCTACAAGGATAGTGTTTGGTTGGAGAGTGTCTTCTATTTTTGCTGTTGACAATATATTTCCAGGGGGGTTGTACAAGTTAACAATGTTGTAACTCTTTCCATTTTTCCAGATCCGCAGCAGCACCACTTCAGCCTTGTCACTGGCTTGCATTTCGTTCAATATCTCAAATTTGGCTCGGAGTGCACTTCTAACCCCAATCAAAATGCCCGAAGCCACTTGTCTTGATCGTGGTAGAGTATATCTTGTATAATTTAGAATTTTGTAGAATTCAGCGAATTCAGTCGCAGCTCCCACTTCTACTATAAAAAATGCGTCCACGTCGAGTTTTACGACGTTTCGTTTGAATTGTAAGAATTTTGTATCATTAAGACCTCCTGCGTTCCAATATAATATTCGGAGGCTCATGTCAGGGCCCTGAGAAGGGTCGTTTGCAGACAATGATGTCATTTGGTTAAGGTTCTCTAGTATCTGGTCAGCGAGCTTAAAGGCGAACCTTGTGTTGATCGTTCAGTCGAGAGCAGGGGGCACCACGTGCAGGCGATCAACTTCACCCCCCAATAATAAAACTTTAAAAATGTCATTAATTATCCTAAGCCGTGTATAGGCTACTGCACTTAGTTCGATGAAAGTTATATTTATTGGTTATTACTATTGTTTTTCAACAAACATACGAAAAGTTCATAAAATGTCTAATATTTTCACTATAAACAGTGGGCTTTGAATTTATTGTAATTTAATACTTATAGTAGTTGATACTGTAAATTATCTTTTGCGTTATTTTCTGGTTTCACTTCACTTGACCTCCTCCCTCCTATTCATTTACTAATGTTTACTGAACCTAATTTCACTTTCTCTATTTATTCCAAATGCTTCTATACCGTAACTGAGTTTTATTTCCGCAATAACTCCCTCTCTTAGTATTACTTACTACTTAATTATCTCAATCACATAATATCACTTACTACTTTTACTTAGCGAATTTCTCTCTTGAGTCCTGGATTTTTACTAACTTCTCGACTGTTTCCCTTGGATAATTGATGAACAGCCTGTTTCACCCCGTCTTGATATTTCATTGGCTATCTTATGCTACTAATTTTTTTAATACCCTATGATAACGTGTCTTTCTTAGCTTTCTTTTTAGCTTGGGGAGAATGTCTGGAGATTTCCCAGATTGCAGGTGTTGACTGGTCGTGCTTTTTCTCCACTTTTACAGATTTTTCTGTACAAATCTTCATGGTTCCCTCGATGTCCAACTACATCACGTCTCCAGTGATAAGGTCTGGTCTTTGTTTACGTATATTGAAAGTTTTGCAGTGTAATATTATTTATGGCCCTCCCCAGGTGCATGCAGTAACCTCTTTTTGCCAAAAGATTTACAACATACAGCGCTTTAAAAGTTAGCGACGGTTTGTTACGTGCTCTTATAGTTTAAATATTTTACAAATATTTCTCTTGATTAAAGAATTTCGATAAAATATATCTAACAAGTATTTTCCTGACATTGCCTGGTTAATCTTCAAATTTTTAAATGGTCTCGATAGTTACACAAGTGACTATATGTTTAATTCAGATTAGCGCTGTCTAAGCGTTATGATGCCGATTTTGTAAACTCCCAAATATTTCTGGTATATGCAAAGGATAATGAAATCCGTAAGTAAACGAATAATTCATTTTTAAAAAATAGATAATTTTAGCTTTTTCCCCATTCACACTTGTATGATATGATTTTTTTCTAACCCGGCTGACCCACCAAAATCTTTTACTTGGTTAAGCAGCTCAAAATATCTGTATTTTGTTTAGGCATGGTGTTAAACCAAACATGACCGAATTTATATCAAATACACGCGTATGTGAAATGTTCATAGTGTGTTTATTTTTAACAGAAAGAAGGTTCTATCTGAGCAATAATGATCTTAGCCAAATTATCAAAATATTTAGTCATACCACTAAGTTTACCTTGGGATCGCAATAAATCTAAGTGTGTCAATTGATACTATCCGTTTTTATAGTCGAGTTTACGTGTCTTTAGTATTGGTGACTGTATATTATTATAACCTATATGTTGAATCCATGAATTGGACACAGTGATCTTACTTTGTGTATTTTGTGAAACATAAATCACATTCAAACATAAATCTATTGCTCATATATTCACATGAGTAATTTTTCTGGTGATCAATTAAACGAAGCTCATAGCAGGGGGGGGGGAATTGTAAAGCCCAAAGGTGGCGTTGAGGGATTTTAACTCCTTTTTATTTATAAACTAATTTATTTTGAGGGCAAAATTTATTTCACGTCCATTCTTTCGTATTTCTTTTCTATTTTCTCAATTTCGTTTCTATTCTTTGTTTGTCGTAACTTAAATCTTTAAAACCATTGTCGTGACAACTGTGATATTATTGTTTTCCTAATTCCACGTATTTGTATGTGATAATATTTCTACTTGCGAGTAACTT
Organism: Prosapia bicincta; assembly: GCA_036971475.1. Lineage (NCBI taxonomy): Eukaryota > Metazoa > Arthropoda > Insecta > Hemiptera > Cercopidae > Prosapia > Prosapia bicincta. The sequence continues at coordinate 206,811,470 of JBAIZL010000001.1, forward strand.
TTCAGATTTCTTCCATAACTTTGATTTCATTTATGACTATGTTTAATACTCTCAACTATTTTATGATATGTTGAAACTACTTTTCTAGATTTTGAAATTATTTTGAAAATGAGCAGAATGTAGTGTTAATTTATTTTATGTAAAGAATATTGTATCTTTCATTTAGAGGATTGGGGTGTTATGATGCCATTTAATTTCATCATTGCAGAATTTGCCACTGGTATTTTCCCCCAAAGTGAACCTTCACAATTCTTCTAATTCCCTATAAGTTTCACCAAACTACATATTTATATATTTTGTTAACAGACCTACTTTCTACTTTCGAGACAGCTCAACACTAATTAAACAAACATTTCGTTTTACACAAACATTATTTATTTTCTTGTCAATATAAGCCTTACATGTCAACCGTTTTTATTAAAACGAGCGATTTTTTCCTAAACCAATTATTCATTAATATCCTCTACAATATGTTCTTCTTCAGTTAAATTCTAAAAATAAATTTTAAATTCAGGTAAGGAAAAACTTTTATTTGACAATTCCATTAAAAAATTGGTAAAACCGATTGATATTTTTTAAAATTATCTAGTAATATTTTTATTTTACACTCCTCATTGATCAAGTTAAATTTTGGGTCAGTATAACAATGGTAATTAGATTTAATACCAAGGCTTCAAATTCTATTTAAAAGGAAACATCTGCAAATCCAAAAGCAATATACTGTTACTGACGTTTACCGTAACACATCAAGTAATAATAAGTATTTATTTTGAAGAAACGGGCAAAGAATGAATCCCTCTGTTAAGGGCTAAATTTACCTTCAATGAATGTAGTAAATTTAAAGCGTATGCCCTTAACCTTTCATAAATTAAGTAACCCTCTCGCCACTTTCATTACACTCTGTATAAAGTAACAGGGGACGAAGGGTTGCAAGGACTTTGATTAAAACATACACCAAGATAGCTAGTATAATCACGGCTTAGATTAAACAGGACCTAAAGGCAGAGTGCGATAAGTGGTTAGGTTTATAAATTTCTTTTTAATTTTTATTGTGATAACTTATTAGTGTTAATGATTTGGTTTCACAGTAAATTAACAACTTCAATTAAAGGGTGTTGTGGTAAGATTAACCAGGGTGTTTGTATATTTTGAGCCACAAAGGTAAATGAAGATGCCAACGTAGGGAAAAAATTTGCCATTTTCTCCACATCCCAAGGGGTCTGATTTTAAATAAAAGGTAAAACACCAGAGTGCTCTTAGAGTGAAACAAAATGTAGAGGACATAAACCATAATAAACTGATGTAGGCCAGGGAAAGCTATTCCAGAGAGTAGAAGATCGGAAGTGATGTTTTTACTTGTTTTTACAGCTGTCACTCTGATACGTCATAGATATTCGATGGAAAAACTTTCCACATTTCTCGTGATGCGGTGTCATCATAACAACCAAGTGTACATCTAAAATATCTGAATATATAGGGCCGAGAAGGGCCAAAATATAGGGTTAATAATGATATAAGGCTATTATTTTGAGCCAAAGGAACAATATTGACTCAATTTTTAAGAAGATGAGATGGCAAGAAGAGAAACCGTTTGAGAAGAATATCTTTGATGTTAGATATAATGGCTTCAGAAAAGCAATCTCTTTTGTTTCTTTGTAGAAAGTTCTATTAAACTTATAACACTAAGTGTTTCGTTATCTTTTAAAAGTTCCATCTATTAGCTCACACTCTCCAAATATATCTTGTACAGATTATTAATCGTTAATAAAATACGTTTTTATTCGTTAAATCAAATTGGAATACATTTTTTAAACCTATAGTGGATAATAATTGATGTTAATAGGCTACTGTGTTTTATTCAATCATTAAGTTACACAAATTTGGGGTTTTAGATCGGATTTGAATTGAGTTTCTTCATATTAAAATTAAGGTGATTTTGGCAATGAGCCAATTTTCCATAGCTAGAAATTAACTTCTCAAAGATCTAGGAAAACACCTACATTGTTTAGCTTTAAACGTGCAATGGTTACCACACAATGTCATAAATAATGCTCTAGGATTAAATATGAATTAAAATAAACAAACACGTTTAAAAACTGGATTAACGTTATCGAACCTTGCTTCAAAAACGGACAATATGAAACGAAAGCGAAAAGAAACTACAATCAACGCAAGTGACTAAAAAAAGAAGACGTACACATAGTAACAAATAAAAATAATAGTTCAATACCATACCTAGAAAGGAAAATGGAAAATTACATGGAAATTTGCTTTCCATTTTTCCACGTAATACAGTCATTCTGACGTATGTATATACATAGTTATATTAATTGTAAATTTAAAATAAAAAAGAAACTAAACTAAAATTTTTTCTTGTTAATCGAAGTAGGAATTGACTTTAAAAGAAATTATACAAGGCCTAGTTATGAAAGCTTTGAGAAATATATTTCTAGGTTTGGAAATATGCCGCAGTGGCTAAACGTCGATCATGTACATTCTCAGTTCGAATCCGGCTGGACTCCACAAATATCATAGTTTAATTATTGAAAAAATCATTTGAAAAAACTGTATTAACGTCAATTATCACCCCCTATAAGGGTAAAAATGTACTTGAACTTGGATGAATAAAAACGTATTTTATTACCAATACTAACCTATTTACTTAGCCTAATTTTATTATAACAGCTACTCTTCTTTTTATAGTGCTTACAGTTTCTAGAATTTATTTTAAGAATATAGAAGTCTAGGCTTTAAAAATACTACTCAGCTGTATTAAAATACATTTTACTTCCATTATTCTCATCGATATTTTAGGACTCATGTTGAAAAATACTCGACATTAGTCAAACATTTGTCAGCTCTGAAGGATTGTATGTTTTTATTCAATCTTTGTAATTTAAGTAAAGAAGCATTATGCAAATTCAATCATTAATTTATTTCCTTAGTGTAATGTATAACTATTTCCAGGTGCTTTTAACTTCTCTAAGCCTTTACAGATGTTATCGTGGGAGGAGCGTAATAAAAAATTGTTTTATAATGAAAACAATCATGTACATCTACATGCGAAATATAGTTATGAAATGACAGTATGCAAAAATAAACAATAAGTACGTGCTCTTTAAACAAAAGTTGTATATTAATAAAATCAAATCCTTGGAACATCTTTAAAGGAAGCGCGTGAGGATTGTTTAACTTTTAGTGAGCAAAAGTTAGGTTCTATTTAGTGATTACAACGTAGCCTGATATTTCATATGTATATCATGTTGTTATACTTAAAAAGAATATAAAATCACATTACGAAAGCTTGTTAAAATAAGTGTTCTGTATTTCATTATGATACAGGGTGGCGCACATATTCATAGCCCCATACCTTACCCGAGAAAATTCCGAATCATTCGAATCTTCCCCTATTTTTCCCTCACCGTTTACAACCCGCTAATGTGAAAATCATAAAATCATAGCAAACAAGCCAGATGTAGTCTGGTTACTTCCCCCAATACCGTCGTATTTAGTAGAACAGAAAGTTTTATTGCAGATTATTATGGCCGAAACGGTTCAATTAATGAAAAGTGCCGTGAGAAATACCCATAGGGTACTTTCCTGACAAGAGAATAGTTAAAATGTTGCTACGAAAATTGCGTAATACGAGCACAATTGTAAATATACCGGGAAAAGAACCTAATTTAGTCTGAACTCATGTTGTTGCTAACATCGCAGCTCGTATAGGTCAAAGTTCGTACGTTGTAGTTTCAGACAGACTACATTAGATTATTATATAATATTGTATATTAGTTCTCAATAAATATATTAAACTATAAACTTACTGATTATTGTCTTGAAATCCAATGGATGGAAAAATTTCCGCCTGTAACTAACCTAGAAATATGAATAATAAGGAATTACAATCAGCTGTGTTTAAAAGTGACTGTTACACGTGATTGCCAGCTATTTAGTGAAGTTGGGTATTAAATGAAGGATAGAAAATTGAGTTTCAAGGGAGTTTTCAAGGCCCTGACGGAATTTCTAAATAATATAGGCCTGTGGGTTGACCAGGGTCCCAAAGCATGTCATGTAAAATTTCAGCTTAATGGGTAAAGTAATTTTTAGGTGATTCAAGAACACACACTCACCCACACACACACACACACACACACACACACACACACACACACACACACACAAACACACACACATCATTAGATTTTATTATATTAGTATAGATGATATTGTTTAATTTGTTAAGTTATTATAAAATAAATGAAGTACACCAGCCACAATACAGAAATATTTATTTTACTAAAATAACTTTATTTACATTTCAATTAAATGGTAATCATCTTCAGAAGTATCATTAGTAATTTTAGTAAAGTAAAGATATTTGTATAGTGGTTAGCAGATTCTATTTATTTAGTTGAAAAATCAGTCCATAGTGTTCACAAATATTGAGTCCAAGTATAGGATTTAAATAGTATATTTGCTATGCATATATAGATATATTATCTGCTGTTTAACTTTACAATATTTTATACTTAAGGTGAAGAGTATCTGACTTGATGATACTTAGTGTAACTTTATCACTGATGAAGGCAACATGGTAACCGAAGGCATGTTATATATAACAAAAGTTATGTTGTGTATACCTATATCATTGTAAATTTCATACGAGTATAGCCTATATTTAATCTCACAAGCTAAGCTCTAGTCTGCAACACACTCTATTGTAAGTACTATGTGTTTAACAAAATGTTTTTTTCCATTTAAAGTAATTTATTAAGATTTAACAATGAAATACTGTAATTTTATTCTGGCTTGTCTAAAGGTTTGTATATAAACCTTGTTACCAAGACAAGATAAACAGTAAGAGATAAATACCTATTCAAGGAATGAGATTGACAAGCAAAGTTATTGCAATGGAGAAAACGTTTGACGTACGATTGATGCACCTGCTGACTTTGTGATAAATTCATAGTACTTCTGAACAAATTCCTTGCTTTGTGGAGATTTCAAGTTTAAACAAGTTTTTTGAAGTCGTAAATCTATCAAAATGTTGTGAAAATGAATTGGTATATAAGTGCAAAATGGTTATATAATTGTGTTTGTTTCGTAGTGGGAAAGGAAACTGGAATTTGCCTGTGTAAATATACTGAAGTAGCAAATACAGTTTGAAAATAATAAATGGAATATATTTTATTATAGACATTCTTTCTCATACTATTGTTAAGGGTATTAAATGAAAAATGGTGTTATATTCTTAGGTATTAATTACCCTACAGTTCAAAAAGCTTCAGTTTATTCCTTATACACAATTCCTTCCTATTCTAGTCATTTGTACCTCATCTTTCCAAGTAATATTCTAAAAAATATAAAGTATAAAGTGTTTTTTTCCAAAAGGAATCTTAAATTTAGGCTAAAACATGTGTCACATCTTTCCAAGTAATATTCTAAAAAATATAAAGTATAAAGTGTTTTTTTCCAAAAGGAATCTTAAATTTAGGCTAAAACATGTGTCACATAGTAAGATTTACTTATTTTCTGTACATATACAACTTTTGAGAAACTAAAATTTGTATACATTATTAGCCGAAAATTAAATTATATGGTATGATCTATTATGTATATACCTCCTAGGGCTTTTTCAGATTCTTTCATGGGTTAGTTTATTTTAAAGAATCTAATTCAATAAAAATCGAAAGATATATTTAACTGTAACTGCAATGTATAACTTATACGGCAGATTTGTATTTACTGCAATCTGTGTATTAATCCCATATCCCCTTTGTTATAATAAGACTTTAATCCGTATAAGAGGTGTTTGTCGTAACTATGCACAAATCGTTGCAACTTCTAGCATAGTAGTATAATTTGCTTAATTTCTTGAAAACACGAATTATTTTTATAAACATAATTTTAGTCGAAATGAATTTCACAACGATAGTTCTTTTGGTGTGCCATTTCTCCAAAATTAGGTAGAATAATCCCCCCCTCAAATGGTTAATTAATTATAAAGCACTACAACAAGAAATCGGTAATTTTGTTTTGCTTTTACGATTTAGTGAAAGAAATTATAAAGTTTAGTCTATAAAACATACATACAAACTTCAATTGTAGGTTATAATAACATTACTGACGATGTTAGCTATAAAAATGAAACGAGGTTGGGAAAATAAATAGTTGTTGTTAGATGTCTTTGTCCTTATTTAATTCTTACTATAATCATATGTTATTGTCCAATTTTTGTTTCTATAAATTATACTTTTATTTAAAACAGTGAATAAAATTCAAACAAAATTAAACTGATATTATTTATAATTTTAATATTTTCTTTACATTATATGTAAACGAAAATAAAACAAAAGCTTTGTCGAATGAAACTTTTAATACAGTTATATAAGCATTTCCGAATCTATGCTTATATGAACTTTTTCCATTATTTTGGTGAGAGGAATAAGCTTGTTCAGTATGACAGATTCCTCCTGAAGCACCCTGTATAAATTAATATACTAAAGATGATTATACGTTTTATTGTAATATAATAATTGAATAAATATATTTCAAGCACAATAATAGATTTATCTTTAAAATTTAGAGTATACCTGTATTTGAAAAAAATTGTATTCATTAAATAAATATATATATATCGCAATATGTATTCTTGTGTATTAATAAAGAACTAAGTCAAAATACAAATACAAGAATTATATATATATTATATATATATATAGCCTATATATGTATATTAAACACAATTTATTTACTTATATATGCTTTCTCAAGAAACATAATAAAGCATTTCAATTTTTAATTTGCAGTGTACATTTTATCTTGTAATGTGGTGGATAGTTTGATATAATTCTTAATGAATTTATGATGTCAAATATTGCAGTAATTCGGTACACAATTAGTTATTTGACCTGCAATGTCAAGAGTTTAATTGAACTTAAGAATGGTGCGTTCAATAAATAATGTAACCAACGAATATTAATTTAAATAAATAAAGTTTTACTGCACACAAAATTATAAAATACAAAGCAAAATTATATCTGAAACGTGTACGCTACTTTATGTTTTACAATTAAATTAAATATTTTTACACACATAAATTTGTGAGAACTTTTATTAAAAAAATCTATGGCATTACGCATGCTATCCACGTGAAATTGTTTTTATTTACAATTATAATAAACTTTTACATAATTAAAATTTTAAAACAAAGCATCCCTTTGCTCTTTGGATCTTGTGACGTCCGTATCGGGCTACATTTCGCCAAGGAAAGATGTCTAATCAAGGCCACCACGCGAGCGTTTCAACTTCCGCGCACCGTTGCTGCGCATCTCGCAAATTAGTTTATGTGAATACCTTATCTCAGGCAGAACATTTTATTTTATAATTTACAATTTAAATTTTATATTTTAAAATTAATATTTTGTTTTGTCTTTTGAATCTGCTTTAATATGCAACATTACCTAAAATAATATTACAAACTGAAAAGAGAGAACAGTTTAAATGATATTGATAAGCTTTAATTATTTTCACTAATGTGTCTATTTGAGGTTGTATTTCAGTAGAGTCATTAGCATTATAAAATATGTTCCTTTATTTTGTTTTTATTGCCACAAGTGCTGAAAAGGTATTTTTTTCGCACAACCTTGAAAAAGGTAAATATAGTCCTCCTTGTGATACAATTTAAAGTATGTAATCCAAATGAAGATTTGTCCATTGTTGCACTTTTTCCACATTGAACGGCAAACATTCGTTTCGAAACACTTTTGTACTATTATTTTTTTTTCAAGCAGTCATGTCGATTTAATTTCAAGCTAACAAAGTTTTCACAACCTTTACTTATAACGCTTTTATAAATGCATACATTTCATTGAAATTCTCTGAACATCTATGTAAAAAAATACCTGTGTAAAAAATGTGAGGTGTACATTTAATTTTAGGCTTTGATAAATTGTGTACTTAATTTTTAACTTAATGAGAAATTACTTACTATTTACCAACTGGTCTCTGCCCCCCTGACTTACCTTCACGCCCCCCAGTTTTGGAAATTATTCACTTAATAAAGTAATATTTACCTATAGTTTAATCAGTGAATTAAAAATGATTACAACAATTGAATAATTTACATACGTCGTTAAATCTCGAGGATATCTCGTTTTAATTTACAGCGGATATAATGGTTCTAGCGCACGCGATATCTTCATCATACACATAATACTCAAACAGTGTTAACAGTTTAAATAAGCCCTACCAAATTACATGCAAACACGTTTGTTTTACTTCCCGAGTAAAGTGAGGTGACCTTGAGGCTTCTATAATTGCTTTAAGCAGACAGCAGTTGCATTCCTTGACGTGTCACGGTCAGTCAGATTTAAACACTTTATATGACAGAATCTGTTGAGTGAGTACAAAAGGTCCTAATTTTCTTTCCTCTTTATTGAATTATAGTGATTCAAGAGGTATTTTAAATGTGAAAGAAGAAATATTTTATTTGTGAGAAAAACTAAATGGACAACGCATTTACTTATACTTTTTTATAAATGAATATTTACAAAATTAAAATTAAAAAAATAATACTACGCTATATAAAAAAAACAAACGCTATTATGTAAAACAAAATAATAAATTAGTAACAGAATAGCAAACATTAAATATATTTTCTCCTAAATATAAATAAAGAGATTAACTAAGTAGCAAAATAATAATTTGTAAATAGTATAGAAAATAAGACTTGTTTGAATAAAATAATAAATTTTTAATAAAGTAACAAACTTTATAGATGAACTTTATCCTAAACAGAAATAAAGTGAAAACCAGAATAATAAAATAATATTTTTCTAATATAAGACTATATAAAAGCAGAGTTATTTAGTAACAATAACAAGCATATATATTTATTTGCAAATAGTTATAGGAGAAATGCTAAGTTACAAAATATTATTTCTTTGAAACTGTTAAATTAGTAACCGAATAATAAACATTACATCTATTTCCTCGAAAATATAATTAAAGAGGAAAACTAAGTAAAAAATATTATTATTTTAATGGTAATTCCAAATAAGTGTTACTAAAACAAAATGATATATTAATAGCAAAATGACAAATATTAGATATATTTACCAAAGTAAACCTTATTTCAAAAACGTATATAGGGAAGCCTAGACCTGGATTAACTCATCGCAGATTAGATTTATAGCGAAATGGGATTATAGGTGTATTATTTTGGTGATTATAACTTTGAAATTGCTAAATATTCTTGCGTATTCAACGATCGAAAAGGCAACTGCAGCAGAGTCACCATATCTGCTCCTCCCAAGTGTAAACCTATTTGCATACGCTGTCTACACTATTTCAAACGAAGGCACTAAGTGATTACATTGCGCTGGTTTTCAGTTTCCCTGTAACTGGTAAAATTGTAAACCTGATGCTGAACGTGGAAAATGAGTTCCGAAAGACGAGGCTAATACTTAAATAAGGCGAAGAAACATTTTATACTCAAATAGTTACTTTACAAATGATTAAAATGCATCACAAGTTTGATATTTTGGCATCATCAGTATATTACCATATAGTTTTACAAGGACCAGTGTTCGCGTAATTGAAGGCAAAGTAATTTTTAATGAATAAAACATTCCCAAAGAACGGGCAAGCTTAAGCAGTTTGCAGGTGAATAATATTGCGCTCTCTCACAACGTACAGTAAGTCCAAACGTACCGAAAAAGTGAGGTTTTCTTGTAGATTTGTTATAACTTGAAGTCTTCCATCATGTAAGCTTACACTTGCTGTGAGAGTTGAAAAATAAATTCATTCTTTAGTCATACTGACTTTGAGTCACTAGCTACTGAAGTAACTAACACGAAAAAATGAATCACTGATAACAACACATTTGTCTAAAATAAAGGCGGTTTGATATTACACAGGTCAAGTATTACAGGAGCGGTTATTAAACTTTACAACGAACACAATAATGTAATTTGTGTAATTTATAAGAATAATACATTATTGTGGTTTACTTGCGGTTATTCGTCGATTGTAAACATTTTCGACACTTGAAGCAGTCAAAACGTAATTTAAGAAAAGGAGATAAAATATCTGTCAAAACAGAGTTTTTTCAAGTACTAAATTGGTGGTATTGTAAAGTAGATTTGCAGTACAAAGTCCACAACTGTATTTTCAAGGACTTATGTTGCACAGCTGTAAGACTTCTTTAAGAACAAGTGATATTTAAAACACGTGCTACGGTGGTAACTTCGAGGTAAATCCTGAACCAGAAAGGCAGGATTTATTGAGGATCAATTAAAGACATTAAGTATTTTCAAGTAATGCATGTTACCAAAACAAAAGTAAAGGAAAATTTAACCCTCACAGACGTATGCATTATTATCGGATAAGCAGGGACAGAAAAGATATAAGGGCGAAAGGGTAGCCCGTGGCATGGTGACCAACGTGGGGCGGTATGGCTCAGTACACAACGAATTTCGAAGTTAAATACTGAAGCCGTTTTGCTTTAAAAATAAATATAAATTAAGTAACTGTACCAAAGAAAGTTTAAATAATTAAATAATGAGCGAATTACAACAAAAAAATTGAATAAAAAGTGTTAAAATAAAAACAACATAGGTGGTTAAGTTAATATACAAGAATAACAAAGCAAAAATATAATTTAAGTAACAAGGTTTAAACAAATAAATAAATTAGCTTTCAAACAATACGACTTTCGTGATCAATAATTAAATAAACTAAATAAATAGTCATGCAATTATCAAGGTTATGAAATACGTATCGTAGAAATGCATCGGCTGTAATCTATAAAAAATACGAAAATAGGTCAAAAGCCGAGATTAAAAACATAATGGGTTGTATAAAGCGGGAAATCAATAGATGGAAGAAACGAGAAGATGCAAAAAGAGAAAAGGAAAAACAAGAAGAAAGTTTAAATAGAGAAAATGGCCAAAGACTTCAAAAAGAAAAAAAGGGCAGAAAAGTTGTGAAAAGATGTCAGAAAGAGAAGTGACTCACAGAGTAATAAATTCTTCCGAAGTAGAAGTAAAACTTTATCAAAAAAGCAACAGACAAATAAGACTGTATTTAAAGAGAATGTAGACAAATAGGAATCTAAAATAACAGAACCTAAACACAGGGTTGACAAATAGAAATAACAGGTAGAAGATAAAGTAGAATTATTAGGTGAAGAGGTTAAAATAAATGGAACAAAACATAAAACGTAACCTGTAAAATCAATTTAAACACGAAAAAGAAATACTGTTATATCATTATCCGTACCACATGCCATCGAAATTATTATAGATCCATCTTATATAAATTTTAGATTTTGGGAAAATAAAAGGAATGGCCCAATTATTTTTCTCAGATTAAATGGGGGATCATTTGAAGATATTGATTCTATGATGGATGACTTTAATAAATTATCACATGCCCAACCTTTCTTCAAAGTTGCAGCTTTATCACTGTGGAGGGCCAATAAAATAAAGCGAATCATATATGAAGATTTTGGGACAATGTTTGTCAACACCTACTGGTTCAGAAGAAGAGGATCAGAAGAGAGATATACTTAAGTAAATGTTCGTAAAAATGTCACATAAACATCGCCTGATAGTTTGCTATAATGATCTCGAGCCAGAAAAGCGCATCTTGTGGTATCAGAAGATCACCTAATATTCATGATTATGAATTATTTCGGGAGTGACGTACCGCGGTTAGGGATTGGCAATCCGTCCAATAACAATGATAAAGCAACATAGTCTTTCCTCCAACAAATCGATAATGTAATGAATTTAGAGAAGGGTAGAAGCTGTAATACCTCCAGGGGTTCACCTCGCGCCGTCATATCAAACCTGAACATTATCCCTAATCATCAGTTAAATTGTCCTTCCACTCAAGATCCAAGTATCCAAATTACAAAGCTTTAATCTCAGCCATCCTATAACTAACGACATCAAAAAAAAACTTGGAAGCTTGATCTGTGCAGGAAAAGTGTTGTACATAACCTAAGCTAGAGATCCGCAAAACCGTCAAGAAATGTTTATTCATCCAGAACAACAAAGAAAATACCCGCTCTTCCGTCATGGGAGAAATATCTTCTTAGGCGGTTTGATGTTCTTACAAGATGGTCTGTTAAAGGAGATATTCCCAAATATTATGAGAAATAGCAGAATCATGCTCAGCTAGAGTTCTCTATAATAATGGATAGGGAATCATTAGAGAGCTCTAGACTGTAACGGAACGCTTGATAGTACAGTTGGGGGGGGGGCGTCGAAATGACTAAAAAGTGCGAACAGACGGATAAAATATCAAACCAGTATCCTTCTAACAGCAAATGACCACAAAATGTGTTTTTTTGTTTACTTTGAATAATTTTTGGGTTGTTATGATCATTGATAATGGCACATTGAGAAGGGTGGAAGCTCGTCGGAACGTGGATATATCGTCCTTTTCAAGTTTTAATCCTTATTTCGTATTAATTTGCAACAATTTTCACAGTAATAAATACCACTAAAATCTCTGAATACCCCAACAATATGTTCAGCTATCGAATATTTTGTCCTAGAAAAGGGAGGCCTCGTGGTCTATTGTTGTAGTCCAGGGCTTTTGTTGGGCTTTTAAGTTTCAGTGGGTTGACAACATTGCACAACCTCGAGGCTTTTTCCCCCATCACTAGATTACACTCAGTAGAGTGGTAATAGTCAACCTGAGCGTATTGATTAGTAGTACAATAGTAGTCCACGCGAGTACTCTCGTGACAACAAATGTTCTTATGTTTTTGGTTTTATATATATATATATATAAATTTCATTATCATTGTAATGTTTTTTTCATACATTATCTTATCTTGTACTCATCTGGAATGAAAGATTTATACTTCACAGCAGTTATTTTTAATTTTATTTCAAAACATGCATATAAATATCAAAAGGTTTCATATTTTGGAGTAAATATGTTGTTATTAAATATTTATAAAATAAAATGTTATTTTCTATACAAACATGTATTATATTTCCTTAAGAACCATTAACCCTAATATAAAGGTATTAGTTAGACAACATCCGTAGGAAACAAAACACAAAAAGGGACTACAATAGTAGTCCACGCGAGTATTCGTGTTCCAAAAATTCCACGCAAGTTCTCCAGAGTTAAAATTATAATACTATTGATTCAGGGTCATTGTACATTATATAAAGGAGTTATTATTTAAAAACGTATCCAAAAACATAACTATAGAGAAAGCCAGATAACTAGTTAGGAACTTTACTAGCAACATATGAACTAAAACGGCACTCAACAAAAGTTCTTAACTCATTTTGATTCATTAAATGAATATTTTTGTACTTTCTCATTTAACATTTATATTGTATATATTTTGCAAGCTAATGTACTGTTTCAATTTAACACAGAAATATGTTTTGAGTTATTGAATTGTGATTTAAATTAGCTAAGAGTTTTAAATAATTAGTCATTCAAATTTTTGTGGAACCAAATTATAAAACGTTTTGTAGTTTTACCAATTCAAAACCTGATATAGATGTAATACAATCTTGTATCATAGTGATAGTGTTACTCTATAATTCCCCTTTGGTAATTCATTAAAAATTTGATCTAGTATATCACACAGTTGTTTTGTTTAAAAATAAGTTTAAGGTATATTCCACCAGAAAACCCTGCTTGACAGTTTACAGGTGGCTGTAGTTAGGCAGATATTGTAGGGTAGGGTCATATTTTGGCCCGGTCTATTTGGATGTTTCGTCGTCAAGCTGGTTAGAACGTAAGGTGCGTCTATTTTCATGAATTTTCATGTAGTTGTTTTTAGGTAGGCCTATGCACCCTATGCATACGACACACACATCGATATAAAAGCTTCCTTCTTTACTTGCTTGCAACTATCGATGAAAGCTTCGATGGTTTTCACTGTGAAAGCTTCGATGGTTTCACCTCAGAATAGTCAACCGCGTGATATAAAAAACTATATGAATCTCTTACTAAATTATAAATACGAGCGATAAACCCTGCTTATACAAAAGCTTCTAAATTTTACTGACTAACAGACTCTTTCATTTACATAGGATAGGGAGGGAGATAATTATATATAAGGTAGGTATGGTAGTACGTATTATACCCATTGTTGCAAGAAGTGTTTCAGTAAAACGTAATTGTTTAATTAAACAAGACGACATTGTTTGTAACTACAAGACTCTCACTTCCCTTTAACTCGAGAACAATCCACCATGAACCTACACACACCTAAACTTACACCTACACCAATACAAGCTCCCCAACCACTCGGACTAAACGGGCATTTCCTGTAACCATAAGTTTTAGTTTCACGCTCTATGTATGGTACTTATTTTTTAGGTTTTGTTATATTTACTAAAAATTGTATACACTTTGTTTACTTTAGAGATTATTTTTGACGTCGTTGCCTTTAGATATTGTATTCTATAAAATAGTCAAAATCAGGTAAACAACCGGGAAAGTGTAATAAGTTGTAAGTGTAAATGAAAACCTTAGAATTGCACGGTTAATAAGGGTTATTTTAATTGATGAAAATTTTAAAAAAAAACAATATTCCATTCCTGAATTGCTTTTTGCAGTTATTTTCTCAGAAAGAAAATTCGCCTACTCACCTTTTTGATTTATTTAAAACAAGCTTTGCAACAAAATCTAACATATGAAAGAAACATTTGTTAGTGACAAGTGAGATGAAATACCGTCTCGACTTTTTGCTTTGAAACTTCTTATTCTTCGCATTTTATTCCCCCCATTTTTTGGTTTATGTTTTTCGTAGTTCAGAGTTTTTTTAAAAAACGCTATCCGACATTGAACTAAATTGTTCTGTATATTGCTTATTTCTAAAAATAATATAGGCATAAATATTATAATAAAATATAATATAAATAAAAATAATATAACTTGAAATTTTATTCAGTTTATTAAAATAGATATGTGGCAATACGTTTATGGCTTGATGTTTTATTACAGCAAATGATTCTGATGTTAAAGAAATTGAGCATTTTAATTATAAACCTAAATGTTAAATGTTAAAAAGATTTAGTAAATTTAAAAACTTGGTAGCTTTATTTAGGTTTCTTTAATAGACGTTGAAAGCTACTAATTTTCAAAATATTATAAACATAAAAAGGCGGTCGAAAACGAACTATTTTGTTGAGTATTTCAATTAGAATTAAACGAATTCTTCACTGCAAAGAAACAAAGTCTTTTTTAAGATTAGTTTAGATATTATCGTTTTCAAATCCCACGTAGATTTCGGTTATTCGGTTATTCGGTTATCCGGTTATCCGGCACCATTATCGGCTATTAAATAGTTTCGTCCATGCTATGTTCGTTCTTCATTGTTTCTTTGTTTTAAAAAATTCTATACAATGGAGATAAACATTCATTTTTGTAGTTTTACGATTATTATCCGAAAAAATTCAGGAAATGTTTTTAAAATTCAGTTCTACGTCAATCCTCTTGGAAGCAGAGCTGTTCTTAGAAAAAGAAAGTCATGAAGCAAAACATTTGGCGAGGCCCGGAGTAAAACTTTTCTGCTTAGTCTTTTTAAAAAAAAGTGCTCTTCCCCGAAAAATGATTAAATTTCTCGCGCGAAAAACTGTGTTTAAATCAATTTTGATGCTGTCATTTCGTCTCAAAACACGCCAATCACTCGCCAATTATTTAGGTGATTTGTTTTTCCAGGGTTGAAATACAGCCGCTGTCAATGATATTTGCACACTTTTAGTTGTGATGCCGATTACTGATTTGTATTTTTTGCCATTATTCAATAATTTAACATATTGCGCGGGTAACCAGACAAGTATTTTAGGCACGTATATCTGTACTCTTGTAACCCTGCGATTTTATAAATGGGCTCGTGGTGTGATATGACTTTTTTTTAAAAAATCTTTAATTACCTTTAACCACTTGTACATATAGGGACTCGCCGGGTCAATAGTTTGTCTGAACAATTGTATCTAACTGAGGTTGACTAGCTGTCTCTTTAATAGCTCTAACAAAGGCAGGTTACAATAGATTCTCGTTTATGTATATAAAAAAATTTAATTTTCAAAACCATTTTATACCAAAAATATTACATTTATTTTTTTATTTGCTGATAGCTCTTTATCACTCAACAAGTTAAAATATTCAAGTTCACATTTTTCTAAAATGTTCTCTGAAAAAGCTAGTTTTAAAGCATTCTGGTATTTTATATTTACTGATTTTATTTAAACCAATAAAATTTAAAAATTAATATATTTAAAACATACCTTTGACAATCAGCTACACTCACGTGGCTTCGTTAAAACGTTTAATAATAATTTCAGTAGTTCACTTTTAAATTTTGAAAACAGTAAAATAAACGTACGTAAAAAACAAAAATTTCTCTTAAGCAAAGCCGATTTTACATTTACTAAACAACAATTTTTCATGTAACACACCTATTTGCAATTGGAATTTAATCGGTATGTTACATTCTATCATACTAATTCAATCAACTAAACCTTTTGACTTATTTTCTAGCGTGAGTAAAGCCTTATTGTGCGAGGACTGGAGCGGCCTCTCCACTCACTCAAACCTAAGACGGCTCAACCCAGGAAATTACGATATTTAAAAAATATTCATTATCCTATCATAAAAAGAACTAAAATCATACAACTTATTGATAATACTTTTGAAAACTAGGTTGAAGAAGTGTGTGTAAACCTATGTATGACTCCTTAGGAACTTATTCAAACTTCGTGAACACGTGATCTAATAATCTTTTACACCTCTTTAATTCAGATCTCTACTGTAGTATGATGTTTAATACCCCTCCTAGAATACAACTGAAAATACAAATAATTGGTTACTATCCCTGTAAGCCATTCATACCTTGGTGTGAGTAAATGGTTAGGATGGGGGAATAAATCTTCAGAGTAACTGAGTGATGCGAAACAAAATGACGTACCAGAAGAGTCAGATACGATAAATCCTCATAGCATTACGAGCATGTGGATAAGTACAAGATTTTTACCATATTACTAGATTAAGTATAATTTACGACTAAGATGAATACACGATAATTTATAAGATAATATTATATGTAAGACAACAATATGTATAAGAAATCAGGAAGTACAATCAACAACAGCAAAATAAACTGTTATGAAACTACTATCTATGAGGCATGATTACGAACAGGGAATTATTATTCATACAACACGACTATTTATAGAATGAAACAACTAATAACAAGACACGACAAACTACAAGGTAGTTTTAGCAATTAGCAAGATAAGGAAATAAAGAAATGACTTAGTGTAAGAAACTGTTTGAAAGTTGCTATATATGATACACGATTAAGAAAGAAGATATGAATAATTATACAACATGGCTATATATATGACAAAACTACGTAAAAACATAACAGAAAACAGGACAAGGTGCATTTAATTATAAGACATAATAATTAAATACAGAAAACTACTAAGCATATTTAACGGTTTGGAAACTAATATCTATGATGCACGATTAAGTGCAGGATATAAATAATTGTACAGCAGAACTAAGTAAAAGATACGTTTAACTAACTATAACAAACGTAGAGCCTGAAGCCAAGACGCACGTCCGTGTACCATTCATAATCGTAAAAGACACAACTCAGTATGAACTACAACAAAGTATAAGATATAAGTAGGTATAAGAAACGATTAAAATAAAGGTTTTCGTAAATAAATAGGTTTTCGTATAAAATAAATTGGCCAAATGGTGTTATTCTTTTGCGGATATTTTGCTTCGCAGCTACTGCCTTTTAATGTAATAAATTTACTTATGATATAATTTGTAATGGTGAATATTCTAATAACTAAACATATTGCTCACATTTTAGGACCATTTTGTGGTCTAATATTTAAAGGAGATACAATTTATCTCCACGGTTTTCCAACAAATAAAAGTTTATGTTTTTTGAACTGAATTTACTGAAGGTAATGAAGGCTGCCTGCACAAGTGTAACACAGGTTAAGCACATTGCTGACAGTAATTAGACAATAACTAGACAGTTTAATTACTGGTTCAGTGTTTCAACGCAGCGTGGCGTGTCGGCTCTCTTTATGCTACAAAGTGTCAAATTAAGGGCGAACGTAGCGGGTGTTAATTAAATATTCTGTCTGCTAATATAACTACAGCATCCGATATGCTTGTTCACTTTTTATTATATTATTTTATTACCATCATTATTCTAAACATGTGTGTTTGTTTAATCAAGTTTATTAGAGTACTTATTTGTGATGAAATTATTTTTAATTGAAGATTTATGATTTTTATTCATTTTATTTATCAATTAAAGCTTAATCCGAAGGGCCGAGCTATATACTAGTGATTTGAAATGAAGATATAAGTCAAATTCATGATGAAAATATAACCTATAAAAATCTATGATTCTATTAGAGATCAGGCTGAAAGTTATCTTCAATTTACGCCTTTTATTTTAAATTAAATTGAAATTGCAGGTTAACCTCCAGATCAACAAGAAAAAAATATATTCGTTGTAGATATGAGAGGTTTTGAGGTTTCTGAATGCCTTTGGAATGGTCTAAAGTTACTCCGCAAGTTTGTAATGGTTTTATGCAACAATATTGTCGGAGTACATCTACTGAGAATTACATAGAATACAAAAATAACCAACTAGAATGTAAGGTAGAGAGCAGATTTAGCCTTAGGAAATGCGAAGCCTGAAGCAAAAAATAATTGTGATGTTTTTTTAAAGATAGTAGTCTCACCAGAAAATTTTAAAATATTCTCGCGCAAAATGTTGTGTTTATAGGCAGTCACTTCGTCTTAAAACAAGCTAAATATTAAGGTAATTTTTTTTCTTTTTTCCAGGCTTGAATCGCCGTCGCTATCGAATGACGTTTTGCATTATTTTGGTCACGAAACCAATATCTCTCTCGTAGATTTATTATTAATGTAACATTTAATGTAATGGGTGGGTAATTTAACGGATATTTGAGGTTCGTATAACTGTGCCTTATTACACTATATTTATTCAAATAAACAATTTCACTTATTTTTTAGAGGGAGTAAATCCTCGCGGCGCTAACCCTTCCCCAGCCCGGGGGCTGGAATAACCGCTTCACTCGCTCCACCCTCGTGAGGGCTCTGGTGGAGAGGCATCTTGCAGTAAAATAAAATGTAATTTTGTCGGGCCTCGCTCACTAATAGTAGTATTTATGCATAGTATTTTATACTCTTTATAACATATATTAAAGGGAAGTGTCGATAATTGTATGAAAATTAGACGTTCATGAGAATAAAATTACGATACAAAAAAAAACATTGTGTAGAAAGAAATAGTAAGAAACTGTTTACCAGCTGTCTAGTAATGAAGACTGTATTGTTGATAATGTTCTGGGTAAAATCAAATTTTCCCTTTAATATTAAATTAAAGAACATCAATAATCATTATTAATAGCCAACGTTATTTTTTTAATACCAAAATCCTTGATAGTTGGAGTAAATTTGGTGTTTTTTTTTTTTATAAATAAATTAAACCTACTAAACAAAAACAAAAACGTTCTATTTAAATCCTGATGTACATTTCGATGAATATGCAATCATCTTCAGAGGAAATCACCACAAGACTCTGTTACACAGTAATCTTGTACTAAATTCGCAGCTACAACTCATGATAAGGATTGTATTTTTTATTAAAACTATTCAAGTTTTTTTCTGATTGAATAACACAAAAGAATCCCACGTAGCTGAAAATTACAGACCCATCATACTATTCAGAGTCTCGGCCATTATAAAAATGAAGACTAGGTAATTAGTTAGCGATAAAGTATTTAATCTCACCACGCCAGCTTGCCGCTTTTTTGGCTCATGAGTGACGTCCGATTAACAACTAAGCCCTTCGTAAGAAAACGAGCGCCGAAATAATTATTTTTATTTTACTTTAAGGTTTTTGCGTGAGTGAGTTGATGTTAAGGGAAAACATAATGTGAAAAATGTGGAAGACAAAATACAAAAACATAATTATAATTCCTAACGCTATCTTTTAGTTGCTTGTAATCTTAGGTTACCTATATTTAAATAATGTAACAGGAGGTTATTGCTAGAGAATATTAAATATAATACAGTTCAAATAAGTTAATGCCTTTCTTCCGACTTGTTATTATGTAATAAAATTATTTACCGCCAAATGATATATTATATGAAATAATACCTAATAATGTTTTTTTATTTCAGACAATATAGGAGCTAAGATGAACTTACTTAACATATTAACTAAACTAATATATATAACTTGATATTTTGCTTTATCTTATTGATATATAAACTATAAACATGTTATTACTTTTACAACTATAGATCTTATGAGAAACGAATTTAATAAAAAACTATTTCCCTAGAAAATTAAAAAAAAAAAAACTCAATGTACACAACAAACCTGTAAGTACAACGGCATCTATCTGAAGTTGAAAGAAGGAAGTTTTGCTCTTTTATCGAAAATTTTCTTTTCTTGCTCTTTAGTTGAAACTAAGTGTTTTTTACTGTCGCATGCCCATTGAGATTAATGACAATTCCAATATACTTGAAAACAATTAGTAGAAAAATAGAACAATTTTTTCCACAAATCCAAGATTCCACAATCGAACATTTAAGAACACAAGATAAAAAAAAAAAAACACAAACCTTGTTCTGTGTTATTAAGTTTGACATTCAAACCAATTAGTTACGTTAAGCAGTCTTTCAGTAACGCTCGTTCGAATTCCCATCATTCTTTTTGGAACATCCTGTAACGTTCATATCCACCAAGGTATTCCGAAAGGTATTTATACTGTACCGTTATTATTCCAAGTAATTTCATTTCCTAATTCTTGATTATTTCTACCACTTATAGTATTGTTTCTAGTCTAGCTAAATAATAAAATGAAGTAAATATTCTCGTGTTGGTAAAGCCAACGGGATAGTTTGTTCCATCCCTATTTTCACGGCTATTTATGAAAAACCTCATAACTCTCATTGTGTTTATCCACATTCTATCTGCTTTTCCATGTTTATACCAACTCACATGCGTGTGCCACACATAATATATGTGAGGCTGTCACAGGATTGTCGTTAGACCATGCCTCTACCAAGCTAGACGAATTGTATGTTTCGTTTTAATCCAGTATATGGTTGTTTTAGAACTTCTTATAGCACTTTTTTTAATTTTAAACAAAATTATATTACACAGGAATAGTACAGCTATTTGTTTCCCTTCCCCCTCTATTTGTTGACACCCCCTCGTAGCGGAACCGTCTTATTCCTACACATGATGCCTAGTCCTGAAAGAACTTATTGCAATATTCTTTTATAAGCGATTTCTATAAAGACTGACGTAATCACCAATAATGAGAATAAAAATATTCTTGAATAAATTTAGTTTTAATATTTTTTAGAAATATTCTCCACGAAGACCATTACATTTTGTTCTAACCAAAATATTAAGTAATATTTCCTCTGAGACTTAGAACACACGTTTCTAATGCAAAAATGGCTTCTTCAGGTGTCGAAGATTAACTAAGTAGTTTTTTTTTATAATGAAGATTAAAAAAAACATATATTAGTTGCCAAATAAGAGCTGTTTGACGGATGCTCCATCATTTCCATGTTTAGCCTATTCAAAGTTTTATCGTTAAAAGTGTGAGAATTCTCTTCATTGTTATAACGAGTTCTGTTTCTCTTCTTTGATTTTTCCCGAAGGTTTGCAATCACTTTGGGCAAACATATAGTCATCTACCCTTAAGAGAAAGAAACAACAAATCATTCGCTTTGATATGGGTGTGTCCACGAATATATTTAGTTGGATTTGTGTCGTTTTGATATACATATAGAGTCTATTACAGTATGTTTTATTTTCTATTTTTTTTAAAACCTGTATGCGTAAGTACATGATGTCTCCCGTGCAGATGTTATACTCAGCTTCTTATGTGAATGCCCTATTGCATCTTATCCAGTAATAAGGCTGGATTTACTTCGTTTTTATACAAATATAGCCTATGTACAAACTTGCTTTTTGTCGGAAGATAAAAACAATTCAGTTTAAGGTGGGCAAAAAGGACTGGAAAAGATTGTAAAAGGATTGGTGGGCCAAAGATTGGAAATGTTTGGAGATTCTATCATGATATTTAGGGGTTTCTTGCTATAAAGAGCGTCTTTCTCAGGAGGCTTGCCACGAAATCAATATATTAATATTTCAAGTCCATTAGGTGAAATTGGTCGTTCTATATTACACCGTATCGACAGTAAATAATTAAGGAAATAGTTCAATTATTTATTGTCTTGTGTAACGACGTCCAATCACTTAAGAATATGATTTAGTATTTTAATACTATTTTTCAATTCGATGAAAGCCTATTGATTTGAATAAATAGCTGTGACATTAGTGAAGGATTTTAAATCTTTGGAAATTTTTTTATAATTTAGGAAGAATTGCACAGTTATTCTATTCTAAAGGGCAGATATTCTTTAAGCAATGATGTTAGCTTATGGATACGGAAGTTTTACACACTTCGAAAATAATCGCCGACCTTAGACCTCATGACTACTTGCCTTTACAACACATATAACACATCTCTCCACTTCTCAGACTTTAAAAAGACATTTCAAAGTTTCGCCCTTCCACGATTTGTAACCTATATACAAGGAAATATTAATTCAAAATATCCAATTTTAGAAACATCTAGTCCAGAAGGGAATATCTGACGTCTAGTGCAATGGGCAGTTATGTAACAAAGACAATTGCAATAACAAAGACAATACAATACACGAACATGCATTGTTTTAATTAATTTATCTTATAACTAAAAACAACATTTTACTAACTGATAATTATTATATATATCATTCATCTAATAGTTTGTGAAAAGTAACCTAAAACTAAATTTTACTAACTGGTAATAATTATTTCTTATTATTCTCCGGATAATTTTTAAAAAGTCACACAAAAATACATTTTACTACCTGCAAGTGATAATACGTTACATTTACTTAATAACTTGAGATGTGGACACAAAAATAATCTCTCCAATTGATAATTATAAATTCTATTTAGTCACCTAATCATTTGCGAAACGTAACAAAGTCGTCTTACTATATAATAAATTACATATTATAATTATAATGTATTTATAATAATACATTACATATATTATATATAATGTATGTACATATATATATATATTGATAATTATGAAATCTATTTAGTCACCTAATCATTTTGCGAAATGTAACAAAATCGTCTTATTATATAATAAATTACATAATATAATTATAATGTATTTATAATAATATATTATTTATATTATTATGTAATACGTATATGTATATATTAAAATATAGTGATATGTTTTCTTGTAATATAGTTAATAAATTAAAAATATTTCAAAAACAAGAATACTTTTAATGAATAAATATATTCATTAAAAGAATTCTTGTTTTTGAAATAATTTTAATTTATTATTTTATATATATATATTAAATATGGTGATATGTTTTCTTGTAATATAGATAATAAATTAAAAATATTTCAAAAACAAGAATACTTTTAATGAATATATTTATTCAAAGCTTTTCGCCGATAAAATAGTACCAGCATCTCCAGGAAAATAATTATCCAATAAAATATTTTTACAAAATTAAATCATCTGATGATAATTATTTTCCTGAAGATGCTGGTACTATTTTATTGGCGAAAAGCTTTGAATACATATATTCATTAAAAGTATTCTTGTTTTTGAAATACTTTTAATTTATTATATATATATATATATATATATATATATATATAACTAGTCAATGTGTAATTTTCCTCCTGACAAACATAAACGTCCTTTAATAATAATTAAGGTAACAAATAAAACCCTTAGTCAATCATTTATTAATTATGACCCTTTATTTGTTTATAAGTAACCTCATTGTTTATCTATATATTAATTTCATTACAGTATACCTTGTGAACAACCCTTTTAATTAATTTTCTTTAACTTTGTCCTAATTTACAAATATTTAGGTTTTTTAGTCTATTATGTTTACATTTATTTTAATCGCCCATACAAAAAAAAACAAAAAAAGAGTTAAGTTCCAAAATCATTTGTTTATATCTATACTTGTTACGCCGAGATTTTGACTTTGATGATATGAGGCCAACAAGGCGTCGCATCTCCCTAGTGTTTCTTTACTTCTAATATTACCAAAGTTATTACCTTTATAACATTGTTAAATCGTTTTTTTAATTAAACAGAATTAATAGATTTTTCATTTTCCCAAAACTAAGTGCATTTAAAAATTTTTAGATTGGAATGAGAAGAAAGCTAACCTATTATAAGCGTGGTGTCTGCTGGATCCTGATAGATTCAAATAGGTTCAAATAGCTTAGGCTACCAGATTTTGCGACTTGTAGTTTCTCTCCATGATCTTCTTTCTTCAGTTCCCTCATTGGCATGCGTCACCGGAAATTTAACTTTTTTAAATATCACAGTTCTTACCTCTGTTTTTTTAAAAATGAGTTTCACTGACTTTATTTATGACTTTAACCCAGTTTATTAATAACTTGATGTTTACTTTTAATGGTTTCCACTTTTAACAGTTTAAATATTTATTTTGACCAATTTTATTGTTCATAACTTTCAAAAAACAATTTACGGTTTATGAACTCTAAAATGTTTATTTCTTGATCTATTGAAATATACCACATTTTGTTTGAATATAGTCAATTTTAGGGACCGAAATCTCTATAAATAGACTTGGAAACTGCACCGTTACATTTTTGCAGCCACCTTTTCACGCACTTAGCTCATACTGTTGGAATTTTACAATTAAATCATTAAAGGTTTATCACACACGGACCAGAAATTACGATATTTGGAGACCAACGTCCAACTTTCCTAACGCTTTTTCTTCACTCTCCACACACAACCTTTCTCACCTGTTTTCCCTGATCCAATCAACATACTTGTTAAAATATGACGTTAGAAGGTTATATGTTCGACTCCTTCCCTTAGAATCTTTTACATCAAAGCTTCTGGATTTTGGCAGCTTTCCCATTTTAGTACAAAATTTATTATTTGGTCTTAAATTTTTGATTTAGACGATTTCCTTATTCTTAATGATCTATATAATTTTTCTTTCAGCAATTTTCTAATAAATTTTCTATTTCATCAAATCAATGAAAAATCTCCCTCCTTTAAAAATTTCTTGACTTTATACACTCTCATTAACATAGCTGCCCATATCACTATACTTATATTTATATTCATTTCTACTAATCAAAGATTTAAATTTTACATTTTTAAATTTAAAATTTCCGTTGTAACGCTTAAATGCCCCGCTTTTAGCCCGTTACAGTCTGAGTTTGGTGTGTGTGTGTGTGTGTGTGTGTGTGTGTGTGTGTGTGTTGTAAAGTGGTATTTATGGGACATTAATTTCTTTAGAATTGCAGAATAGGGCGTTTTATGTAACGTATTAGAATAACTTAATTCTAAAGGAATTAATAGATTTTAAAGATTGCAGTAATTCATTACATAATTAAAGATTCACCTACAATATCAAATGTTCAGTTGGAACAAGAATAATGTATATTACAATAATTTAGACACAAATGTTGGTTCCACAAATCAAATTTTACTCTTGCAAACTAAAAAATTACAAATAAATACATATTGGAAATGCTGGCTTACCCTTGTTACATACATATTTAATTTAAAAGATTTATTATAAGAAAATCTATATCAGGGACCGAGACATTTATTTTAAATATCTTGGATATATTTAGGATGCATTATATATTGTACATTGAATTTAAATTAATTATTTTACATTCCACTATTTACTTTAAACACTTTTATTTTACTGAAAACTGGCTTATAAGCCGTGAAAGATTTAAGTTAAGTTTTCAAACGTTATACCTTTTTAAACACATAATTTTTATAGTACAACTTAGCTGCTTTTTTGATTATGGTGGTGCGACCAGACTTATTTTGGAATGAAATACCCCATTCAGCGTTTTGGCAATGATCTTTCCTTTCAGGTATTTATCAGGGCAGCAATATTCCTTCTAATTCCTTCCAAAAAATTTAATTAAAATACTTTATAAAAAATTAAGGCGTCCTTTGCTCCTGCATCTCGAAAGAGGTCCTTCCACAGTTTACATTTTGAAACTTAAGAGACAGAAGCATGGCTTGCGTGCGGCTTGCTCAGCGGGCCTGGCAGTTTACCTTTATGAAAAACAGATGTGGTGCTCTTACATAGAGCTCGGTCCGAATATAATTTTTTTTTTTATTTTTTATACCTATGTTTTACATTTTAAAATTGTTGACGTCCCGTTTGTTTTCTGAATCTGTTTTAATATGTAACACACCAAAAATGTGATACAGTGTGTGTGTGTGTGTGAGTATGCGCGCGCGCGTGTGTGTGTCTGTGTGTTTAAAAGCTAGTACAACCTGAAAAGTGACATATAGATTTAGGTATTTACCTATTGTTTCAAGTTTCTGTAAATTAATTTTCATCTAAAGGTAAATATTTTTTAAACGTGCCTTAAAATGATTCATTTTTTGTTTATAGTAACAAAGCCACTATCAATTGTTTGAGTTTACTTTGCAAACACGCTGGTGAACTCAATGTGTTTGTTCAGGGTGTATCATGGAAGATAAACAAATCTTGCTTTCACTTTAACGGACATAAATTTAAACGGTAAAATTATTACCTGAAATATACGATTACTTTGTTATGTTACTTAGTATTTATGAAGTATGCTAATAGTATATCATATTATTATATATTTTGTTACTAAATGATTAATATAAAGACACGAAACCACATGTCAAATCCATAACCTACATAAATATAACGCGAACAACTTTAGGGAAGCAACATAGTCGCATTTGTAGTCCCCCTACTATGGAATATTATATAAAAAACATAGCAACCCTTTAGACGATTAAGCTGGACAGGAATAGTAATATATAAAGATGTTTTCAGTTTCAGAATAATACCAATAAATGCGAGATCGCTGAAACTTCTGGTAATATAAAAAGCTATTTAACTAATAAAATAATATTTTTGTAAGAAAATTATTAAAAACATTGGACTTTTTAATCAGTGCAAACGTTTCGTATAAAACATCTGGTGTAGAGCAATGTACTTTGTAAGAATTAGGTAAAGGTTCAAGTGATAATGATTAAACCTATTAACGTACCACTAATTGGAAAGCATAATTCACATCGAAGATATATAAATTGTGTGACGTAAATAATGAAGCTTTCAGTTTTGTTTCAATGGACACAGTGGTAATATTTCAATTAACATAAATCGAGAAACTAATAAAATACTAGAAGATTTAAACAACTAATTATTAGTAATTAATTCAAGTAACAAAAATGTTTAGAAATTAGTTTAAACGCCTTAGTCAGAGGGTAAAACTGTAATGGTTCATACAGTTTTCTTTCATACCTTCATTTTATTTAGATTATTCAACTCAATGAAATATTGCTTTATTATTGAATGAATGTAAATATAAATACGTACAAAATAATAAAAATAGTATAATCATAAATCAGTCTGTTTGATGATTTGGTTTATTGCTAGTATTTATATTAGGTTTTGTTAAAAATACTGGAATTACTTAGAAAAGAATTTCCTTAACAAAATATTGTTTTTATTCCTTGTAAATAATACGAATTCTTAAAATCAAAGAACTTGAGTTATTTGTAAATTACAAAAAACGGTCCTGTGCTACATAAGAGAAGCATGTTCCTGTAAATATATTTCAGTAAATTTAGTTTAGTTTTATTTTTCTCGCAATGTGCTGCAGCACTGGTGTTTCACAATCGAGTTCTACTTCACTGGTTGCATTTAAATAACAAACTGTGAAGTCATTTCTTAGTACATTGCCAGACGCAATTGTAACAAAGTATTTCTGTGTGTAATTACCCTGTTTGTTGATTTATTTTGGATTTCTTCTATTATTTCATTCTCACCTTTATGTATGTATATATATATATATATATATATATATATATATATATATATATATATATATATTCTTGCTATATGTATTCTTATGTATTTATAAAGAACAATAAACAATTGTTTAATATCCCTGATGATGTTGGTATTGTTAGTCAACGAAAAGATTTGAATTGTAAATTCAATTATAATTCTTGTATTTGTATTGTGACTATGTTCTTTATATATATATATATATATATATATATATATATATATATATATATATATATATATATATATACATATAAGTGTATATATATATATATATATATATATACATATATATATATATATATATATATATATATATATATATACAGCCTGCTAACAATACGGAGACCATACATTGGTCATTTTGCATTCAAACTGGCAGCCGGGTACTTGTGGCAGCCGTATACGGCTGGCACATAGTAATCCATGATAATGTAACACCCTTTGACAATAATCGAAATAAAAATCATGTCAATAAGTGTAATAAGAAGTGTTTTATTGGTGGTAAACTGTATTTGGAAGTTCTATGGTCGTTCGGAATTTTTAAAAAATAATTTGTAATAACCAAACGGTACTCGTATTGATAGCATAGTGAATGGGATTTGTATATCACAAGTTCGTAACATTTCCGCCAGGATCAGCATAGTCGCCTACTGTATATAAATTTACTGTATATTTCAAACATTCCCTAACATTATGGCAGCCACAAACTTGGCAACATTGCTGGCATCCACATAGATATCAATCGTACTACATAATGTATATATTTGAATTGGACAAAGAATCGCTGGAAACTGACCACTCGGGGGGTTTTGAGGATGCTGAATTCAATGCCGTCATCGAAAGTCACCGGGGATGAACTGGTGAGGCTAAACCCATGTACAAAAGGGGTTGAATTATAGTAAAAATGTCAGATGTCCAAAAATCGAGGAGTAATGACTATTCGGGGGTTTTTGAGGATGCTAAATTCAATGGGGTCATCTAGAGTCACCGGGGATGAACCGAATGTGACTCTACATAAGTACCAAAGGGTTGATTTGGGGTAAAAAGTCAAAAGTCAAAAAATTACTAGAAAATAACCACTCGGGGGATTTTGGTAAGGCGGAATTTAATGCCGTCACCGAAAGTCGCTGGGGATGCACTGGTATGGTTCCCCACGAATACCAAAGGGGTGAATTGGGGTGAAAACGTCTAAAGTTAAAAAATCGCTGCAACATAACCACTCGGGGGTTTTTGAGGATGCTGAATTCAATGGCGACGAAAGTCACCGGGGATGGACAGATGAGACTCTACGTGAGTGCCGAAGGGATGATTTGGGGTAGAAATCTCAAAAGTAAAAAAAAAATACTAGAAAATAAAACTCGGGGAATTTTGATGAGGCGGAATTCAATGCCGCCACCGAAAGTCACAGAGAATGCATTGGTGTGATTCCACGCGAGTACCAAAGGGATGAATTGGGGTGAAAATGTCAAATACCTAAGAATAGCGGGAAAATGACCGTTCGAGGGTTTCTGAGGATGCTAAATTCAATGACGTTATCTAGAGTCACCGAGGATGGACGGTTGTGACTCTACGTTAGTACCAAAGGGATGATTTGGGGTAAAAAAGTAAAAAAACAAAAAATTACTACAAAATAACCACTCGGGGGATTTTGGTAAGGCGGAATTTAATGCCGTCACCAAAAGTCGCTGGGGATGCACTGGTATGGTTCCCCACGAATACCAAAGGGGTGAATTGGGGTGAAAACGTCTAAAGTCAAAAAATCGCTGCAACATAACCACTCGGGGGTTTTTGAGGATGCTGAATTCAATGCCGCCATCGAAAGTCACCGGGGATGGACAGATGAGACTCTACGTGAGTGCCGAAGGGATGATTTGGGGTAGAAATCTCAAAAGTAAAAAAAAAATACTAGAAAATAAAACTCGGGGATTTTGATGAGGCGGAATTCAATGCTGCCACCGAAAGTCACCGAGAATGCATTGGTGTGATTCCACGCGAGTACCAAAGGGATGAATTGGGGTGAAAATGTCAAATGCCTAAGAATAGCGGGAAAATGACCGTTCGAGGTTTTCTGAGGATGCTAAATTCAATGACGTCATCTAGAGTCACCGAGGATGGACGGTTGTGACTCTACGTTAGTACCAAAGCGATGATTTGGAGTAAAAAAGTCAAAAGCCAAAAAATTACTAGAAAATAACCACACGGGGGATTTTGGTAAGGCGGAATTTAATGCCGTCACCGAAAGTCGCCGGGGATGCACTAGTATTGTTCCACGCGAGTACCAAAGGGGTGAATTGGAGTGAAAAAGTCAAATTTCAAAAAATCGCTGGAACATAACCACTCGGGGTTTTTGAGGATGCTGAATTCAATACCGTCATCGAAAGACACCAGGGATGGACGGGTGTGGGCTCTACGGGAGTAGCAAAGGGATAATTGGGGTAAAAAGGTCAGAGGCCAAGGGATCGTTATAAAATCATCACTCGGGGTTTTTAATAATGCTGAGTCAATTCCTAGCACCGAAGT
Source organism: Prosapia bicincta (assembly GCA_036971475.1). NCBI lineage: Eukaryota > Metazoa > Arthropoda > Insecta > Hemiptera > Cercopidae > Prosapia > Prosapia bicincta. The sequence goes on from JBAIZL010000001.1 coordinate 206,842,028, forward strand.
TGGCCATGCGCCATCCGAGATGGGACTGCGGGTGTCGCTGTGGGCGAATTTAGGTAAAACTAGCCAGAATCTAAAATATTGCCTAAATATGGGCATTCGAAGATTTTCGAAGCTCCTAGTCCTACGTCATGGAAATTCGCCGGGCATGTACGGGCTTACCAAGGGGTGATTTGGGGTAATATATTCCATTAACAATAAATCTCCCAAAATTGGCATGTTTCTAACTGAGCAACATAACCAACAGAAAGAGTCTGGTTCGTGACCTTGTCTTGGACAGAAGTTATGCTACATCTATGTACAGAAAGGTTTGTGATATGAAAATATAAACAGGTGTCACACCGATAGCAGTTCTAGTACGTTTGTTTACGTCATATCTGTCAAAGTAATCTTTATAACTTGGAGCAGTGTTTCAATGCAGCCAGTCCATGTGCTTTAAGCATTTTAAAGGCTGTGTGCTTGAATGATTCAACTTGAAAAGATAACTGTTTGTCCCAAATTGATATATTTTTAAAAATTAATGTATTTATTTAATTTTTTTTAAATGTATTATGTCTACTTAATTGTCATATATTTTCTTTCCATTTTTACTTAGAATATCTAAACATTTATGTTTGTTTTCTCATTCTTCGTCGGGTAATTAATTTTCTTCTCTTTTCGTGTTATTTTCTTTTGTTCTCTTAAAAAGGATGGTATCGTTAGCGAGGGCAGCGGAATGACTTTTCAGCCATCAGTTAATGTAAAACTTCTACTATAACCGTAAATTTAAAAAAAAATACTATAAATAAGTAGGCCTTATAATTGTTCAACCTTTATACAACTTAGAATAAACGACAAAAAAGGGAAATTTTTGACCCACATCATTTCATCGAGTTATCTTTATCAGCTTATATATCCAGAAAACCTATTATGCCAATATCTACAAATTCCAAGCTTAATCTTTAACTGCCGTCATCGTGCCTGAGCATCAGCAACGGATTATCCGAAGAAGACAGTGATTCAGGTGCTGTATCTAATGACCAACTTTTATAAGGCAACAAAGAGAATAGGAGAATTGTGCAACAGGGTGAAGAAGTAATTGAGCAAACGGTCATGATACCGAATCTCAATGAAGTCCATCAGACGATGAAGATGATTTCGAAAAACTGCAACCTCCAGAAATTTACTAATTTTTCTATTTGTATAGATAAATTGTTATAAACAATGTAGAATTTGTCCAGCAACAAAAAATAGAAAGACTAGTTACACTTTGTAAGCTGTCTTTGTACAGCCAATATGTCTAGAATGTTCTGAGCTGCTGTGTAAATACTGCTGTCAAAATTGAGTTATTATTTGTAATGCAAGTTTCCATAAATAAAGCTTATAATGTGTCAAATGTTATCGTGTATATAAAGTTAAGTGTTTACAATCAGTGAACAAGAAATAATTAGTGTATGTTAATTATCGTGCGATTATAGGTATTTTTAGCTAAACAGCGCTAAATTCTGTAGGTTTTATTTACTACAGTTTTCAATTAGTAAATAAAATATGACTGCTCTCATAAAACTAAGTTTACCCTACTAGTCCCATTGCAATCAGAATATTCAAAAACAATTTTTATAAAGTAAATGCAAGATAAATTTTAAACCACACAATAAATCACATTTAGACATTTCGTGCCTCTGATGTAATCGGCAGCAGTAATGTGACAGAAATTCCAGCACGGTAGTTGAAGGTTAATAAATACTGAATCATCTTTCGTTAATCTCTGTATTGTATACATGAACCTAAATAACATCTGTGCGAGTGTTGTCAGCTTATATTGTCTGGTGATATCAGGCTGTCTCGTGTAACCAAACATAGGTCCAAGCCAAACAAAGATAAAGGCTCGCACTCGACAAGTACTCTCGTGGACGAAGGCTCGGAAAACTGACTTTCTGCATTCTATCTTTTCCAACCCTTTCTCTCATTTACATACGGCGTAAACGTAAATAATTTATGGTATCTTCCCAACGTCAAAATGGTCGTATAAAGACGGAAACATTTGTTTCTATACTCGACTTTAGCCGCTGGTAGTCTATATTTTATTTTAATAAATATGTTTATTGAATACATTGGTATTAACCTTTAGTAAATATATATGGAGTAGGCCATATTAAGTGTTACATCTGTTAATACATGTGTTGCAGACTAGTGTTACCATGTTTGCAATGTTACGAAATTGTAAGAATATACAGCAAATAATAGTCACTTTTAGATTCTTAAAATCTGATAGAGATGCTATGACAATTAATTTGAAAAGCAAGTTAAGTTAAAAAATAAATACTTTATCCTTCCTATAGTATCTAAGAACACCAAGGGAAAAGAACGAGATGCATTGACCGGAACATTAAGATAAGTTTGGTCAACAAGTAAACAAACGCGTCAGAATGGCTTTCGGAGTGTCGGCTGTTTATGTTTCCATATCAAAATTGTGTCTGTAAATACATAGCATAGTTCTCTCCAAGATAAGGTCGCGAATCCACAGCTGTATGTCCCAAAATAGCATGGTTAAAAATTCCTGAAGTACTTACATCGAGGACTCTAATGAAACACTTGGCAACAATATCTCAACTTTTCCAAATGAAAGACCAAGGTATTAAAAAGCTAGCGTTATTTATAGGCCATACAACATCATTTTTATCAATAATAACATTATATATATTTTTTTCATTCAAATACTCAAAATTAGTTTGAAAGATATAAATAATGTAGATAAGAAATAACACGTGGATATATACACACATTCTATGACCATAAGGGCAAAACATTTTAAGTACTTATTTAAGGATACATGTATCATAGGTGTTAATAAGCCAATTGAACTAGAGAGCAGTTCAGGCGGTTTAGGCAATATAAATAAATAAATATTGGTGGTAAATATTTAAAATTCTTTATTTCTACATCTCTGAAGGTTATATGTAAGGATATAGTTCTTCCCAATGTGTATTGCAGTGTAGCAAGGAATCAAAACGTTTTCAGAAAGCAATGTAATAAATCTATTATGTTTATCCTCGATATTCTAGTCCCAAGAGTAACTTTAATATCTATAGGATTTTCACTCACTTTAGAGTTGCATGAAAAACTGGTTCAAGTATGGTGATTATTGGTACGGAAACAAATACAGTAGTGCATGGATAATTCGAGGTAGATGGCACCGAGACACCGTCGGATTACCGAAAACTTGGATTACACGGAAATAGCTTCCTGTACACTAGAAAAAAAAACAGGAGTTCTAATGAACCCTAATACTATAATTAAGAATGCACAAAATACGTATGTAGAACTTTATTGATTACAGTACATACATAAATTAATGTTGCTTGGCTCTCCAAGACCACTGTACTGAATCTTGCTTGCAAGGATACTCTAAGATATGAATACCATACTAAGTATCGGCAATTATAGATAGAAAATAGCCGATTCCCGTTGTAAACTTTATCAGGACGCGCCAATGTTTCGATCGTAGATAGTCTTTTTGTTCGCCTACCATAAAAATAAAACGAGATTATCAGTAAAATATCAGTAAATCTCAAGTATAGTGAAAAATTACCGTGATCATCGGTAGTAAATATTTATGATTATCAACGTCTAAAGATTGACTACAAAACGTTTTATAAGCACTTGGTTAGGGTTGCTTAACTGAAGTAATTTTCTATCAACGAAGAATAAAGAATATTCAAATTGAAATATTAAGTTTGTAATTAGGAGTTATTTATTAACTGGTATTGCTAGTGATAGGATTCGTAAAATATATAACAAAGGAGACAATTTTGAGAAGTGATTGAGTATTAGCAGACTTTGTCTTGAGATCAGACACAGCCGAACGAACTAAAATCATCTGATACTAACTATAAAAATGTATGTAGAGCGAACAAAAATTTAAAAATCGCTTAGAAACCTGACGAGGTTTTTGTAAAGAATTATTTTTGCGATTCCTATATTTAGAGTTTTACATAAACTAGTTGCTTACAATACAATGATATATTGTCTATTAAAAACAACGTTAGATAAAGAAGAACACTGTTAAGAATTAAACACCATAAAACATATAGAACAAACCAATGGATACAACACAACAATGATAAACTATACAACTGCCAAAAAAAAAATCAATAACCCAACTACAAATACACAACAAAACCATAAAATACTTAACAATACCATACAGATCACCCAAAACCCATAAATTCACCAACACATTTTGTAAATACAATTACAGAATACCCTATTCCACACACAACACCCTCAACAAACAATTTAAACCCAACAACATAAATACAGACACATACAACTCCGTCGGTGTCTACAAACAAATTTGAAGTTTGTGCCCCAGTTTTTACATAGACCAAACAGGGAGTTCTTTTTACACACTTAATTACACAAACATAACATCTAACCTAAAAATTCTTCAGAAATAAAACAAAACTAACCAACAATACTCAACTGGACAATACAAGATATACAAACATTTCAAACTACACTCCATACATACTCAACACCCAATTACACTATAACGTACATACTCTTGACATTATATACTCTCCAAAATACGCCTACATCCCTCCCCCATTCTACCCTATAGTAGTGAAAGGTCAGTTAAGGTCCAAGTTGACAATGGGACACATCTTCCGAAACGGCCATCCTCAACAACCATAAAAATAAATGCTACTATAAGCAAGTGTAACATACCAACATACATACAAGTGTTTTTAGTTAAAAACTAGTAGCTCACCTGAAGAAATAATCAATTAAAATTTATTATTTACTGTACATACAGTTCTGTAAAATTACTTAGAAAAAAAACAAAATCCGTTATAGATGTGTAGCAGATGAAATTTTAGAAATAGCTGCAATGTTCCTCCATTTTTTAATCCATAAAATGCATATAGATGTTGTGGTTAGGGTCTCCTAAATGTACTGTAGGTCAATATCAATAGCACTCTTGGCATTGTTTGAATTCTGGTAAGGGGGTTTATTATCATGAACATCTGATTTCTTGTTCATAGGTGTTTCACTATTATTTCCTAAACTCAATACTTTTTATACGATATATTAAACCCCTAGTCTCTTTTAATTTTAGTGTACGACCTACCCAATTCATCATTTATAATTTCTAGTTACAGAAATTTAAATGAAAAAGTAAATTCTAAAAATAAATTGAATTGTTTACCATTACTAAAGTTATCTTCCAAGTAATCTATAATCCTTGCAGAGTCAGGGATGATTTTTACACCATCTTTTAGAACTGGAACTTCATCACGAGGATTGATCTCAAGAAACCATGGTTGGTACTGTTCGCCCTTGGTGATATTTACAACATGAGATTTATATGGTAATCTTTTCTCTAACAAAGCCATTATAACCTAATACACAGAAAAAGAAATAAGTATTGGTCATTTAAAGCATTTCTTTTTTACTAGAAACTACGAGTATGAAATTATTATGACGATTTTGTTAAACGTGGAAAATAATTTAGTAACTTCGACTTTTAAGACATTGAAAAATATCTACCAAAGTTTTTTCAGTAATAAAAACAAATTTACAAACAACACACAATTAATTACTGGGCAAATATATTGCTGAAAATAGGTATGGTAATTTGAACTTTATAAAATGTTTTTTTCCAGCTCAAAGCACATGTGATATTTTGACCTATTTATTTACTTTATAGACTTAATGTCTTAGTGATAATAAAGACTTAATACTATTAATTAAATTATTGTTCTGACCTCACTGTGTACAATAAATAATTAAAATTATTATTGTATGTTAAAGGAACTATTATTTATGTAGTAAGAATAATGTTTGTATTTGAATGGTGATTTCTTTTTTCAACTTTTTATTCAACAAATTAATGACTTCTATGATCAAAAACATTTTTTTTCAATAACCTTTTCATTATAATTTGATTAATAAAAACATAAGTTTCACTAATCTTCCTGGATAATAAAATCCATAAGTAGTTTTCAACATTAAACAAACAGGCATGAACCTAAGCAATATTAAATATCAATTACAATATAAACAATTGACCATAGAGAATACGGTAGTTATATAACTTCTATGCTCATTTCGATAACGCAGTTACCAGTTAAATAACTTAAAAGGTGCTAATTACCCAGAAATGTGGGTATTTATTTCCCATGCCCAAGTGTACAATTTTAGCAAACAAAATTATACCGCCCGATGCAAAAAGCCATCAGAGATACAAAAAACATTACGAAAACTCTTGCTCAGGGAAATAAATGCCATTTTATAAAAGTAAAATTGGGTAAAAAATTCAGTGCGGAGTAATATAAAGTACTACGGCCGCGTATCAACAGCGTGCTGTACTACGTATACTTATATTTAAATATACCAATCAAGTCTCCAGTTTGGATAGATTTGGTTGTAATTGTATACATTAATATTTACCTATATTACAATATACCTGTAGAGTGTACAGCCAGGATAGATTTGATTGTAATTTAATACAACATAATTGCCAGGTGACGTCACGTGATCTCTATTCTAGCCTTCCTTACATGTGTACATTTGGTTAAACATATAAAATTACAACCAATTCTATCCTGACTGGATAATTCATAGGTTTATAAAATTAACCTTCCGTGGCAGTAACAAACAATATAACTTTAGGATATGTTTTTGATTCATTGTAATATGCATTCTATTGGGGGCGCGCAATTTGCATTTTTACCAGCGCTATTAGCACCATGTATGGGAAGAATTACAATTTTCCAAAACTGTTAATTTTTGGGGCGTGAGAGAGAGTTGTATACATTTTTTCATAGCCCTGATGACTTTCTGCATAGGCCGGTATAATTTTTTTTGCTAAAATTGTACACATGGACACAGGAAATAAATACCATACCTAAATGTCCATAAATGTTTGTAACTACTGTATTAAGTGTCTTTGAGGCCAAGTATTTTTCCTTTTTTATATTTAAGTCTAAATATGCATAGACAAAAATATGGTGACAAAAGGTGACGCGTTGTGTGGAATGTAATTTACTTATCTCGTAATGCTAAGCGACGAAAGAAGCGAACACAAGCACGCAAAATTAAAGAGTTTACTGTTATTGTAAGATGATGGTGAGCCATGAAATTAGGTCAAAATAATGTAAATAAGTTTCGTGTTCTTGGTTTGAAGGGCAAGAGTTAATTGAAATAGACGTTATTGTCTTGCAAGAACGATTTCCACGTATACCGAGATTCAAGTACCTTTATAGAACAAGAGAAAAGACTTACCCTTAGAACTGTAATATTTATATTCAAGGTCATTTAATTAGCTGGGGTGAAGGGAGTCAATTATGCGTTTCTTAAAAATAAAGAGATGAAAGAAGTTTTAATAATTTCTAAGCTTGTGTATCTTTCCATTCAAACTTTGCCCTAATGACGTCACAATGAGCCGGACGGAGTCATACAGTTCTACCACTATTCAGCGTCATTTAGAACTTGATATGAGTTATGAAATAATCCAATGCATAGTTAAATTCACTGAGAGACAAAATTATACATAAATAAATAGTTTTTAACCTGATGTACTTTATCTAGTGGTTTAATTCTAAACTTCACCTCATTTTTTATTTTATATCGTCCCGAAAATGTATATCTTATTTTCATTTTGCTAGGAGGACTAATTTATTAGTCCATAGAACAATAAATAAACAAAGATAAATAAACAATGAAGAACAATTTAGCAGTCACAACTAAATAGATATAATACGCAAATACGAGATCATTTGAAAATATAACAATTAAAAGTAGACCAGTTATGAATACATGAGAATTTGACGAGACTATTTAAAGTGTTATAATGTAGGCATAATAGGCATTTGAATCATGCACCGTCACGCATTGTCCATCCATAAGATGGTGCCAGAGGCTGTTCTCCTCCATCACAAGGGTACGCGTCACGTGGCCTCATCAGAAAGCTCACCAAACGATTTGGAACTGCAAGAAGAATTTATCGATTTAGTAGAAAATAGAACAACGATAGATTTTTTTGAAGAGATATCGTTAAAATAATTCTAGATCATGTGTAAATCCAATAATCCAATGCTCGTCTGGAAACTATGCTGTTTTTTATGCCAATTGTCTATAGTTGTTTGGGTGAGAGTGGTTTTTCTGAGCTGCTGTACAAAAAACAATTATATAGAATGAAACTAACAAGGGATGATGAGTAGTTTAGGGTAAAATTATTTTCAATTACTCCTGCAGTTGACTCTTTACTGTCTGAAACAGCAATAAGATTCGCAATAGTCAAAATAAACATTGTCTTTTATTGATTTTTGTAGATTTGTACATTTCTGGCTTTTTTTTAACGTATAGTTGTAATACGTATCGTTCAGAGTTTTTGTAAATAGAATCTTTTTGAATAGATAGGAGTATCCAATGAAACTGTAATGTGCATAACGGTTTCAATTTTCATTTATCGTATTTTTGTCATTCAAAAATAATGGAAAAGTGCACGAACAAATAATTTTTTGGTAATACTTGTTTAATAAAAACGATATAAATCATGGACGTGTTTCTGACAAAAAATGTGTGGTAAAAAAAATTCGGATTTGGGGCGCTTTTTCCAGTCTACACCCCCGCCCAACACTCCCTGCAGATGGTGGTGTTTCAAAAACTCGAAAAACCTTCAGGTGGTAAGCAGTTGCTAGAACTTTGAGAACCCCTGCTCTATCAGGTTCTGTTGCAAACATTAAGGCTTTCCAAAGTTATCGTAGTGCATCAATAAATAATATTAATCATAATTTATAGAATTATGATTAAGATTTGCGTGTTTCCCTTGAAAGATAATTCTTGTTTTTTCTTGAATAAATTTCTTTTCGATTTTTCTTTTATTTAGTTATATATCAGTATTCTACTACAACAAAGAGGATTATTAAAAGATTGAATAAAAATAGTTCTGGAATATTATATGTAATGTTAAATCATAAGATCTCCTTACCACGATTAAAACACTTTATTTCAACCATTATGTATACTTCGATTGAAGTATCTTCAAAGGAAATGATTAAAAAAATGACTCAAGTACAATTTTATGAAGTAACTTTTGTTATAATATTCTCTAAAGATGATTGAGTTGCAATTGAAATGTACATAAAGGTGGTAATTAAAAGTGTTATTTCTCGTTAAAAGTTTTTTTGTGTGTTTCAATAAGAAAATATTCCATAGGTGCTTCAGGTTGTTATAATAAATGAGAATTATTTTTGAAACGAATGCAGTAAGAAGGACTAGTTGATTTCGTGAATACACTGCCATGCAAATTGAAATACTACATTAAAAAAATATCAAAAGAAAGAAGTAATTTAAGTTGTAAAATAGGTAAAGCTAACTTATATCCAGTATTACGAAAATAAATTGCAATACTGAATTTAAAAAACTGACTATTCTTACATTCAGCATAGCCACGGTTTGGTAATCCACTGACTCAAACTCTTTAATTTGCATCAGGTGAACGATTATTCCAAAAACTAATTATTTTAATAATAAAGTGATATTTCGACAGATAAAATGCGCTGAGTCAATAACAAAGTAACCTCATTAAAGGAATTAATACATTATGCAATGTACAAGAGTGCCAACTAATGGGGCCGTTAGCGGAAAAAAGTCCTTAATATGTCTGCAGCATCTGCAACGGAATTAAAATAACAATTACGGGGAAATGTGTTGGAGCAACGGAATAACTTTCTTCAAGGGAATGTCTGCGGTTTAGCGGTATTTGGCAAATTGCCACATTGTTGGCCGTTATCACGCTTTATAAAATCAATTAAATTCTAACCTAATTCTAGTAGTTTATCATTTAATAATGAAAGGAATAATCTTGGGAATTAGGTTTTTAATAAAAAAATAAAATAATTAGGTTATTGAAAGCAATTAGAACAGTGATATATTGTTTCATTAACAAAGTAGATTGTTAAAATAAAAATAATTTACCGGCTTACAAAGTAATAATACAGTAGAGGTTACTCCAGGGGTGGTTAGATTTGCAGTGTATTGTGGTCACCTACTTCCAACAATACCACAATACACTACAAATCTAACCACCCCTGGACACACAAAATTAACACTTACAGTAACATGATAAATAAAGCAATAAAATACACACAGGATAACAAACAAAAATTAAATGAAGAATTAGATAACATTACAAAAATAGCAATAGAAAATGGATACAACAAACACATTATAAAAAATATATACAATAAATTCACAAAAAAACCTAACCTCAACACAACACTACAACCGGAACACAAAAATAATGAAAAAAAAATCTACCTAAAATATAAATACACTAATAACAAAATAGAAAAAATAACAAATATATACAACAAAGAATACTACACTCCAACATACAAACCAAACAACAAAATAATAAAATATCTTAATAACACAAACCACAAAACAAATTCAGAAAAACATAACCTATCAGGAATTTACAAAATTACATGCAACAACTGTAACGCTTTTTACATAGGAAAAACAACCAGATCATTTAAAATAAGATTTGAAGAACATTATAGAGCATTCAAAATCAAAAATTCAAAAGTATCAAATGTTGCAGCACACCTAATGTCACATAAACATGAAATAACAATATAAGAAAATAACCTAACCATACTTGAAATAAATAATAACCCAATAGAACTAAACTCACTAGAAAAATACCACATTTATAAAAAACATACACAACAATTTAATGAATCTACAAACAACATACACAGAAGACATACTATATAAAAACATCATACACACAGATCAAGAGAAAGTGCGTGTAACGTCAACAAATACCAATATCACGGACCGAACATCTACACCAGAAAAATATCAGTGATTCGACAATGGTCAAGTGACCGAAAGGTGCCTCATCACTCAAGGTAAAATTATTGCACTTAATGGTGGATAAAATTACTTACAATAGTAATATATTAACTTCATATATATATATATATATATATAATAAGACACACCGGGTCACTTGTTTTCCCTACCAATTCTATCTTACGATTAGGCTTAGGCCTTATCTCTCTGCCCAAATCGATCTAAAGAAGACAGGGTACAGTTAAATTCTCGTTTGTATTTTCAATAAAGATTTAGTTTTAAAACAATTTAAAATTTCACACTTGATGTAATTATGGTCTTTACATGTTTAAAAACATGAGATAAAATAAAAAAGTTCACGTCTTTTAAAAATGGTTATGATAAGGCTAGGTTAATGCACACTGGTAATATATATATATATATATATATATATATATATATATATATATATATATATATATATATATATATATATATACACTATATCTGTGCATAATTGCTGATTTATTATTTAATGCAGTGTCGTACATAAAGTTATGGTTAATTGAAGTTGACATTCATAATCATGAATGGGAGGTTTACGACTGTTTCTTGCTAAACAATTTTTCCAATTGCTGATCCGTTTTTCATACGCAGAGATTATTTTCTAAATTTAGGCGATTTCCTTGCTTGTGCTTTTTCATTGATCCATACTTATTAGCAAGCTTACTAGAAAGTAGCTGCTACATTAACAATAGATTTTATATGTGTTTTATGAGACCTATACACAGATTTACAAAGTTAAATTGTTCCTTTAAAACTAATTTCAAAGTCTGATAGAAGCGCAAATATAATCTGCCCAAACCCAACCCCAATAGGGTTTGCAGGCCAATACGTATTCGCTTCGTTCACGAAACCATTGATATAATGAAAGAAAAAACACATAATGAGGAACAACCAAGAACTATAGAACTGACGTTTCTAGAGACAATGGACTACCTAAAACTAAGCACAGGTTACTTCTATGGTTGATGGAAAGCTGTGCAAACTCTTCAACAAGTGTGTCGTCCCCCATACATTGTTATATATGTGGTATAACATGGGAACATTTCAATAAAACTGGTTCTGAAAACTTGCAACAATTAAAAATTAGCTTGCCGATTTTACATACGAGAACGCGTTATAAACAATGCTTCGGTATCATAAATGTGACTAAAATTTTAATGAGTTTTTTGAAACCTAGAGACAGCCTCTCATAGGTGATGTTTTGAAATGGATCAACAATCTTCAAGTTATTTTAATAGTAATTTCAAGCGAGTACTCCATTGATGACGACAAATTTACCATCCATGCACGGGGGACTGCTGAGTTATATGTCAGTCTTTATGTCTGGTATCCTATGACACCAACTATGCACAGAGTTTTAATGAATAGCTCTACAATTACAAAAACATGCCATCCTCTCAATTGGACATCGTTCTGAGGAAGCTGCTGAGGCCGGAAAACAGACACTTAAGGGTGTATAGAATTCGATACGCATAGAAGCTCTACAGAAAAGTTTGTAAGACCTTTCGTTTGTAAGACTAGGTCAATGGCCGAGGCATCGTCCCAACTCCAACTTCAAACTCCCTTTTAATTTAAAAAGGGCACGAATATTAGTTACACTAACACAATCAACTCAAATATGTTTTATTGTGAAGATATCACCGCAGTACTGGCGAATTGGTGGATCTTCACGACACAGCAAATATCCATGAGTTGCAAAAGAGTGGCCAAAGCGAAGGCGCGTGACTACCACTTCCTCCCTACGTTTTGAACGAATAGAAGACCTCCGTGGACGGACAGTATCTTTAATTTCCCTCAGCCTCTTCTTAATCACGGTATGCCATTCGTAATTCCAAGCAGGGAGCAATAAATATTTCGCAAAGCACACATAACCAGATGCCATAACTCGTTGAGTAATGGGCACCAAACTTGTAATATTCTTCGGCTTTTGTGTTTCCGAGTATTCTGCAATATCCAGGAACCCAACAGAATGTTACCCCCACACCCCAAATTGAAGCTTTTGTACAGCACACAAAATGTCTCCAAATAAGGGGTTAACAGAGAAAACATCCTGAAGAGCCTGAAGAGCACTTTTGGAATCAGAACACAAAAGATTGTGGGAAGAGTGTATTTTTAAAAATATTTATAACCAGATATTATTACAAATATATTAAAAAGCTGATTTCGATTTTAGTAATAGAAAGATTTTTACTACTTAAAAACTTGTTTTTGTATGTATATTGAAATCCATTGATACAAATGATCGAAGCTCTGACGAAAAACAAAAATAAGAGAGCTAACTAAAATCAAGATGTATATTTGTGGTTCCCTAAGGAACACGCTAGTAGTGCACCTGTGTCTGGGAACCTGTGCATTGGCTGGAATTGTAATTTTGCCTAATGGCGAATAAAACAGCAGATAGTACTTAGAGTAAATTTGTATACATTGTTTATAAAACATGTCTCTAAAAATGTTTCTTTTTTTATAAAAAAGTAATATTTATGAAAATAAAAGATTAATATACAGACATTTCAGTTGTTATTCATTTATTTTACTATAAAATATAATTTAGGTTAAATTGGATTTTTACTTATTTATGTCATAACATTACAATTATTTATAGCACACAAACAATGCAGATACAAAACCAGATGTTACATCTAGCGTAAGTGGTAATTGTGGGACGGTAAAACCAGAAACGAAATAAACCAAAACAGTATTAAAGCTATTAACGTCTGGTAGTTTTATACGAGGGGATAATCATTACAAGCCTGCATAGTGTTCACATTGTACTTGTCTAGACTATTAACATAGTGTAGTGAAAACCTCATTGGGAGCTCATTAAAATAATAATGCGTTATCGAAAGAGTGAGGCAAGGAGACAAGTTAGGTAAGAATTAACGTTTGTTAATTTAACACAAGAGGTTGATATTTGTGGGGATGCATCGCATTGAGACCCTAGAAAACATCTTGTTCGCACTTTATTTTTCTAGACTAAAACAAGGTATAGGAGCACCCACATCGGGAGGCTATAAAAATAGTTGTGTGTAATCGGAAGAGTATGGTAAGGAGACACGTTAGGCAAGACATAACGTCTAGTAGTTTAACACGAGAGGTTGATATTTGCGGATCTGCACCGTATTGAGACCCTAGAATGAATTTGGTTCACAATTTCTTTGATTAGACTATCGACATGGTTTAGGGAAACCCACATCTGGAGGTTATAAAAATAGTTGTGTGTAATCGGAAGAGTAAGGAAAGGAGACACGTTAGGCAAGACATAACGTCTAGTAGTTTAACACGAGAGGTTGATATTTGCGGATCTGCACCGCATTGAGACCCTAGAATGAATTTGGTTCACAATTTCTTTGACTAGACTATCGAAATGGTTTAGGGAAACCCACATCTGGAGGTTATAAAAATAGTTGCGTGCAATCGGAAGAGTATGGTAAGGAGACACGTTAGGCAAGATATAACGTTTAGTAGTTTAACACGAGAGGTTGATATGTGTGGGACTGCATCGAATTGAGACCCTAAAAAACATCGTGTTCGCCATTTCATTAACTACACTACCAACAGGGTGTAGGTAAACCAAATCAGGAGGGTATGAAAAATATAGTGTGTAATCGAAGGAGTAAGGCAAGGAGGCAAGTTAGGCTAGAAATAACTTGTAGTCGTTTAACACGAGTGGTTGATATTTGGGGTGTTGCATCGCATTGAGATCCTAGACGAAATCGTGTTTGCCATTTCATTGACTATACTACCAACACGGTGTAGGTAAACCCAATCCGGAAGTTAGGAGAATAAAAGTGTGTAATCGGAAGAGTATGGCAAGGAGACAAGTTAGCGAAAAACAACGTTTGGTAGTTTAACATGAGAGGTATAACGGAAAAACGTTGGTAGTTTACCACGAGAGGTTGATATTAGCGAGGCTGCATCGTACTGAGACCTTAGAAAGCATCATGTTCGAAATTTATTTGACTAGACTACTAACTTGCTGTAGGGAAAACCACATCTCGAGGTTATCCCATTAATAGTGTGTAATCGAAAGAGGAATGCAAAGAGACAAGTTAGCCAAGAATTAACGTCTGGCTGTTCAAAAAGAAAGATTAATTTTTGCGGGATTGCATTACACCCTAGAAAGAAACTTGTTGAAAATTTCATTGGTTGCATTACCAACATGGGGTAGGGAAAACAACATCCTGAGCTTATGATTATAATAGAGTGTAATCGGAATAGTAAGGCAAGGAAACATGTAAGACAAGAAATAATGATGATTGAACATACCGACACAACTAGAGAAGAGAGATAATTTTCAAAAGACTTCTTTATAGAACAAAATATGCACTAGATGTAATTGCGGATGGAATCATGGTACGATTGACAGCTATAAAATACTGTCCCATATTGCAATTATTCAGATTTTTCCAAATAGTATAAGAGTGTAAGGTCAGTTTAAAATAACTTCATTTGCATTTAAAGATATGAATGTTTCTATTATTTTTTCAGGAAACACAGATACCTAACGGATTTTACTTCATCTCTAACCGTAAGTAACGGTAGAAGAAAGAAGTTGTAGATTTGAACTATTTTAATAGCTAATAAAATTTAATGAAAATTACAAATAAATAAATAAATAATTACAAATAAAATAAATAATAATTCAAATGTAAATTACGGACCAGATAAACAAATATCCTTGGTAATTGTTTTTTCAACACAATAAATAGCACATAAAAAATGAAATACCCTTTTACATTCCACGAGTACTGGAGTATATATTCAGGTGAGATATATCAACGTACTACTAGGGCTCATGTATCATGTTGCGCCGTATAACTCCTATCTAAAATATTTAAACACATTTAGACATGCACGGGATATGTGCCCCCAGGAAAGTCACAAGATCTCATAACGTTAAATTATTCAGGATCTGAATATCCACGTATCTTTTTCTCAATCGTTTCGTAGTATCGATAGTGCAGCAATATAGATAAAACAATTTTCGAAAATATATTACTATATATAACTATATTATATACTACTAATAATAATATTATTACTAATATAATACTAATTATATTACTATATAAATATAATATAATACATATATATATATATATATATATATATATATATAAATATATATTTATATTTATATCAATATTTATGTAGGGAACTTGAAGGTTTGCCTCTACGATATTTATTCAATTATAAATAAGACAATGGTATATAATTACGAATTTGTTCTTAGAAACAAGTTGATCGATAATGGTTTTTTACAATTGACATTGTTTCAAAAAAAAAAGTCTAGAGACAACTCCTGATCTAAGAATCTTCTCAGCTCCAAAGATAAATGAGGTTATGTTGATCTTCCCTTTGAAATAAAACAACTATTATGCTTTTAACTTTCTTACAAATACTATAGACACTACCTATAGCTTATACTAGAAGAATAAACTGAAGGTAACATTTCCACAATGGAGTAAACAACAATCAATCATATGAATAAGTTGAAGATCAAACTGCAAGAACATTTCCAACAATGAAATCCAATGATAAAAATTAGTGCACGCTTACAACAAAAACATAGGATTTTTGTAGACCTTTCTAGATATCAATAAAAGTAATTAAACATCGTTCCTCTTTTCCATTTCCTAAAGAGTAATTATTTGAACTAATTAAATAAAATGTTTGTAAGGCTCATTAATACGCTCTCTTTACGGAGAAAGCGAATGAGTGGAGCGGCCAAAAGGCGGCTCCGAAAAGAACAGGCGAGAGCAGCGGGAGGGCCAACAACCCTGAAAAAACGGAGGGGAGGCCAAAACCGAGCTGAGTCTGTCAAAGTCCAGGGCTTGGATGTTGTGAGGAGGGAGGTGCAACAGGGAAGAAATCAACCGAGAGCACCAAACCCCAGCACGTCAAAAAGGCATAGGAGTGAGACGTCCAATCCCTCTCCAGTGAAGGGAGGAATGAAGAAAGTGAAACTGGGACAAGGGGGGATGCTGGAGTGTCTTCGGGCACATACGGCGATACCCTCAGGCAAAAGCTAGCAATTGTCCCAGTTAGTTACCCTGAGAGACAACTCTCGGAAGAGATGGCGTTGGAGCTGGAGGAGCTGTTCTTCTCGGAACTGCTGTCCGCTGAGGCGGAGAGTGGGGATAGAGGATTTAGGACAGCATACTTAGAGAGGGGAGCTCTAAACGTCGTATGCTCCTCACGGGAGAGCCTGAAGTGGGTCCTTCGGGTCCTGCCAAGCTTCACCCTGAGCGAGGGGGTAAAGTTGAGGGCAGGGCCACCTAAGGAGATCTTTTGCATTGCAAAGGTGTCAATGTGGGTGCCCAAACCCTACAATGACAAGGAGCCGGAAGAGATCCTGAAGGTAGTCAAAACCCAGAACCCTTGGGTTGTTCAGGATACTTGGAAGGTGATTGCTAGGAAAAGGGAGGATGCAGGTCTTACCCTGATCTTGTATATAGGAGAGGGCTCCCTCAGGGCACTGCGGAACAACAACCTGAGGGTGAACGTGGGGCTGAGACAGGCCACGTTCAAGGTGCTCTCTAGTCCTGGGGCTGCTCGGCGAACCCAGGTAACTGCAGAGTAAGCAGGAAAATGATCAAGATCCTCCAAGTGAACCTACAGCATAGCAGGGCGGCCAGTGCTGTCGTGTGTAGGATGCTGGACAGGGGAGAGGTGGACTTGGTGCTCATCCAGGAACCATGGATTTCTGGAGGAAGAATATGCGGGCTGGCGACATCTGGAGGTAAGTTGTTGTATGATAAGGACTCCGGTGTTCCCAGGACGTGTATCCTAGTTAGGAGGGGGTTGTGTGCTTTTGTACTAACGAACTTCTGTTGCAGGGATTTGTTAGCAGTGACAGTGGAGCTGCGGGCGGAGGGGAGGATGAAGAGGCTGAACCTGGCCACGGCATATCTTCCCTTTGACTGCGAGGGGGCTCTACCAACACAAGAGCTGAGGAGCCTGGTCGAGTACTGCGAGGCTGTGGATGAGGAGCTGCTGGTGGGGATGGATGCTAACTCCCATCACACTTCGTGGGGAAGTACAGGTACCAACACTAGAGGTGAGGATCTTTTAGCTTATCTTAGCTCTAAGAATTTACTAGTCTTAAGTCAGGGGGAAGAGCCGACGTTTGTCACTAGGGCCAGACAGGAGGTCCTGGACATTACGGTGGCATCGAACCAGATGGCTAGGTATGTACTAAATTGGTATGTGTCGGATGAACCATCTTCTTCTGATCACAGACATATTAGGTATGATATCTCTCTAAATCCAGCCATGGTTCGGCCAACCAGGGATCCAAGAAGAACAGACTGGGACTCCTACAGGAGGGACCTGGGTGTTCGGATTGAGGAGGCTGGATTGGAGTATGGTGGGAGGAGAGAGCTAGAAGACTCCGCCACATTGGTTGGCGAGGCTATAATAGAATCCTTTACTGATAACTGCCCTCTCAGTGAGGGGAGGAAAGTAGGGGATCCGTCATGGTGGAACAAGAAGCTAGCCACACCTCGGAAGACCACCAGGAGACTCTTTAATAGAGCAAAAAAGAACGGGGAGTGGGACCTGTATAGGAAAACACTAACCGAATACAACAGGGCAATTAGAGAAGCGCGCAGGAAGTCCTGGAAGGAGTTTTGTCATGAGATTGACAAAACACGGGAAGGGGCACGACTGTATAAAGTGCTCTCTAAGGACCCAGTTAACCCGGTGGGGATGCTAAGTACCCCACTGGGAAATATAACAAAAACGGCAGGGGAAACTGTGGAAGAATTAATCAGAACACATTTCCCTTCCAGTACCCTGAGGAAACTTGGGGGAGCAGACACTGAACCAGTTACCAAACTCTCCACAAGACGTGGTAAGAGGGAGGACTGGGAAGTGGCAAGGAGGATAGTAACTCCACAAAGGGTAAGATGGGCTGTTGGCACCTTTAAACCTTACAAATCTCCAGGTCCAGATGGGATCTATCCTGTGCTGCTGCAGCAGGGAATGGATATGCTGGTGCTGGTACTTACTAAATTATACAGGCTAAGCATTGCTCTAGGGCATGTGCCGGCAGCCTGGAAATCTAGTAAGGTGGTCTTTATACCTAAGCCCACCGGTAACCAATCGGAAGGGAAAGGATACAGACCTATCACACTCATGTCCTTTGTTCTCAAGGGACTTGAAAAACTGGTTGATAGGCATATTAGGGGGGGGGGGGTGCTTTGGCTATCAAACCACTGCATTGGAACCAGTATGCTTACCAACCGGGGAAATCCTGCGAGGGAGCTCTCCATCAAGTGGTTGGTAGGATTGAGCAAATGATCGCTAAGAAAGGTTGTGCCATAGGTGCCTTCCTCGACATTGAAGGGGCGTTCAATAACCCCTCAGTGGAGACGATGGTAAGTGGTGCAAGACGTCATGGAGTGGATGCGACCACTTGTGGTTGGATAAGTTCCATGTTAACAAACAGAAGCATTTCTGTAGAGGTGGCAGGGGAGGTCAGAAGGGCGGAGACAAGTCTGGGCAGTGCACAGGGGGGGGGTTCTCTCTCCTCTGTTGTGGCGCCTAGTGGTTGACAACCTTATTGAACTCCTGAATGAACAGGGGTACTTCTGTCTAGGATATGCGGACGACATAGTTGTCCTGATCCTGGGCAGATTCCCTGATACAGTCCTTGAGGTAATCAGAAATCCTCTACGACTGATTGAAGAGTGGTGTAAAAAGGAGAACCTTAGGGTAAATCCAAAAAAGACTGCTCTCATTAACTTCACCAGACAGCGAAAAGATCTGACGACCAGGATGCCCCGCTTGTTTGGTGAATACCTTGAGTTTGTGGGGGAGGTGAAGTACCTGGAAGTTACTCTGGACAGGAAACTCACCTGGAACCCACATCTTGAGAGGACAGTTAACAGGGCCAAAAGGGCACTGATGACTGTGAGAAGAATGGTGGGTAAGAAATGGGGACTGAAGCCATCAATGATGCACTGGATGTATCTGAGGGTGATAAGACCTATGATTATCTATGGAGCTCTGGTGTGGTGGACAAAGGCCAACCAGGCACAGACAAGAGCTAAGCTGAGCTCTATCCAGAGATTGGCCTGTCTGTGCACACTGGGAGCGATGTCAACTACACCAGGTGCAGCAATGGAAGTAATGCTTAACCTCCCTCCCCTTGAGCTTGTCCTTAGGGGAGAGGCGAGGCTAGCGGCATGGAGATTGCGCAACTCGAGCAACTGGGCTAACCTCCCAGATGCCTCGGGACATATGATTATCGATTGCGTGGTCAAAGAACCCGTCTTGGAAATGGGCATCGACCACATTACTCGAGTGTTTGCACCTGACCAGGTCCACCAAACTGTGATGGAATGGTCAGGGACATTAACATCGGGAGCTCAGATCTGGTACACAGATGGCTCCAAGATGGACTTCGGCACTGGAGCGGGGGTGTATTGTAAAAACCCAAGGGTAGAACTAGTTTTTTCCTTGGGGAGGCATACCTCTGTCTTTCAGGCCGACGTATATGCTATAAATACCTGTCTGAGAGAGATAGCGAGAAGGGAAACACATGGGGCCCGGATTGCTATTTTCTCCGACAGTCAAGCAGCAATTAAGGCACTAAACGGACACGTGGTCACCTCGGCCATAGTCAGGGAGTGCCTAATTAACCTACAAGCTCTGGCAAGGCACAATCAAGTCAAGATAGGTTGGGTGCCAGGGCATAGGGGAATACTTGGAAATGAAACCGCAGATGCGCTGGCCAGGGAGGGGTCTTCGACTCCCCTGATTGGACCGGAGCCAGCGGTAGGTATTTCCAAATCCATGGTCAGGATGACAGTGCGAAGGTGGATGGCTGAAAGACACTGTGAGCACTGGATCAGGGCCGAAGGGATGAAACACAGTAAGCTAACCCTTAGGAAACCTTCCTTGGGGTTGCAGAAGAGTCTCATCTATCTGTCTAGGCAGGAATTAAGGATAGCCACAGGTCTACTCACGGGACACTGTGGACTAAGGAAACATTTGCATAAAATGGGTATCTACAAGGATGAACCAGTGTGCAGATTGTGCGGGCAGGAACTGGAGACTGAAACACACATTATTTACAGATGTGAAGTACTTGCTGAGAGGCGCTTCAACCTCTTTGGTGATGGAACGGCTTTGGTGGATGCTGAAGGTAAAACTCTAGTCAGGAAACTCCTAAACGTGGTAAGAGGGAAGGGGTTATTTGACTAGATCAGGGAGGTAAGTACAATATACCTTAAGGTAGCAGTGCTTCGGGCAATTCAAACCCGCTCTCAAGTTTAAAAAAAAAAAAAAAAACTCATTAAATAAAACTATTATTTGTGAAAGCTTACAATATACTGTGTAAACTTTTAGGTTATTCATTGTCTGCTTTTATATTTATAACTAAAAGACCTTATGTTAACTTTTAATTTATCCAACCTGCAATCTCAAAGTTTAATCTGAAACTGTTTTCCCCGATAAAATTTCTTCATCTTCAAAATTGTTAACGACATTTGATACGTCACTCTAAGTTTCCGTACAATAA
Source organism: Prosapia bicincta (assembly GCA_036971475.1). Lineage (NCBI taxonomy): Eukaryota > Metazoa > Arthropoda > Insecta > Hemiptera > Cercopidae > Prosapia > Prosapia bicincta. The sequence continues at coordinate 206,863,449 of JBAIZL010000001.1, forward strand.
TTTAAGTAAAATGAATAATACGTATGGAAGTAAATTATTATTTTGGAGGGTACTAAAGTGCTTTATAGAGAGTTTTAAAGGATTTAGTGTCCTTAACGTTGCAGTTTAAACTAGGTAAACATAAGGGAAAGAACCATGACATCCCCAGATATGACTCTTCTACTTCCCCCATCACAGGTTAGAATGATATGTTTAGCTATACACAATACTCTGTTTCTACCTTATTCAATTCCATCTATTAGTTCACTCTCTCCAGATATATATTTTGTTCAACATTTCAATTGTTAACAAAATACTTATTATTCATCCACAAGTTCAAATACATTTTTTTAAACTTGTAGTGGTTGACACTTGACGTTATTACAGTGTTTACGGAATAAACAAAAGTCGGAATAAAACTATTACTTAAATAAAACCTATGTTTAAAAATATTTTAATTTTTAAAAAGGTTATTATACCTATTAAACGCAATAATATTACGACGAAACCTGCAGAACAATTATAGATCATACTTACAAGGAGTTCATTTGTAAAAGTATTTTGACATAGAGAAAATAATATCCAATTTATAGTAAAATTAGTTGCATCACAACTTTGAAAATAGGAAACAATGAGACGAAGATTAGCAAGGATTTCTATTCGTTATATAACAGAAACATGCACCTATACACACACACACACACACACACACACACACACACACACACACACACACACAAACATACACACGCACACGCGTCCTGTAACGGGTTAAAATTAAGAATTTAGGCGTTACAATAAAAGTTTTAAATTGAAAGAAAATAAAATTTTAATTTTTTGATATTAAAAAATAAATATGTATATAAATACAGTGCAGCTACTTCAAAGAATTTTATAAAGTAAAGCCATTTTAAAAGGCTAGTTTTTTTTACTGATTAGAAGGATATAAGCGACAAAGAAAAATAGAAGAAAAGTCACAATTCACGTAGAAGGTTTATCGACATTTTAAAAAGTAGAAAACGAAAAATTATGAAGAACATTATGAATAAGAAAATTGCCTACATCCAAAATTTTAAATGTTATAAACAAATATAAAATTTTGTAATAACATGAAGAAGCCACCAACCACCGAAAACTGTGACGTAAAGGATCACGTGATTTCAAGGGACGGCATCAAACCATATTACGTCACCTTTTAACAAGTATTTTGATTGAACTAGAGACAACAGGTGACGCCAATTGCGTGTTTAGGGTGGATGATAGCGAAGAGAAAGTAGTCAGTGATTGTCAACGCTGGACGAAGTTTCAACTTACTCCGCATTTATTTGTTTTGAAAGAGTTACAATTCCTACATCATTTTTCAAGTGTGGGGAATAGGTGGCAGCAAAAATAAAACGGTGCGATCAAACACAATGTGGTGTATTTCAAATAGGAAACATAAAACTGAGGTTTCCAAAGCCTATAAACTGTAAATAGTTTTAGAAGACAGTACCATTATAGTTCATTAAAGAGCTTTTAAAATTGTTAAATGCGAAAACAATAAAAATGTAAACATCCAGTTATCAAGAAACTGTTTAAAATGCGGGAATAAAGTCAGTGAAACACATTTAGAAAAACAGGGATACGAACTGTTAACTTTTTAAAAATAAATTCGCGGTGACGCATGACAAAAGATAGAACTGAGGAAAGCAGACCACAGAGGCTTCAGGCCACAAAATCTGGACAGCCCAAACTATGTGCATTCTAATAGGATCCAGGAAACGGCACGAATTTTAGGTCCTCCCTTTCTAGTCAGTAACCTTGCCCACAAATAGGACGTCTTGCTCAAGACTTATGGACTCAACCTCATTGCTTTTTCAAAGTAATGAGATAATATGAGAGGTGAAACAATACTTATTTTCTGATTTTCGATGGTAAATACAGTTTCCGATTTAACATGTTGTCGATAAATCAAAAAATTCAAATTTCCTATTTTTGTATTCATTTATTTCAAGAAATAACTGATGATTAAACAGAAAAATTGTCTCTTTTTGTGAATTTAGAGCAATGCCTATAAAATGATATTCTCAAACAAGTTATAGACAATTGTATACACATACTATAATAGGGTATAAGAAATTAGAACAAGGTAAAAATACACAATGTAATAAGGTGTTAAAATGTTGTAATAATATTTAAAAAAACAATAACATGAATGTAAGAATATTTTAAGAGAAATAAAATATCATACTGAGACTTAAAATGAATATGATGAGCGTTTTAAAAATGCAATCAGAAATGGTTTTTCCATCGAAGATAAAAACACATTTCGAATATTAAGCAAGAATCAACGGAAAGTGGGAGGTAATTGAATTCCCAATACAAGAGGGAATGTCAAACAATAATATAAACGAAAAACTGCATTATCATATTATGTTTGAAAATGTTTCTTTTAAAAACGCTTAGTATCAAATACTATGTTGAACTAAAAAGTATGATAGAAATCAGAATACATTACCATGAAAATGTTTAACTTTATTGAAATAAAAATAATGGCATATTCGAATGACCTTCACAAGAATTTTCCTAAAGTTACACAATTTTTAAACGATGATTTAAGATCACAGAGACGGTGAGCCAATACATCCGACTATGTAAATTAACACCTTACAATTAGAATAAACGAAAAAACTGATTACATTTTTCAGTTGTATAAAAGTTATTTATCCGGTACGATAATATCCTGACCTTGATTGTGTTAAAAAGGAACTTACAACAGAGTTTGTGATAACAAATTTAATATTCTTAAACGATTAGTCTAAATGTCTTCTACGACTAATAATATATAACATTTTTTTCTTGGAAACTACTCTAAGGATTATCACCATAGGTATATAGGAATGTTTAATCTCAGAAACAAAAAGGGGATCAAGTAAAAATTTGCTGAGTAATCGTCCTCCTAAGTTTAAAAAAAATTGCTTGCATATACATATTTGTAAGTTTATATTAATTAAAACAACCTCTCACCACAAATTCAACAAATTTTATTTTAACCTTATGTACATTTTGACTACAAAGTAATCATCTTCAGAGGTATTTTTACAAATAACTTATTTGTAAAAATACCTCTGAAGATGATTACTTTGTAGTCGAAATGTACATAAGGTTAAAATAAAATTTGTTGAATTTGTGGTGAGAGGTTGTTTTAATTAATATAAACATTTACGCCACAGTTGCTTTATATTTGTAAGTATTTTTAACGGTCACTATATTAAGGATTTCACTAAAATTGGTATATAAGTGATGTGTTACCTCAGCAATTTAATGGTCCAAGTGAAACTTATTTAAAAAAATCGTTGTCATCAAGTTTTCGAGAATTGTATAACATCGGAAATTATTATAAGTATTATCTCAATTATTGGTATATATGAGTTCGTTAACCTCAGCAATCCAATGGGCTAGGGGAAAGTTTACTGTAAAATAATGATCAAGTATCCAAAATTTTTAAGAAGTTTATATTTCCAGAATTACATTAGACTAAAGCAAGAGTCAACTTGGATGTACTATGCAAATATATCAGTTCACAGGTAGACCATAATTTGCCATAACAATCCATAAGCCACAGTGGCAAACTATTGATTATGCCGGTGTCGGCTGAAGAACTTTCTTTTTAATGCACAGGGTGCTGTATCTGCCATTCTTTAGGATTAAAAGAAGGAGTAGCTTACACATTATCTTTTCATACACTAAACATATTGTTTTTCATACACATTATACACTAAACATTTTGTTTACAATTTCTGCCTGAATCGGATTACGACCCGATCGTAGATACGTTCCCTGAAATTAAGGATATAAAGACAGCTAAAATGCGTCGAGGAGCTGCTACTGAAATCTAAATTAACGATTCCTTGATATAAATTTTAAATTTCGAAAAGTGAAATTTCAGATTTCTTTTTCTTGGATAGTCTCTTGTATGAAATAACGTGAATTTCAAACAAAGCATTACGTTAGAAAGTTTTGACAATTTTGAAATTATACAATTAATGAAAGGTAATTAAAAATTTAATATGCTTATTTCGATATTATAGCCTAATCAGACAATTACAATAACACTATCAATAAATAAAACAGTAAATATATAATAATATAGTTCATTCATATACACACAAGGACATATTATATATATATATATATATATATATATATATATATATATAGTATATATATATATATATATATATATATATATATATATATATATATATATATATATATATATACTACAAAACGTCTTGTAAAAAGCTTCTGGTTTAAAGAAGGAGATGTCATGAGAAACGAGACGATAAGTTTCATATTTTTAAAATGACAGTTTAAGGCTTTTTGTGCGTGCGTTTGTGTGTGTGTGTGTGTGTGTGTGTGTGTGTGTGTGTGTGTACGTGTGTATGTGCGTGTATGGGTGTATTTGTGTGTGTGTGTGTGTGTGTGTGTGTGTGTGTGTGTGTGTGTGTGTGTTTGTGTAGACATTAGCTTTTGGTATACATTTAACGATGTTATAAATATATTGAATGAGTTTTGGATAAATATAACAATTCATTTGGTTATGAAGGATATTTCTCGGTTGTCAAACTTTATTATTTGTTCTATAAACATCAAATATATTCTCAATTTAAATAAAACATTCGTATGAACACATACAAGAATTAAATCCATCTTTTTATTATAAATAATACGTGTTTAACTCTGTGTTCAATGGACCAAGATATATCCACCTGCTGGAAATATATAAAAAATTAATTATATGCTACGTCATTGCTTGCCTTATTCGGAGAAAATTCTCTAAACTATTCAACCGTAATTTTATACACTCGAATGACACGGCATTCCTAAAGGTAATACATTTTATTCATAAGAACGAATCTGCCCCAAACCTCACGCTTCGATAATCAATACAATGAAATTACTTTTAGGTTAAAGGGCAGGTACAGACATCCGGTCATCACTTAGCCTCATTATAACTAATAATAATGAAATCTCCATCTTTACATGATTTTGTGTTACCTTACCGGAGGTATATTAATTGGCAGTATAGTGTTTTCAGTCGTTAGCTAGCTGTACGTGTTCCTAGGCTCTTAAGGAGTTACACAAATTTTATATTTATTTACAGTTGAAAATAGTATTAATTTTAGCATAGCTATATAGGTTCAATAGGTATATGAGGATCACGAACAGGTCATAGCCAAGTCATATAGTTATATTAATAATAAAAATATCAGTATTAATAACGATAATAATATATAGGATTATGTAATAATAATATAATATATAAAAAAATATTATTTAATTATATAAAATCAATAATTATAATTAATGAACATGTATATATTATAATAATTGTATTCCAATTACTATAATATATTATTAAAAATATTATAAATTATTATATTATTATTATTGAAGATCCAGTATTTGGGCCTATATATGCCAGTAATGTTACACAATCTTAGTACCAATATCTCTTCCTTCTTAAGCTACCTTTACGATTTGGTTATCTATACACTGGGTTTAGCCAAAAGTTGACCCAGACAGAGTAATTTACCTCGAGGAGGGGACGCTGAATACATTAACAATCAAGAGAGACCAAGAGATGTTCAAGTAAAGTGGCAATCTTTAAAATCCTTATATAAAGTAAACTATTTGGAAATTCTTGAAATGATTTATAGAATTGCTTAGTATTAACGTTTAGAAAACAGGTTTTTTGGTTTTAACTATTTTAATATTCCTAACTAGCTATGTTATTTATTAACGGATGTAATTCTAGTAAATAACAATGCAAAAATAAGTAATGAAAATTACTAAACACAAGAAGAGGAGCAAAACATTTTATGACAATCGATCATTCTCTCATATGTGAGAAAGTATTTGAAATCCAATATAGCATTCCCAAAGTTAGCGAAGGCCATCAAAAAGGGTGTATCGATCAACGAGACAAAAAATAATCGATTTAAATGTAAACGTTGAGCGGATACACATTGTTATCGGTTGGTACCTCATTGTGGATGTAAAGTGAAAATTAGTACGATTTGCAAACTTACATTTTTTTAAATGCGTAAATAATAATCAACATTGAATGATGATATTAAGAGATAACCGGTCTCTTAAAGTGAAGATTAAGAATGATAAATGGCACTAATAAACACGTAGTACAAGATCACTACATAGAGCATTATTGTTTTAAGTGCATTTTAATTGGGAATTAAAACTTTTATTAACAGTAAAAAAACATTAGAGACTATAATAAAGTATAAAAAAAATATATTTTTAAAGTTATTATATAGGGACTATTTTGTATGTATAATATCGCGTATATGTCTGAGTCTGTGTGTTAAGGCGGCCAAAAGAGTTTCAAAGAAAGATGTTGCCTTTAGGACAAAATCGTTTTTAAACATTAATTTATACAAGTTTAGAAAAGACATCGCTGCTATAGAAAGTAGCAGGCAGCAGGTGCACTATCTGTTTAAGAAAACCAGGTAGGTCCAAAGGGTCGACTTTGTTCACTAAATTGAGCAACTATAAAAAAATTATTTTTTTCTTCTAGTGAAATTTTGAACGGTAAAATCCAAAATGATCTCATAAGGTTAAATAATAGTGTTATCCAATTGACTATCGAACGTTATGCTAAGATTATAAGAACATGTAAGAACTTCATAAAACATTCAAATATATTTCATGTCTAAAGAATTGCTTATAATTAATAGTAAATAAATAACAAAAATTGTAATGAAATATAATTAAGAATTTTATGATATTTTTGAAAAGCAAATTTTAAGATATATTTTAATTTTTCAAGTAATTAAAACAAAATAGAACTAACAAAAATGTTTCTCATTACTTAAATTAACCTGTGATAAACGTAGTAAATAAAATTTTATAAAATTTCTCCAACGAGCAACTGTTAATAAAATTAAATAATTAATTTAAACTAACTTAAACAGTCTTAACAAATATTATTGCAATAGGAAAGTAGCAGATAAACCTATAGTCAAACACAGTTTTATAACTTATAAACTATCATCTAAATAAGTTTACATTTTGGTTAGTTTTTGAAACAAAGTCCAGGGATTTATCCACTGGCAGATCACGCTCTACACACCACAGGTACCAGGATAGGGTGAGTCGGGTAGGATCATATTTTGACGGCAGTTAAACTGCGCGTTTCGGCTTTACAGAGTCCATCATCACCAGGTATAGGTTACGTGAAAAACGCGTAGATGTGGGCACATTGTTGGTAGGATGTGGAACGCAAAATCGGGGACAGAATTTTCTCCCTGAGAGGGTGCAAACTTAGTGGTTTGGCCGCGCCAGTGTGTGTCTGTGAGAGAGAGAGGGGGAAGGAGAAAGATAGAGAGAGAGAGAGAGGAGAGAGGGAATTTGTGTGGGATTTACTAAGCAATTTAGTGGTATCTCTTATGAATAATTCAAAAGATATATTATATATAACAAACAACAGAAGCTCTATTTATATAGTTTACAAAATCAAAGAGGTAAAATGTACTGACAACTAATTTTGTTTATAAGCTATTCAAGCAAGTTGATATGGAAGGCTTCTACCTCCCATGAAGATTCGCCCTAGATATTCATTTATACACACTTAGTCTTCCTTAGGTCAGTAAAACCACACAGATATTACCACAGATATAGATGATGGAATGTATATATCAAACAACAATAATATAAATTTAACAAATATTTTGGATAAAATAAATAAAATTATTAATAAAATAAATTTTCTAGATTTAACAATAATAAGAAAAAATGAAAATTTTGAATATATGATATACCAAAAACCAACTTTAACAAAAAAAATTATACCAAATAATTCTAATCATCCATATAATCAAAAAATGGCTGCTTTATATAACTTATTATATAGAATGCATAAAATACCCATGAATGAAGAAAATAATATAAGAGAAAAAAAACATAATTCATCAAATTGCATTAGAAAACGGTTATAAAAAAAACTGTTAACAAATTTAATTATAATATTTTTTAATAAACAAAATGATAATTTATTTTTGCAATAGTAATAATAATACAATATGGACTTCATTTTTATTTATAGGCCATGAAATAAAAATTATCACCAAATTATTTAAAAATACAAATATCAAAATTGCACACAAAACTAATAACAAAATAATAAACGTAATAAATAACAATAATAAAGCAATTAATATGCATGAAAAAGGTGGTGTTTATAAATTAGAATGCGAAAACTGTAATAAACCTTATATAGGTCAAACCAAGGAAAAATTAAAAGAAAGATATAAAGAACATTTGAATGCCTATATTAATCCAGAAATATATAAATCAAATTTTGCAATAATTTTGTATTAATAATAAGCACCAATTTCCAAATATTGAAAATATGAAACTTATAAAGGAAATAAATAAGGGATTAATAATGAATCTATATGAATATATATATATATATATATATATATATATATATATATATATGAATTTGTATAAGTTTAACAGCAATTCTATTTCTAATTTAACATATTTTTTAGGCCTATAGCTTACATTATTGTAATTTTCATTCCTGATGATGTTGGTGCTGTTTACCAATGAAAAGCTTTGAATATAAATTAATAAATATTCTTGTATTTAAATAACCTATGTTGTTTTAATATATATATATTTATATTTATTTATTTATTTATTTATTTAAATATAAATACCCAACGGAGATTGGATACTTAATCATGACGATGGATTATACATCTCACAAAAGAAAGCAATAATAATAGTATCATCCTAAATATTTAGGATAATAATATCATCCTAAATAAAACCAACAACTTTCATCCTAACATAAAATTCACCATAGAAGAAGAAATAAACAATAAAATAAGCTATCTACACCTATCAATAACCAGAATTACAAATAACATTGAATACTCAATTTTTAGGAAACCTACAAAAACCAATAATACAATACCTAACTACTCTAACCATCCCCCACATCGTAAAAGGGCTGCTTACAACTCACTCTTATACAGAATGCTAGTAATAGCTTTAATAAATGAATAAAACGCCAAAGAAAAACAAATAATATATCAAATAGTCTAAAAAAATGGATACAATAAAAATACTATAGATAAATTAGAATTTAAAATAATAAATAAATTAAAACAACCTAAAACCAAACTACTAACAACAACAAAATGGCCACATTCACAATGCACAGGGTACAACAAAAAAGGAATAACTAAAATACTAAAAAATAATAATATTGAAATAGCTTACAAAAACACAGGAAACATAATCAATAAAATCAACCATCCGGAATAAATATGTCCCACTCTTAATAACAGAATATATAAAATCGACTGCGCAAACTGTAATAAAATATTCATAGTTCAAACAAAAAAGAAATTAAAAGACAGATATCAAGAACACCTCAATTCATACATTAAACCTGAAACCTATAACTCAAACTTAGCTACACATGCCATCACATTCCTCACATTAGAGAACGTACACCTAATAAAAAAAAGTCCAAAGAGGCCTCAAAATGCCAATCTGGGAACAACTACAAATTTATAAACATAAAAATAATATCATAAACGAATAAATACAAATAAAATAAAAACACCATTAAATATTCAACCTAATAGACAAATTTAACCCCAAGACAAAAGTAAAAGATTCCCACAGTGCAGTGAATCCGAAAATAGAACAATAACGGTACACCATGTGACAACAGAAATTCCACACAGCTCGCACTCTACTACAACCCCCGGTCAGTGATACTCGATAATGGAGATACTATCAACTTTGAAAGTTAACTCGTATAAATAAAAGTAAAATTCTTGTTTAAGTATAAATAATGAAAGTGATAAGTGAATACAAGAAAACAGTGTTGCAAAGAGAATTTATATATATATATATATATATATATATATATATATATATAATTATTGGCAAAAATATTTCAAATACAAAAACCATTTTTATTTATACATTTTGTAAGCTTTTCGCCAATAAATAAAGTATTAGCATCTTCAGGAGAAACAACTATATAACTATATATAGGGAGAGTCTGAACTAATAGCATGAACGGAATGAGACGTTAAGGCTATAGAAATTATGGAAATATAACCCTGGTTTGATCGAAATGTGGAATGTAATTTCACTTTTCTACAGAATTAGAATTATTATAAGACGCTAGCAAGGCATATACAAAAAAAGTTTTAACGGTATCCTTTTACTGATATTCCTATGACTGTCATATTGTTTTAGTAAATTGTTTTATAACGCTAAACATTATTTTATGGATGTTCTAGTTAAACAGCAACAAAAATGTTTTTTAATGTTATTGTACTAATTTTTAAAATTCAAATTTCTACAATTTTGTGGGTATATATTTCTAAAGTAACTAAATGCGACATGCAGGACTAAATTGAGCAGGTAAACATGCTGTCACTTGGTGACATGGGGGAACGACGTAAACCTAAGCGGAACACAAGATACCACTTTCTAGTTGGCGCTGGTTGACAGTATCTAATTGAATAAACACCTGGTGACATCTGACGTCACATGAACACTCTTGACAAAAAATAACACGTATTATTTTGTACTAATGAGAAATTCTTAAACCTATCTTGTTTTTAGCTCTACGGCATTAAAACTAATTTGTAGTGCAATTTCGCTACATTTTTAACACCCTGTGAATATTTCATGACATTTAATTCCACATGGAGGGATTAGATGTCGCTGGGAACGAACGTTACAGTCACATTTGAACAAAGGTTTTTATACAAAGTTAATGAAGGTCAAATGTTTCTGTATATTATTAAAAATATTAATATTTTATATTGTAATAAAATATTGTAGTTTACCTTATTATTTCATGTAATAATTATTTCCTCCAAATAATTATATGAGTGAATTTATTATAGATATACATTAAAAATTATTATTAAAATGTCCATGACAATGTAAAGAGTTATGTTGCTCAACATTTATTAAATCACGTACATCACTATTCTTCTCCCGGGACGTTACAGTCCAGCGTGGACCTTGGCCTTCTCAATGAGTCTTCGCCAGTTACCTCAATCATGTGCTGCTCCTTTCCAGTTCATCACATTCAGCAGGGCTCTGACGTATTGAGCGACGCAATCTACGTCCTTTTTTCTCCGATTTAGTGAATAGATCCATCTAATAGGCTTCTAGATATATCACTCTTCTCCAAATCCTGTTCAGCACATCTATTAATTGTGATTGGTCCCCCCAAACACCTCGTAAAGCTCACAATATTTTCTCCTCCTCCAATACCCACCAAAATCCACAGACACAAGAATCCCCCTTAAGATTTTTCTATCTAAGATAGCCAGCTGGTTTTACTGGACAGCTATTACGGGACGGATCAACGTCTTATAAACTTTTAGTGTCCTTACATACATCATCATTGCTTAGGTGATTGCGGATTCTAAATTACTGCGTTATATACATAACTAAACACATATAGACGTTAAAACTCTCCTGGGTAGAAGAAATAATATGTATGTAAGGAAGGGGCATCATGTCTTGCTGCGAAATATGCAAAATTGAACACGATGCTTATAGTAATTAAACATTAACTAGACAGCCTAATTTCTGGCTCAGTGTTTCAACCTAGCGTGGCGTGTCGGCTCACTGTTATGAAGTGATAAGTTAAAGTAGAGGGTGTGAACTAAATGTCTTATCTACTTCAATAATCATAACGCCCTTTATCTTCTTTCTAGTTTTATTCAGAAAATGATTTTTATTTCAAATATGAAGACATAGACAATCTCATGGATTTGAGAAAATCTTTGAATACTGTGAAGAGGTAAAACAAATAGATCTTTGTAACACCTCGTCCCTCAAAACACACAATCATTACACACACACACACACACACACACACTCACACACACACACACACACACACACACACACACACACACACACACACACACACACACACACACACACACACACACACACACACACACACACACACACACACACACACACACACACACACACATACACACACACACACACACACACACACACACACACACACACACACACACACACACACACACACACACACACACACACACACACACACACACACATACACATACTGCAACGGCCACCCCACCTCGATTTGGTTTGTTGGCAAAATTACATATTTATTATATACTTATATATATCTACTGCTCACACCGATTTGTGTACCGTGTTAAGATCCCTAAAATGTGTCTTGTGTTCCCGCGTAATGGACCAAGCCCAAATGCAAGCCTATTCCCGCTGACGTCTACCTTAACGTTTGTATTACCTCACCTAAAATGGTTGGCAAGTTTGTTGGGTCTGTATATAGTCACACATGTCAGTTAAATAGTCAGCTGGAAAGAAACAACATTTATATGAACACACAAAATTTTCAAAGTATCTTACCACTTCATGAGATCTGCCGGCACAGCAAGGGGACGTGCAAAATATGACCATGTTTAAGATACCTATTTTAAAAGGCTCCTGTGTTCTTTATACATGATCTGCAAGAAGACATCGTCTCTGGGCTTCAATACAAAAAACCAACTAATTTTTAGAATAGCTCAATAAAATTGTTCTCAGGAGAACTCGTTTGAAGAAACATTAGGTTCTTAATTTTATATATTTATTAATTAATGAAATTTAATTAAAACTGTACTTTGTTTTTATAATCATTATTTATCATTTGGAAAAAACTAAATGTTTTTATTGGTTGTCCAACACAGGATACATTCAAATACTGTAAGCTTTTATAATGCATTTAATTACTGATTTTAATTTAAAATAATTATCTTTTCAAATAAAATACCTTTATCTCTCTTTTTATCTTCACAAATAATTAATTAAAAGTTCGTTATTTTTCACATATTTAAATCCTACATTTCATATATAATTCATTAATTACATTTACACATTTTTAATACAAAATTATTTCCAAATTTAACATAATAAAAAATTTTATCTTCTCATTTCAAGGTTGAATTGGTAAATTCACATTTTATTATAAATAATTTTAAAATTTATATGATTCAATAAATCTGGTCTTCTTGAAAATGATTGGCTTATGGCCAAAACCACTTTTAAATTTAATATTTATAATTCATTATTTAAACATTTTTGTTATATTAATTAATTTTACTACTTTTAATATTTATTTAATTTTTCAACATAGAGTGAAGTCATTGTTTAAGTTTTATTGAAAATTTGAATTTAATAAATTTAACCGACTAAATTTGATGTTAATTTGTATATAATAGAGATAATGACTTGCCAAGGATTTCCCTGCCGGTCCTAGAGTCCTCTCGTCTGGATTCCATGGTCCATGGACATCGGATGTTGCCATCCCTGGTCAGTCGATGGAAGCCTTTCTCCATTACCGCGTCCTGGAGGCTGAGTTTGCAGCCCTCGTCCATGGATGGTCTTAGACGGCGGAAGCGTGATGGTTTTGTCCCATCTGGCCGATTGTGGTTCTAGGCGCGATCCGACATTACGGCCGTTAGCACCTCGTAATACAAATTTTTACAGACTGCCTTACAGGTCCCTAAGTTCCTGTGTTTACTGCGGCTATGTAACCCTACTCCCTGCTCTAAACTCGTCGCTATCTCCGAAATTCTTTTCTTGTACGGGCGGGTTGGACAACGTATTCGATTCAACCTGCATAATTTTGTTATCTGTTTTAAACACTGAAAAATGTCTATTATTATAAAATGGCTGTAACGTTTTTGTTATTTAAGTTTTTTAAATTCTGTTTTCATTATTGTTTATTTTGGATTTTTCTGATCATTTCAAAATGTCGATGATAGTTCTACGTGGCCTAGTTTTCAAGTTAGCATTTTTCGGTAATTAGAAATTTTTCACTTCACTTTCGTTTGTCAAATTTAGTTAGTTATTACAGTTTCATGCTACTATAATTTTTAATTTGTCTTAATAATAGTTATTCAAAATTTTACTGACCTCTTGACTCTCTACAACGTTTCTTTATACCATAAATTAAAACCTTATTATTTAAATATTAAACTTGTTATTTGAAAAATAGGAAATTATTAATTTCCCAATTTGGACGGCCTTCCAGACCGTTACACACACACACACACACACACACACACACACACACACACACACACACACACACACACACACACACACACACACACACACACACACACACACTACACACGCTCTCTCCTCCTATTGTCTCCCTCGCCACCTATCTCTCTCTCTCTCTCTCTCTCTCTCTCTCTCTCTTTCTCTCACTCACTCCACGCATAACGAATAAACATCTCTGTATTTGTTCAGTTTTTTCAATGAACCTTTTACTTTGAAATATCACCATTTTAACAAACTTACAGATAGAGTGTATTTAAAAAAAAACTTTTTGATTTTTATTTCAAGTGAACAACACATAGATGCCCCACCGTAGGAGTGGCAACCTATGGGTTGTTTGACCTTGACGTTGGTGGAGATGGGTGGGGTGGAGCTGTATGCATGTGGATCCCTATAAACGAGACGTTCAGGCAAATGTGTGTTGCAAGGAGTTGGCTCAAAAAAAGGGGCCAGTCCTAACACTTGAAGTGATGTTATCTGCCAGCTCTAGCCCCGCCTTTACCTTGCGGGTGCAACCAAGAAACTCCCCCCCCCCCCGATCTAGGTTGGTGGTATGGATGGGTGTATACAGCCCCGATCTGAATGTCTAAGGTGTGAGCTGGGCTTTGTGGCAAGGGATATTTTTTCCTAGCTACTCTTGGGAATATGCATGGCAGATATCAATAAAATTAATTTAACTGCTCAAGGTCTAGAACCTACCGACGAATCTGTTCTAAGGGAGGTGGCTTAAGCCCCCGTAGAGACAGATGGTTAACCAGTTGCGACGTCAACAAAAGGAATGGGTGGGCACAAAGGAGGAAAGCACTCTGACCGGCCTACCATGAGGAAGCAAAGAAGGTGGAAGAGAAGGGCAGATAGCTACCGTCACACCCTTTGAGGAAACACCGGTTCAGGAAGCAGAAGGATATGGCGGAGACTGGGTCTCGAACCCGCCCTGCCGTCCCGGAAGCCAGAGGATCTGGTAGGACCTAATCACGACAAGAGAAAGAGGCGAAAATAAAGAAAAAGAGTACTTCTGAACCTACTTTATAGTCGGATGCCTAGAGGAATAGGCATGGATCTAGATCTGTTGTGTCGGGGAGGGGGGCGTCTTTCTCGTTGATACCGGCCAACCTAGTATCAAAAGGGTACTAGTGACCTTTGGGGATGAATAGGCGTGAGATTGTAGAAGGCGTCGTTGAACCACCTTTAGAGCACCGTCATGGACACGTGACAGGAACACGGGTTTGAGGGATGGAATCGCCGCATTCATTTGTACTGAGGAAGAATAGGGAAAATGGCTGAAAGAAGTGGTGCCGTCCCTTGAACTCGAGGAAGGTACACTGGTAAGGCTAATCCTGCCTGATGAACTAATCAAAAGAGTAAAAGTGATTGTGCTCGTACTATCCCCAAGAAGAGAGCCCACTCAGTTGGTCAAGGTTATGGGGATGCAAAACCCGGAAATGGACACTTTGAAGTAGATGATCCTACAAAGCATTAGGTGGGGACATGCAGGCTTCCACTGCCTAGGATTGGATGAGACATCAGCCTGACTTCTCACTTCAAGAGGTATTAAGGCCTTCCTGAGGACTGGCGAGGTCACATTTAGGTGGACCTCTAAGGGCCCGCAAGAAAAGTGTTAAGAGTGGACCTCTAAGGACCCGCAATAGAAGAGCGAGAAGGTGAACTAGGAGAAGGCAAACATGGCACTTAGATATTGCTGAACCTCAAGCAATGATCCTGCTGATAAACTTGCATCACAGTAAAAGGGCCTAACCAGGTGCTTAAATGCGAGACACACATTACCAGCGCTTGTGTTGGTGTAAGAACCGTGGATGGTCAGGAACGGTATAAGGGGTGTGACTGAAGCCGAGCGCATCTACGCAAGTGGGGAAGATGAGAGGCACAGTGCATGTCTGATAATCAGAGGAATATAGCCATGCTGATTCAAGATTTACCAACCAGAGACCTTGCGGGTTTTATAATTCAAGGTAGGAGAGAGGTAAGTGGGAGCAGGGAGTTCATCGTGACTTCCACTTACTGCGCCCACAATAAAAAATCGCCCCCTGTAGAATTACGTAAAATATTTCGGTACTGCAGGGAGAGGAATATAGGAATCTTGCTGGAGTGTTATGCCAATGCTCATGAGGTGTGCCAGCAAAGGGAGAAATGTGCGTGGCGAGGTGCTCCTCGTCTTCCTCAATAAAGAAAACTTTGTGACTTGAAACAGAATGGAGGTACTAGATATCACCTTCTACAATGTACAGATGGATGCATGACTAGAAGTTTTCGGGTGAGCCCTCCAATGGAGATACCGGGTCATTACTGCTACGATGAGGGGAGTTGTCCCACATGTGATGTTGCTTAGGAACTCTTGAAGGACAAACTGGGAAGGTTTTAAGCCCTCAGTGAGAAGGCGGATGTCAGTCTGCCGTGGTACGTATTGTAAACTAATCGAACTGGACGATACTAATGCCTGCATCAGGTTTGCAATTCCTACGTCGATTGAGGAAAATAGCTCTCTCTTGCGGATAAATACTGGACGCGGTAAGCATAATTGGAACTGCGAGTTAGAGGTAAGATGAAATGAGACTAGAAGACTCAATAATAAAACAAGGTAGAAGAATACAGTGCAG
This sequence comes from Prosapia bicincta, assembly GCA_036971475.1. Taxonomy (NCBI): domain Eukaryota; kingdom Metazoa; phylum Arthropoda; class Insecta; order Hemiptera; family Cercopidae; genus Prosapia; species Prosapia bicincta. The sequence continues at coordinate 206,880,218 of JBAIZL010000001.1, forward strand.
ACCTGGTAAGTATATAAAGACAGCCATTGTCTCTACACAAATTTTATAAAGGAAGTAAAACGTGCTTTTTGGGAAAAGTAGTGCTCAGAGACTAGCACTTTGAGTGATACTGCTAGACTGTTTAAGGTGTTAGCAGGTGGACCGAGGGGAGAGCTTAAGTTTGTCGAGAAGGCTGATGGTAGCTTCACTGAAACCTCGGAATATACCTTGCGTTTCTTTATGAGGAACAGTTTTCCCGATATTAGACCGTTAGGGGACGATGCTCAAAACCTCCAACATACGGTGCTAAGGGCAGACTGGAATATTGCTGGGCAGGTGATCTCATCGCAAAAGGCGAAGGAGGTGATTTTGTGTTTTGAGCCTTTTAAAGAGCCTGGATTGGATAATATTACTCCAACATTACTACAGAATTATCTGGTGAAAATATAAGGACACTGACGGGATTACTCAGAGGTTCCCCCTTTGTTATACGCCCGGGTATTAGTTTAAAACGAAAGCTATCTTTACCTCCAATCCGTGGAGGAAAGGTTATACAGAAGTAAAGGATATCAGATCTATCAGCTTTACAACTTTCTTCTTAAATATACTGGAGGAAGTGGTGGACCACTATTTGAAGGGGGCAGTGTCCGCTTCATCAGGACTAACTTTTAGGTTAGTGGAGACAGCGCTGTTGTTGGTTGTTGACTTCATTGAGGGGCAGATGAACAACAATGGGATATGTATTGGGGCCCTTCTTGATGTGGAAGGGGCTTTCAATAGTACCTCTAGGCTGGCCATCAAGAGAGCTGGATCACGGTATTTCTGACGGAATTATAAATTGGATTATGAGTTCCTTAGAAAACCGTATAAGTTCTACATCCTGGATTGGGTGCACGTAAGTGAGATGGGGTTCTATCCGCTCTGTTGTGGACTCCTCTCGTGGATGGTCTATTAAGGGCAATCAGTGGTATGGGTGTTAAGGTGGACGACATTACTATCCTTATGCCAAACTTATGAGACCATGTTATGTTTATGAGAGTTATCAGTGTGAGTATAGACGGATATTTGAATCTTTGTATCAGTTCTAGAGAGGTACTCGTGAACTGTTTTATTTGCTTGTGGTCGTTAGTTAAAACATCGCATACCTCAACGCAATAGATGATTGGTGATGTAGGAACAATGTCCACTATTTAGAAATTTTACTGTTACCTGCTTTTAGTTGTAGATCAACATTTCGTTACTAGATGTCACTAAAAATAATATCATTATGAAAAAGAATTATCGTAGAATTTATCTACGTATTGGTTTATTCGCCGCTAAGATCGTGAGCGTCATGAAATGTTGCTCTGTGACAATTTTTTGCCAGTGACTACAATGCTCATCCCCTGCCTATAAATGCAGGCTTAATGGTTTGTCTAATACGATCATTTTATTGAAGCCATAACCATTTCAGGGACAAGGTTATTAAACTGTTACAGAGTTCTGTGAAGACATGCGTTACAGATTCCGATCTGGGTTACAAGTTTTTACAAAATTGATTTGTAGGAGTTTATAACGATAATAGATATCTAATGAACCATCCACATTCCAATTAATTAATGGTAATCAGTGAAATCAGGATTGACTTTCCATAATAGTTTCAAGAGTAATTTTTCTACTGTTATTTTTAAAAAAAATTACTGCAAAAATGATTTTTAAGGTTTGAGAATAAATGGAAACGTTACTATTACACAGATAACCCCTTTCTATGAATAAATTATTCACAACAAAATACATAGTTACTTTCAGAAGAGGGTAAGTTAATGTTACATTTGCTGTTACATCTCCACCATCAGATCATGTATTTAGTTTTGTCAACTACTCTGTTTAAAAAAATATTCCCTCAGGAATATGGAGGGGTTTTTTTAAAAATTGGTTCCGCTCCATTTATCTTGAACGAGGTGAACCTTTGACCTGTTTACTGTTTCCGTTTATTGATTTGGGAATGTGATTGAAAATCGTCAATCGCAGGTAAATAGTGTGTTCTAAGTAAGTTTCTCGTGCGTTTCGTATGTTTAAATGTCTGCGTGTGTGTGTGTGTGTCTGGGTGTGTGTGACCGGGTATTTGTATGTGAGAGAGAGAATGCATTAATGTGAGTGAGTGAGTGATAACAGGGTGGATTATCAGATTTCAAAGCTTTATTTGAAAGTTTAATGAATTAGGATTTTTAATTTTAGAAAAAGAATATTATGAAAATATAAGATAAATTGTTTGAAATAATATCTACAAATTCTACGTTAACGAGGTTTTAGGTTATTTTTATTGGGATAGGCGAGTAGAACTCTAAATCAATAAGAAGAGTCGTTGACATTTCATTTTATTCAGGAAGAAGATTTCTAAATAAATAAGGTTAAAATAATAAGAAATTGATTAACTCATTATAGATTATTTATAGCAATTTATTAAACGTATATAAAGGTTTCCTAGGGTTCATTCGATGGGACTATAGTGGAGGAGTGGCGTCACCGACCAACTTACTTTGTGTCACATGACCTGAGTGCTTGAACTACTTTCGATGGGACGAAAGTGGAGAAATGATGTCACCGATCAATTTGGGTTCTGTGACAAGGCTAGCAAATTTTTTTATTGTTCAACAACTCTCCCGGTCCTTGGTATTATCCGCGTAAAACAATAGTCTGCTAAAAGAATTTGAATGGAAGTATAGTTACTTTGGACTTCAAAAAGAGAACATGTAATAATGACTACGGACTTGAAGTATTTCTTTACTGACTTGAAATTATTAAAATGGCCGGCTAGGCATTTTTGATATTTAGTAAACGTTTTTCCAAAAACTAGTGATTACTAACATTTTATGCAACAAAAATCTTCGAGATTTTAAATACGTTAAACTCAGAAGTCACATATGGTGGCCTGCAATAGTAATGTTACGTATTCGAAGTACGTATCCAAAAAATGTAGTCGAGGGACCAAAAAAATGTCCCGTAATGTATGATTCAATTAGATTTTCCGGAGGAATAATAAGATAAAATCATACTAAATTTCTGGTAGCGGTAAAAACACAAATGATTTAATACAGAGTTTATATTACACAATAACAAATAAATATAAAAGTGCACATACTTTAATGTACCGTTCACTGTGGTCTTCTAGATGGATGACATTGAGTTTTGGTTACACCCGGTTCGCGCACTACACATGAATTCACATGTAAATCAAAATAATCACTCTTATATGCTAATAACTACACAACCTATTCCGTCGGTTGTCCAATAATGTTGTCACCATAAGGAGGTAAAAAAACGAAAGAAAACTGCGTCACGCCGAACGCTTCCGGGATATATGCTGTTATATGAGAGTATTGCACTGAGCTCACGAAAACTACGTCACGCAGAGCGTAACGTGAGAGATGTCACTCGATCGACGTCTTGCCTTGAAGTGATTTCCCTAATCTTGTAAGGGACAAGGATCGGCCAATAGGAGTAATTACTTTCTCTGAAGCATTTATTATTAATTTTATTAGAAACTGTACGAAACAGGCTACTTATCAAACTTTTGTTCTAAATTTTTAAAAATAATAATAAATCAACTAATCGTTGGATAGTTATGAAAGTGAAGATATGAAAAAAATTAACTAAAACTAGAAGAGTTGGATTTTAAAAATTTGGGACCTAATATGAACAAGAAAACGTTTTTAACAAAAAATAAAACAGTATTACAAAACCTTATTAACATTCAGTAGCACAATTATAATTAAGCTGAGAAAAATATCGATTATGTCAGTTATGAAGGTACATTGAACAGAGAGTTACTGGTCGTTAATAAAATTCACTGCATATCATTTGCACTGCTTTATACATTTCTTTAATGTACAGTAACCAAATCAGAGTGTATAATTTAGGATAATAGCTATGTAACTTTAACAGCGCGAAAATAGAACTAAACTCTGTTTGAAAAATTATGAGAGTCTTATGGATTATATGATGATGTCTGAATGAATAGTCGGTTAAGATTCATCTCGGATTAGAAGTTATGGGTGCAACATTATTCACGTTGTAGTATGCAATAATACTGCATGAAATGCATCGTTTTCCGACCGATATTTAGAAATGCATAAGAAGTGGCAGTCTAGATGGAGTTTACGGCAAAGGTCTGTTTACACGTTAATATTTCAGCGCAATGTTGTTGCTTATTCAGGTAATGTACACAACATGGTAAGTGATTAGATGTAATCCTTAGGGCAAGTGTTAGTAGTTGGTGCATACTACAAAGGCAGGTAAATTTACATGTCGACAGTGTTGCGGAAATTAGATTTGTGTCAAGTTTGCTTTAATACTGAACTAATTATTCTTGTGTGGGATAGACGTGTGGCATGGTAGTAATTATACAATCTGCCCTACAGATATCTACAGCAATGTGTAGCTCCTTTCTCAAAGGCCTTGACAATAATTTCTATTAGATATGCAATGTAATTCCCACTTCTCAATCATTTATATGGCTACTATTTTTACACACTTAACATTCATTAGACATATAATTAATTTTAATTAGGTTTAATCTTAACTAGTGAGTTTGTTAGTTCCCAGTTTATACTTGACACACACTGTCACTGTGTCACTGACGTTCTAACCATTTACGCTAGATAGAAAGTACTGATAATTTGAATATCGACTTGTCGCTTCTAATTATTTCTCATACTTTCCAACCGTTTTAGATCTTAGAATGTTCTAGACTTTGCCCAAACGTTAGGCTGTTATGTCCGCTCACACAAAAAAAAAACTTGTAAGCTTGCAAAGTTGTGAGCCGAGGGCGCCTTGGCCATTACAGTATAATGCTTATACTTTTGATCAACAGTTATGAGTAGTTGGAAGTTGTTTTTAATAACAAAGATGAGTTTCCCTAAGTTTTGTTACTAAACTTCTAATACTTTATGGTAAATTAAACGGCATTTTACTACTTGAATTTATAAGTTATTCCTTCAATTTATTGATTCCGAAAAATTTGGTTCAATGTAGTTTTAATATAACTTATGGGTACATTATCGAGTAATTAATCCTTTTTGAAGACGGCATTAGACTCAGCGCCCTCCACAACACCACAATTGATTACGTTCGAGATTGTTTTGCCTTCGGACATTTATACCCCAATTTACCTTTTTGCTACTCCGTTAGCGTCACACATGTGTATAACCGTTTTATTTTGATGACGGCATTGGACTCAGCACTTTCCACAACATGTGATTGATCATTTTTCATTCTATTTTTGCCTTCCTCCAATTTACCACAATTCGGCCTTTTGCTAATCCCGAGCTAAACCCGCGCATCCCCGTTGACTTTTGAGGAGTGCGTTGGACCCAGAACCCTCAAAACCCCCATAACTGTTCATACTCCAGGTTATTTTTGCCTTCTGACATTTTTACCTTAAATTCCCCTCTTTGCTACTCCCGTAGAATCACATTCGTGCATCTGCGTTGGCTTTCGATGGAATCAGTACCCTGCAGAACACTCCATATAATTATTTCCTAACTTTGTATTTTTTCTGATATTCTCCCCATTTCATCCTTTCTTTACTCTTGTAGAGCCATACCCTTGCATCCCCATTAGCCTGTGTATGTACACGATTGTAACAACCAACAACCAGGACTTTTGAGAGTTTAGTAGAGAAATGGCTTGCTGAAGGCTAGAAGGGTAATTCTATTGTTTATGTTTTCGCCGAAGTTACATACACCCAGTGTGTTATAGTGTAACATGTGACTAGTCAGACAGTCTCACCATATTGGCAAAACTATTGGCTTTAGTATCGTTAGTAGCGTGGGAATAATATACTCACCGGCTGCCATATTGTTATTAGATTGAACGAAAATATACACTGGCTGCCATATTGATGCATAAATGAAACGCTGCCGAATTGATAGTACTTCAGTAAATTTTGTATTTTTATGAAATTGAAGATCATGGAGTAGTATTAGGTTTATTGGAAATAAATTATACACGACGAAAAACATATATACTTCGCTCTTTCAAGTGACAACCATATGGTTTCAAAATGAAATTCTGCCATATTGATAGTGGGCTGTATATATATATATATATATATATATATATATATATATATATATATATATATATATATATATTATAAGCAAAATGTCTTTCTTGTTATATGGTTTTTATAATTCCTAACCAGTTTACAAACAAAAATGTACAATTTAATAATTTATATTTAGTTTATATATTATTAAGCCTTTGGAAGTACAAATGTAGCAGGTGAAAGATTCGTAAGGTGTAGCCTCGTAAGTAATAGATTCTTGTTTTTAAACTGAATGTTGTAGTTGTAGTTGCTTGTTGGAATCATCTTAAATTTTTAGGTACTTAAGTATAAACTTGACTATGCAATAACATATTTTTGTTCACCATAATTATATACATATATATATATATATATATATATATATATATGTATATATATATATATATATATATATACATATATATATATATATATATATATATATATATATATGTATATATATATATATATATATATATATACATATATATATATATATATATATATATATATATATATATATATATATCGCAATATGTATTCTTGTGTATTAATAAAGAACTAAGTCAAAAAAAAAATACAAGAATTATCATTGAATTTACAAATAAGAGCTTTTCGTTGGCTAACAGTACCAACATCATCAGGAATATTAAAAAATTCATTTATTGTTTCAGGAATTATAACAATTCATAAAAATTCAATTGTTTGATATTCCTGATGATGGTACTGTTTGCCAACGAAAAGCTTTGAATTGTAAATTCAATTATAATTCTTGTATTTGTATTTTGACTTAGTTATATATATATAATTTTTTATTTTTATTTTGAACGTCAGCACCCATTAAAGCAATTTGTACTTTATCTAACCTGGTTCTTGTCTCTTGTTTTTGAACTCAAATTGTTTTTGTAAATAGTTCCAAAAGAAATGAGTTATTTGTTTTTATTAAATCTAAAAACTCTCCGCACTTTACGTCTCTGCTCAGCAAAATTCGAAACAGCAATTTATTTCATTGTTAATGGTTACATTTAATCTGAACACTAGAGGCTGCACTGCAAATGGAAAATAAAGTCGGCTGGACCTTGTTTCAATGCAAGAGGAAAAATTAGCTCTTAACTGTGAAAGCAGGGTTAGGGTTGATTTAAATACGCTGTACGTTACCATAGGCCTTTGTTTCTGAGACTGTATTGTTCAGGGAAATGTTTTATTTAGCCGTGTGCTGATTAATTTCCTTCTGCTTTGAAGTTCTTGTTACACACATTCTTATTAATAGTAAACTTTCAGCTTCGTATAAGCGCGGTGTAAGGTAATTTAAAAGAAACTTACAATTCTTGTATAATGATTATCAGCCCCGATAACAGTAAAAAAATACTAAATTTATATTTTAAAATCCTGGTAATCTTAAAAAAATAATACTTTCCACTAATAGCTAAACAATTGAATAATTATAATGCATAAATTAGGATTTTACTCAACCGAAAAGCACATCATCAGTTTGTGTTACAAAATGGGTTAATGTAAGCCAATCGCAGATGATGGAGACACCGAAGCCGAAACTAGCCTGTTATGTACTATACTTTGAGAATTCCTTAAAATTTTTCACAGATATATTATTTGTAACTTAATGAGTAGCTCACTAGGTCAGCTCTTATAATTCAGAAGTTATTATCACTAAACCAATGTTTCACTTACAAATAGTAACTAAGTGAACAAAAATGAAGTTAACGTATAATTTATCTGGCCTAGAGAAGAGAGAACAGATATTTCCCCCTTGATAAAGTTATCAGATTTAAGGATATTACTTGCCCAAATATTGTTGAATATATGTTTTGTCGCCTCTCCTCTAAAGTCAAAAAAGTTTAACGTTAAATACATATTGACAATTATTATACATTTTTACACACATACACACGCACGCGTGAGTTATAAAATTGTTGATATATAATAGGCCCTTACGTCGATATATTAGAATCAATATATGTTGAATTAAGTAGCAATACCTTCATTTGGACCCTTAATATTTATCTTTAAACTATAAAAGAGATTTCAACATATCTAACCATTCTACTTATTGCAAGACATGGCTTAAATGGCAAGTAAACGACATCTGTTGTTTTAATATCAGTTTATAAATCGAAATAAAAAGCATTGTGGAAGATTTTATAAACTTGGTTTACAGTAAATAATTAGGAAAGTAAGACAAAGAAAAATCTAAAAACTGGACCAAAATTGGAAACACAAAACTAACGGTAACAACGAATGTACGCTTATGGTATTGAGCAATGGATAAAATATATACACTGATATGAAATATATTACTCGGAATTGCCTTTAGAAACAGAAGTATTTCCTATTGTCTGTTTGCAAATTACCCAAAGTACCCTACATCACACTCGTTTTAGTTCTGTCATATCTACAAATACTATATAATACAAAAATAGTTTACACAAAATACAATAGTTTTCTTAATAAGTATAAATATGTTTTACATGTCAAAGCAGAAAAAGTATAAATAAATATATATATATATATATATATATATATATATATATACGTTTGTATATATAGTATGTAGTACAATCACTCCACTCCACTCAAAAAAATATAATTTTCTCGGTCTACAATCCTTAAGCACTAGAAAAGTTTAAATGTTACATGCTTTTATAAAGCTATGTATAAAGACATAGAAACATATATATTTTGTTGGATGGGAAATTACTTTAGTGGTGTTCAACTTACACACACACACACACACACACACACACACACATACATATATATATATTTATATATATATACACACAACATATATATGTATATATATATATATATATAAATATGTGTGTGTGTGTGTGTGTGTTGGCACACCGCCATAGGAAGTTCAAAAAACGCAATCTTGCTCCATAATTAAATTTAGAATGTCCCCCCCAACAAAAGAAATTTAAACAAATAGCCTTCCTCATGGCTTGGCCGGTGCACATACTTATAAAAAGAGGGTATTTCTATAAATATAAAGTATTGAAAGCTGTACCTTTTGTGTCGTTGTATTAAGATATGAGAGTTACCTTCATAGCTCGATTCTTTGAGGTTAATCGGATTGATTGGAGATTGGTAATTTGGTCACCGCTAGCACAGGAATGTTCCTTCCTGGTCCCTTACAACGTGTACCCTTTGGCTTCTCTTATTCGACTTCTCACATGACTTGCTATTACAATTCAAAAAGACCGGAAAAATCAAGTACGTAGAGAACAGATGATAGTAAACGGAAACCGTAGTGTGCTGTCCTCAATCTAACCATTAGAAACTACTTGCGCTAATTACCGGTTGTTTGGTGGCAATGCAATATATATTAATATATATATATATATATATATATATATAATAAATTAAAAATATTTCAAAAACAAGACTACTTTTAATGAATATATCTATTCAAAGCTTTTCGCCAATAAAATAGTACCAGCATCTTCAGGAAAATAAACATCTAATAAAATATTTGTACAAAATTAAATCATATGTGCTACCTTATCATGTGTGCATATAGCACATATGATTTAACTTTGTAAAAATATTTTATTATATAATTATTTTCCTGAAGATGCTGGTACTACTTTTTTGGTGAAAAGCTTTGAATAAATATATTCATTAAAAGTATTCTTGTTTTTGAAATATTTTTAATTTATTAACTATATTACAAGAAAATATATCACCATATTTAATATTATATATATATATATATATATATATATATATATATTTATATATATATATATATATATATATATATATATATATATGTGTGTGTGTGTGTGTGTGTGTAAATATACATATTTATTTATTTATTTATAGAATATATACGAAATATTCTTCTTTAACATTGGACTACCTTTAGAGGTCATTTTCAACAATTTAATTTAAAAATGTGCTCTATCTATATAAAAACGGTTTCCCCTTATGGGGAACATAATACATACAAATCGACGGTTTGAGAAAGAGGGTTGCAGAGAAAATGCCACTCAAATATAACATTAGTGTTTATCTCGGACTGCATGTGTCTGCTTCAAACAGCTGGTCAAACGAAATTCCATTTGGTCCACTTGAATGTTCAAATTATTTTGAATGTTATATATAACATGACACATTAATAACATCTAGTGTTTCTTAGAATTTGTTTATATATAATTTCCTGTGAATGAAAAAAAAGTTTTATTTTATGAAGTTTTATTATCGATCGTTTTATTTAAGATGCAAATTTAAAAAAAAAGAATACACGAGCAAACATATATACTGCAAGTGTTTGAACCCATTGTGAGACTGTAATGACAATGTAACTATTTTATTCAGAAAGCTGTCAGGTGCAACAACATAAATAGAAATATAATAAAAAGAGATGTGACTGTTGCTAAGAAGACTAATTATCGAAATGCCAGAGAAAAGTAGAGTAGACCAAAATGGATACTTGTAAATTACATTTGTAATCCCAAATACTTGGAACTACGACGTTTTGTAGAGATTTTCAAATTAATTTTTAATAGTACTATGTTTTTCTGAACGGTGTCAATTGTTAGCGTCATTCTGTCGAGCAATGTTATTGGTTACACTAACAGCTCTTCTTCTGCCTGCATTGTTTCTGAAGACCACTTTTCTTCTACGTGGTCTCCCCTTATGTTCATATTAAAATTGCACAATAAAATAAATAATGTAAACACAAAACCTATAGGATAAAGGCATAAACCTATACATATGACCTTTAATTCTGGTTAAATATTTGTTTGTTTACAATCCATAATCAACATTTCCTTTGCAATGTGTACACATAACCTGTTCTATACTATTATTTTTCATTTGTTAATTTACAAATCATACTCTACTCTTTTTTTTCCAAATTATTTCTAATGTAGATTGTTGGTAAATTTCAGTTCCTGAAAACCCTAAAAATTTTGAAATTAAGAAACAACATTATTTTCCCCGATCCTTCCTATCACTCCCTTTAATTTCACCCATCTCCCAGCTCTGTATGACCATTCAATCTCCCACAATCTTTCCCTCGAAATTCGGCTTAGGAAATTATATAATAAGATACGTTATTGGTAAACAGACGGATCTTATTATTCTCCAAAGAAAAGTCTTTACTTTAAGACGAATATAACCTCAAAGAGAGTATGTTAAGATTGATGTCTAAAATACATTTATATATTTAGGAAAAATAGTGTCCTTACATTGTGTCTTAAAGAATGAACCGTAATAATATATTTACTTTATACACCTCTTTAAATACGAAACATAAAGTAGCAAATATCAATAAATATAGTTTCAAGTCAAAGGAAATATTAGTTTATTCCAGCAACTCAAGCAATTATTTCGACTCTATTTTGCTGCAGCATGTATTGTAGTCGCCCGTTTCTCATTCACAATATATCCGGTCAACGTTGCGGCTGGTTTAACAATGCGTGTGGGTCATTCTTCCGTTTAAGCATCACAGATCGAATAATTAATTTCTCATTTAATCTTTTATTGCTTAAATAGATTTATCTGTAGCACGTTTGTGACGTCATTGGTAATCAACCTATTTCTATAATTTAGGTTATATTGATGAGTAGATTACTGTAGTTCAACACTATTCCAATCATGCAAAGTTAATTTTATTTTAATATATATCGTAATTTCTCGTTCAACAATTAAATAACGTTTTACGACGTTTTTTAAATGCATTTTGAATAATTTTTAAAAATAAGCTCTTGGTTTATATCTCTAATCCAGAAAGACAAAGTTTGTGTCTTAAGTACTGATGCTCTCATCAACAACATTTTATCCATAAACGTGATTAGGTTAATATTTCTCCTTAAAAGAGTATTGCATATTTTTAGAGTAAGGATACTCTAAATATTTTTTTTTCGAAACACAGAGAACGTTTTTTTAACTATAAAGACAAAATTTAAGATTATTTCTTTTCTGGTATTATTATTTCCCTGTCTATGGTTAAAAATATTGTTGGAAAAATACGACCTTGTTTTTAATGATATTAAAGTAACTGACCTTCATTTTAACCTACTGAATCGATTAAACCGTCAGACTGAACAAGAATAACAACGTTTCCTCCTTAGTCTTAATAACCTATCAACGACCTTTGTCTTTGTTCAGATGTGTAGTTAGAAGAATTTGGGGAAGTTATAATAACCAGGAAAAGATGTTAGAATTAGAAGAACATAGGAGAATTAGGAAAGATGAAAGAATTAGGGGATGATATAATAATTAGGAAGAAATAGGAGAAGTAGGAGGAAAATCGAGAATTAGAAGAATATATGAGAGTTAGGAGAAGGTAAAAGAATTAGAAGAAGATAATAATTGGAAGAAAATAATTAGATAATAGAAGATTAAAGAGGATATAAAAGAAAGAGGAGAACTATTAGAAGATAAGAGAGAAAGGAAATATAGAATAATTGGGGAAACGTAGGAAAATTAGTAGAAGATAAAGAGTTAGGAGAAGATAAGAAAATCAAGAGAAGATATGCAAAATTGAAGATAAGAGAGTCAGGAAAACATAGGGGAAATACAGAAAAAATGGATAATAAAACAATTTTTGATGCTGCCATTAAAGATAAAATGTTAAAAATATTCCTGCACAGGAAACTTTCAAATTTGGAGCTTACAAAAGTTCACATCACCAACAACCTACAAGAGTGCTCCTGTATTTATAGACTTACACCATTATAAATACTCCTATTAGAATAAATAGTATATTACGTATCACTAATAATTTTTAATAACAAATACATAATTCAAACTGAAGTTAAACATTCTCTATTAGGCAAAAAAAACGCCCTTTCAGAGGTAGAAAATTCTTACAAAACGTTCTACAAATTTCCCTTAAGCACTTCAACGGGAAGTATCAATGTGCTTAATACTCAAGTTAATGAGATGTGAAATTGACTCCCAGAGTTTATCACAGTTTACTACCATTACGTAAAAATACTTCCTTATTCAGTTTATATAAAATAAATTAGTATGTAAGATTTATATCATTTGAAATATTATTTATTATTTTTTATTAAAATATTATTTATAATTGTTTAAATAAATGCGGTTGATTTGGGATCAGGTACAGAGATTCATTTACACAAGTGACGTTGCAATCACGGCTATGATATCCTCATCAGTCCTTATTCCTCCAGCCCCTGTGTCTACAATCTAGTGCACAAACGTACTGTGAGTTAAAGAAAGCGTATATGCGCGGTTCTAATAAGTAAACCGAGGTTATGTCACAGCGATATATTTTAATAGAGTGCAGCAGGAACAAGATCTTAAGACGATAATGCAGCCGGTATTGAAACGTTGCCTGTTTAGAAATATATTTGTACTACACTCGGAAATCAAACGCATTTATTTAAACAATAATCTCTGCGAGTGTAAATATGATAATAGTATTTGTTATTATTTTGTACATTATTCAAACCATAAAATATTATCTAAGAGATTCATTTTTTTAATCATATTTTAAATCATATGCAGCGTCTTTTTCAGGGGAATTTATCTTTGCAAGTACAAAAAATTATAAAGGTTTCAAAGATACCGAGATGTCCTTCCTTATTAATCTCCAGGCTATTCGACTACAATTCTCTCCTCATTCCAAACCTCCTAACCTCTTATATCCAAAGATCTTATTTAACATTATTAATTGAAATAAATCATTCAATAACTCTACATGACCTTTAGGTGCTTATTCATTTTTTTGACTGTTAAATGTTTTTGCAAAATCCTCAATCCTAACCGTTAATTCTGTATAAGTCAACCATATCATACGTCTAACACCATATCAATGTTAGTGCAATCATCAAATAGAATCCTCATTCAAAAAAACCTTCTCCTTCCACACAATACGGAAAATAAATCGTATCTAAAAATACTCGGCTTGAGCTTATTTCATTTCATAATAAAGTAATACGAAACGTAATAACATCAGTTGTAACCCCCCCCCCCTCGGTATATTTGATAATAAGTGTGTGCTTTAATTTATTTTAAAACCTTAACTACCACTATTCACAAATTATTATCCTTTATATCTTGATAAAAATCACCGAGTCAGTTGTTTTCCTTACCGACTGTGTCTTACGATTTAACTTTGGCAGATTGATTAGTAAATTTAAATCGTTCTAAAGAAGACAGGTTACAATAAAGTTCTCATTAGTATTTAAAAAAAAGATTTATTTTAAAACAATTTAAAATATTACACTTCAAACAAACTTTCTATTTACAAGTTTAACAACATGAATTAAAATATAAAATATAAAAGACGTCATTCACGTCTTCTACAAATGTTTGTGACAATTCTAGGTTGATGCAAACTGGTATTGTATATTTAGTGATTTGCATCTATCAAGAAATGTGAAAAATACCTTGGCAATCACCTAAACTTACATGGCTCTGTTACCATTTATTAAAATTTTACACGGGTTAATTCTTATAACAGAGTTACGTTTAGAAAATTATAAAATAAACGACACCAAGCTACTCATAACAGATTTTTCGTTGTTATTGAATTTTGAAAATTAACTTATTAAACGTTTAACACAAATAATATTAATTGAAGGCCCATGGCGAGTGAAAGATAGATTCGCCGTTTCACACGGTTTCATAAAATGATTACTGAATCTCCCACCCTTATACATTCTAAAAGGGCATTTTATTGGCTTAGGGCTTATCATTGCGTCCATTTAACTAGCGTTATCATACAAAAATTTATAAACAAAAACTTCTTTTAAACTAGGCCGAATTTTCCAATAAATAATCTACCAAATATTTATGCAACAAGCAGAATTGCAAGCAAAATTACACAGCATGCTACATACTTCTATATACTGTAATTCTAGCTTTTATCTATTGGTCAAATTTTAGTTATATCCAACGTAAGCATGAAAACTTATATTTAAAAATATTTTTTAAATCTTTTATTTTCTCATGACTACTGTCCTTGGAATATAACTTTCTAAAACACTTGATACAACAACTATAAACAACTTTATAAGATATAAATATAATTCCATTCCCGCTTCTGGAGCAAAGAAGACCACAAATTGGATTAACATGGAGTAAACGATATAAACATTGGCAAGAAATAACAACGTTGGAAAAGTGTTTTGTTCTAGTTGTCGCATTAGGAAATTAAATTAACTAATACTCGTGTATACAGAATATAATTACACATTATGCAGTACTGCTGCAGTACAAAGACCGATACTGTAAAGAGCAAGCCAAAGATATTAAAGAAATATATAAGTGTTACTATAAAATAACTGTGCAAGCTTAGTGGAAACATACTTCAAATTAATTACTTTACTTTTAGAATATTTTAAACTTTCAGTATAAATCCTAAATTTTTAATACAAAGAATTCAATTATAAAATGAACGTACTATATACAAAAACAAAATAAAATGAATTTACCACAAACCAGATTTATTTATAGATGTACGTAATTTTAACATATTTTTATTTTTGTATTCACAACCAGAGAATCTGTATTATAAGGAAAGCGAAATTTCAATATCTCTAGGAAAATTCTATAACACATCTCCGTATTTTAACAGTTTATTTTCATTCCTATTGACTGGTTACTTTATTTAGAACCTTCATAACTTTCTAACAGTTCCTAAAGATACTGCACCCCATCCAATTCCTTTGCACGAAAATTAAATTTCCAGTAGCTAATCTTAATATATTGAAGTTATTACGTGGACTTCTCGACTGACTAAGCTCTAAACTATACTTCCAATAAAGGAAATGTTGGTCACCGCTTTATTTATAATCTCAACTTGATAAGACAATTACATTCACAGAAGTAAGGAATTTACGTAGTTGGTCGACATTATTTGCAAACTTTCTTTGCGTCAAAATAATCTCAAACAAGCCCAAACAACAAAGGAAGAAATTAATTCCGTTCCAATTCCTATGTGTTCCGGCGGGAACAAAGCTGAGCAACAAATTAAATTTCCATAAAGTCCTCTGGTTGCTGAAGGAGGGAACCTGCATATCTATTGAAACGACCACAAAGTGTAATTAAATAACAATTAACATGACAGTACACTTATTATTTTACTACCAACCGATATCATATACTGTTATTAAAAAAAATGAAGGAAAACATACATTTTTAATGTGGGTTTGTGATCGTGTTTACACGATAAAATTAATTACAAGCTAAGCATACATTTTATACCAAACGTTAATCAAAGTTAGTTGGTTATTATAGAGAATTCTTGAAAATAATGACTAAGAAAAAAACAATAATAAAACAAAACCTTTAACATCCAGAAAACATCAAATCTGAAACTAACTGAAATATAAATTAATGGTTGAGTGGTTTGATTATCCTGTTCGATATATATATATATATATGTATATAATAAATTAAAAATATTTCAGAAACAAGAATACGTTTACTGAATATATTTTTTCAAAGCTTTTCGCCGATAAAGTAGTACCAGCATCTAATAAAATATTTTTACAAAATTAAATCATAATATGTGCTACTCTTTTAGATATTTTTAGGTATACTCTTTTATATATTATTTAATATAATATATATATATATATATATATATATATATATATATATATATATATATATATATATATATATAATAGTCGGTAGTATGTGTATATGTGTGTGTGTGTGTGTGTGTGTATGTGTGTGTGTGTGTGTGTGTGTGTGTGTGTGCGTGCGTGTGCGTCTGTGCGTGCGTCTGCGTCTGTGCGAGCGTATGCGTGTCCGTGTACGAATATATATTAATTGTCCATGTGTATTTAAGGTTATCCTTTGTTGACTTTAGAGGAAAAGTGTGTCAAACTTTACAGTAATATTTTTTGCTAGTAATATTCTTATATCTTACAACTTCGTCAGTGAACAAATTGATTCCTTGTAATATCTTACATTATACGAATTAATTGTTTTCCCGAAAACATTCCGAACCACAATGCCACACTACAATGCTAAAACTTTACTGGTAGTGAATACTTAGGTTAGGGACTTGGTTTGACTTGAACTTACAGTGTTAGCCTTGCAGTTCTCCAAGGAGTCATTAAACGTTTTAGTTTCTGAGAATAATTCCCCTGTAATTTATCGCTGATTAATTAATTATCGCTCCTCTTAATTTATAGCTGATTGCAATCAAATTTATTCTATTTTATTTCACGTGAGAGAATCCCACAGATAGTCTGATATATCGCTCTCAAGTTACATTTTCCGTTTTAGTCTACCTCCTTTCTTTTCAAACCTTTTTATTTCTCTCCATAGTATACCCCTCCAATCTCGATCCACTCAATATCCTCGGTCATTTCTTTCACTTTCCCTTCTTTCTGTTTCATAAATTTTATTTCTTTCCATATCATTTTCGCTCTTCCACTTACTTCTATAATTTCAATCTCGTGTTGCAATTCCTGTTGTTTTTCCTCTCATAAAGTCTTTTTTTCATCCCGAACCCTCTTTGTTACTATTTCTTTCCTTCTGCACTACTTTCCCTCTACGTGTTCCAATAATATTCCTCCCATGTCTCTTTAACATACTTCCCTGTTCTCAATTTTTTCTCTACCCTTTTATTCTATTTCATTTAATTTATTTTCTGAATGTTTTTCCTTCCTTCTTTAGTTTTATTTTCTCTTGTTCCTATCTTCTTTATCCCTCTCTTTTTCCTTCTATATACTGTGTAATTTATTTCACTCGTCGTCAAATCCATTGTTATGCGATATATGATGTTATAGGATAGGAGGATATGTTTTCATATATATATATATATATATATATATATATATATATATATATATATATATATATATATATTGTTTTTACATCTTAATTAAAGGATGATTTTATAAACATTTATTGATATAATTAATTCTGAGTATGGACTAGGATATTTACAATACAAAATGTAAATAGCATTACGTTTTATTTTGTATTGATTTTAGAAATTTAATTGCATAAAATCGCAGTTCTGACGTTTCAATAGAATCTCATTTAGAATTTGACGAGGTGTACCCAAAAACAGTTGAAAAGCGAATGTATAATTACTATAACAATTGTTGCATTTTCTCTAGCGTTTCAAATTTTAGGTTTATTTAATACGTTATTCACTTGCAAACCTTATAAACTTATTACTTACTAAATTATTAATAATTATTATTGTTTAACTTCATTCGATTAGACTTGGGCTCTACGTATCACCAACAACATAGGTATAATCTAAGGTTATAATAATGATTCTCTGGATTGCACTGATTCACTATATGTTTAAATGATGATAATTTGTTACAATTTACTTTAATTTTGGCTTGCTAGATAATAATAGCCTTTAAGAGACTCCTAATATTATATTAATACTTGACTTAATCTACATTGATTTATTATTTCTCAACAAGGGCAGTTGCATTAGGGAGTATAGTTGTGATTTACTCAAAAGTTATTTCTTTGATAATTTAATAAAATAGGATTTTGTGTGTGCGAGATAAACATGACCGTTTAAAATTGAAAATTATTTATAAGGTTTAACGACTATGTTCGTAGATCGTGGTCTGGAAGCCCCATCCATTAGTAATCACCTTATAACCCACAATCATTTCTTGACGATTTTATTTTCTTTTTGCTAACAACGCGTAGGTTGTTGTTTAACATTCAACTTTCGACGAATTATTATTTATTTCCCTTGCAACTTTTCGGGGACTTTACTACGAACTGGACGTAGCCTGGCCGTCCTCTGTTCTCATCGAACGTTATTGGATCACTCTGGCGTATCGTTCCTCCCAAACATCTTACTTTTTGGACCTCTTATACCTTCTCTCCCAGTTTAAACCAGTACCAGTTTAACGGTACCTAGTTCTTTTACTAGGTTTTGGAGCGCCCTTGCGTCTTGTAACTGACAAGCTTTCATGGGAATATGCGACACAATAAGTAATAATACTGCCGGTTTGACCTTGTATATTGTGCTCCTAATTTTACAAAACCTACTTGTATAGTTAGTTTAAGAGTCTCCTCTCACATATCGTTATTATATATATATATAATTTAGTAGAATTGTAAATTCAATTACATTTCTTGTATTTGTATTTTGACCTAGTTCTTTATTAATACACAAGAATACATATTGCGATATATATACATGTGTTTGTCTGTGTGTGTGTGTGTGTGAGGGTGTGTTTGTGTATGTGTGTGTGTGTGTGTGTGTGTGAGGGTGTGTTTGTGTATGTGTGTGTGTGTGTGTGTGTGTGTGTGTGTGTGTGTGTGTGTGTGTGTGTGTGTGTGTGTGTGTGTGTGTGTGTGTGTGTGTGTGTGTGTGTGTGTGTGTGTGTGTGTGTGTGTGTGTGTGTGTGTGTGTGTGTGTGTGTGTTGATACGTATTCCATCACGAATGGAAATATTGATGAATAGTTAGAATCATTAGTACATCCGTTTATTTCGCAGTGAATAAAATCGCAGTTCCGATATTTCGCTAGTATCTCATCTAGCATTGGCGATGTGAACCCAAGAACGGTTGATGAGCGAACAAAATACTTTGTGAGTAGCTTGTAAACACATTTCAGGGAGAAAATACGTAAAAAAATATCCTTTTTTTAAAATATCAACTATAGTCCTTAAGCTAATGAAGCTTTTGTATATTACTATATTTTTTTTTGACGAAAACCAACTCACGAAAAATTAGGAGTTATAAAGTAAAACAAATATTCAAAACATTTTCGTTTTAATATTTTATGCTTTTACTTCATCTCTATTAGAACTTACTTATATATCAAACTGAAAGTACAAAAACCAGGAAATAGTAATTTGCTTAGTTCTGACAACTCAAAAGAAAATTTCATCCCAATTTTAACTGCAGCAATGAGTCCTGTATTGTCGCTGCTCAGGCGCTCCTTCCCTCTGTGACAATAGCTGCTGGTAATCGTGTAGAATGGTAGAGACGGGTCAAGCAATCTATGTTTGTATATTCACTACATTCTCCAGTAAACTGCACAGACCGACATCACTAATTAATCTACATAGATTGAACCGAACAGTCTGTGTACATTATTCATAATGCACTCAGCTTTAATTCTATTACGTTCACAATAATAAAGCTAAATTTATTAAGTCCAATTTAAACCCAATCTTCTAACTTAAATTTGGTAAATCTTTTAGAAGTTTTAATCCTGTGAAGATAAAAATATCAGACAGATATAAATGTGGCGCCAAACTTATAAGAAAGTTTGTTGTTTTCAACAATTTAAAGTTACTACATTATAAACGACTAGAATAATTTGCCTAAAAATGTATTCCAGTTTAAATTATATTTAAAATAGATCTCCAAATTATCTTTTCGATACTCGAAAGAAATACCAAACACTGGAAGTTAGACACTCGACGTATATAACACAAAGATTTAAAAGCAACTCAATGCCGTAAGTGATTAGTTCCAAAAACATAGATGTCACTGTAATAATTAAATTGATTTCAAATTTCAAAAATAACTGAAATACTCATATTCTTAGCAAAAAAGGCTCAGAATGTTTCACAACTAAACTGAGAATAACATTATTGCTAGTACTGGCAAAAGCGCATTGCAAATATTATTTTAAAATACTGTCTAAATATCTCAGTGTAATAATCGTTTTACAAAGTCACTCTTCGTATATTCATTTTATCTTTATATTGTTATGAAAGAGATACTACAGAAAAGGTCAATTAAAGGCTCAGAAAATAATTTTATTTTAAAATGCTATTTACGTTTCATTTAAAAAAATCGTAGTTCGTACTCAGAGTGAATTTATACAAGTCATCAAGAATTGTACATTTTCATATATAATGTATGCGGGTAGCAGATAATACAATCCTAAATGTATTAGAACAGCCATTCCAGTTTTATAATTTCACTTTTGCTCTATTGTATTTTCCACAAATTATTTTGTCTTGTTTATTCATTTAGGACTACTTTAGCTATGGAAGTGTCTCTCATTCCATATTTATTCCAATATTCTCGTGCTAGGTTTCGCCAGTTAGATTTATTTTTAAATTAAAATTGTTCTTAACCCAGTTAAGTGAACCTATGACTATACACAATATCACTCATTCTACAAACCGTTGTACGACTTTAAAATCATATCGTAAATATTTTAAACCTAGTAAAAAATTCTTGGGTTTATGAGATAAATAGTAGTAAACAGAAGGATATTTGTATTTACAAATTGCTTTTTATTATATCAGGGTGTTTCGTTGAATTCAGTCTAAAATTTATGAATGCTCTGTAAATCTTACTGCGTTAAGCAAAATACGAATTTATTATTCTTATAATTCGTTGTTTTCGTTTGTTTAAGCGACCATTTTTATACCTATTCACATTTTACTTTTCTTTTATAAAAATGTGTTCTATTTTGAAATGTAATTTCAATTGGAAAATTATAGTAGTTATTTACGTAGGCTTTATCTAAATTTTTTAAAACTTTTTAATATTTATACACATTTTAATTTCCTATGAATGTTTTTGCTCTTTCGGTTTTAACAAGCGTATTTGCTTATTATTTTACTTACTCATAGTTGGCAATTTTCATGGTGATCAAGTTTATAAACATCTTCAACTCTGAGATCCTAAATTTTCTCTCACTTCTCTTAATACCTTGTCTTGTAATATTGCATGTAGTACTTTGCGTCTAATATTGTTACACCAGATACGACCGAGGCATTGGAGCCTCCGTGATTAACTCGTAGCGTTTAATCCATCTGTTAAAGGATGAAGGTGCCATATCTCCACGACACCCTGAATAATCTTTTCTAAAGTCACACCTCAAAGGCCACTTTAACTCCCTGTCCAGATCCTCCTTCACAATCCTAGAACCCATTAAATATGAGAAATAACACAGCAAAATAATCATAGACCAATTTCAGAGTGTCTCTCTTGAAATATACTCATTTCGTTCAATATAGTTACGCTTTCTGAATCCAAATTATTATTTCACATTCAGGCTTAAATAATAGAATAACTAAATATTTACGTGGTTACGTATTATATTTACCAATTTTTTAAAGAATCTGAAGAGTTAAAACAACATTATATTCCATGGTTTCAAGTTAAATGTGTATGACCAAACAAATGTGAACGCTATCGCTCTGTAATGCTATGGCTACAGGATAATTATAAAATAATTAATATGATGTACAACCTTGCTGTTATTAAATCAAAGGGAACACATAATTTATAATTTAAAGCTTGCAGGCAAGTTTTCTTTTCAACATACATTTATGTAACCTTGAAACCCCTTAAATTTATCATAAGCAAAACAAAACATATATAAGTATAACGTGTATAAGTATAATTTAACGAAAGAAAAATATAAGAATTTTCCTAGAACAAGTTTTAAAACTCTTGGATAACCAAATTTCTTTTTTGTTTTAACTTATCAATGTTTTCTAAAATTCTTCGTAAATACAAGTTCTGATATGAAACTGTCTCTCAGAGAATATATTTGTTATAAATTTGTTACAAAGCAATATTGATTTGCTCAATAGTTTCTAAAAAATAAAACCAAAGGTTTATGCAAATTTGTTTTAGCTAAATGTTATTAAATAACACAAGTTGGGAGAATGATACATTTTATTATGCATTTTTGTACTAGGGACTGGGTGTGTTCATAGTTGTACTGTTATTGGAGCTAGAGCTACGTGTGTGTATGTTCGGTTAGTTTTATGTTACACTTTGCTTAGCATGATGTGTATTGTCATCTGACCGTATATTTTGTGCTATGCGACGTATGTCATAGTTTTCTTGTGACCTGTTGCCTCTGAGTGTGAGATTATTACTTGACAACGTACAATAGGCAAATATATTAAATAGGGGGCAACGGAATTAGTTTATTGAAATATGCAATAGATTTATAGATAAAAGATATTTTCCCAGTTCTTTTTTCATGCTTTTCATGCGTTTTCTAGATGTTTATGATAAATTACTGTTCAATTAACAAAAAGTATAATCTGATACATTTCTCTTGCGATTTAGGACCTTTGAAAAAAATACCCAAGGAACAAGACCTAATAAATATCTTAAAATAACGTATTTTTAAACGCAAGCTAAATAACTGGTTTTAATAATTGACCTGGAAATTGATTAAATATTTACTTTAAAATTCCAATATTATTGATTCGAGATAAACAATAGTTATTTTTTATGGGCGTTTATATGAAGTGATAATTAGATTATATACAAGTCCCTAGATATATGACGATTCAAAGATCCAAGTAGCTTAATATCCTACGGCACTTTGAAATGGAAACTTTATTGTCCAAAGAAATAATTTAAATCATAAATTTAACTTACTAGTGTATATAGCAAACAAGAACCTCATTATGAGTAAGTGATTAGAGATAAACCTGTGAAAGTTGTGATGAAGGGATGAGAGAGAGAGAGAGAGAGAGAGAGAGAGAGAGAGAGAGAGAGAGAGAGAGAGAGAGAGAGAGAGAGAGAGAGAGAGAGAGAGAGAGAGAGAGAGAGTGGAAACAGAGTGCAAGGAAATATGTAAAATAAGGTGGAATGGGGAAGGGGAGTTTGTATAACCTAATCGAGATATTATTAACGGTAAACAATAATGAACGTAGGTTTTCTAAAAATTCTGCCTGGATATACGTGCTTTGTACATTTTATTCCCGATCTATGGTTTCTCGACCGGATGTGAATTTTCCGCCCTGAACCGTCAGTATGTTTGTTTTAACTGACCTCCCATCTCAATGTATTGTAGCAATAGTCCATTGTTCCATTTATCGTGGTCTTTTATTTGATGAAGTCTCATGAGTTTTAAATAAACAACGGTTAATCGAAGTCGATTAAATTTGGTTTAAATAAAAATCAAAGTCGTATCAATCAGGATGGAATTTTCATTCTTTCCCAATATCGGTCGTATAAAAGTTTCTCGTGGAGTATTTCTAGTTTGGAATTAGGTTTTGTTCAGCTGTAGCCTAAACGGGTCGTTTACGATGGATTTAGACATTTTTTTGAAGGGTACAATCTACCATGAGACCTATATATTTCATTCTTTGGAATTTCTAATCTTTCGGTGCTATTATTTGGATTAGTTACAGAATGAAGGTAAATACTATACTTAATTAGTTCTAACAAACCCTATGACCATTATGTTAGTCTGTTACGTAATATGTTTGGTTAGAAATAATTTGGAGTAATTTTTTGTCTCACCAGAAACGTTGAGCCAAGAACTAAAAACATTCCCTATCGAACCGATTGTCGTATAGTTTCGTCACCAGCGCAAACAGTGAACAATAATGTTGAAATATAATTTTTCGTCACTAAAGATTTCTCACAAATATGTTTACAAAATTATTTTATTCACTCATCGAGCTATTATGAAATATTGTGTATATTCGAATATAGAAATATTGTGCTTCAGTTTGATATAATTCTTCCATTTACGTAATTATAAATTATTGATAGAAACTAATTGGTTTCGATTGTAACTCAGTGTTGCATTTACAGAAACAACCATTAGCTGTAGTGCTTTTGGATATTTTTCATTTTATAGAGGCTATTCATTGTTCACCTCATACAGGTTTTTATAGTTAGAAATATTTCCATCGTTTCCCTAATTCGTTTATATGGTAGGTGTTCATCATTTCCGTCAAAGATTTTATTCAATGTAACACATCCAGCTAATAACATATGAAATAATTTAAGCAAATTACTTAATGTAATGTTAATTATTTCTGTTTACAAAGTAGTGTTCATATAGGCTACACGCTGTGTATGTAAAGTTTTACTTTGCTGAATAGGCGCAATAATGAAGTACCAAGAAGTGTAATTGCCTTTAAAATTACTTTTCCATGTATTTATCTATTTACAAATATATAATGTGAACCATTGATATTGTTTATTTTTCATACTTAAGTAAAATGTATGAAACGTAGTGTCATGTAATATGGTTACATAAATATGTAACGTACGCAACCAAACGGCGAGACTTTAAAAAAAATATTTCCATATTTTATAAGTTAATAATTTTTTTAGAACTATTAAAATATAATTAGAACAAAAAAGGGGATTTTACGGACATATAAATGATTTTTGAAGTGGATGTTCCAACTACTACATTTCTATTTACTAATGAAGTTTATCTAATGTTCACTACAGTTTATTGCTAAGGTTGCTTCTTCTTTCTATACTTAAAGTCTTAGATCTGTTCTCAACTAGTCCAATTGCAGCGTCCTCAAATAGGAGTCAGGAGACGCTCATATGAGTTTATAAATCCATATTATAGAAAATATATTTCACTATAACCTTCCTGTTTCACCTATTACTTTACTGAAATAAGTTAATAACAAAGCAATGGAATTAGGACACTGCATGTCCATATGACGCTTCAACGATAAAGTTACTTTTATCTGAATACGTACGTTAAGATGTGTAAATGTATTGTAATTGGTAAGATCTCACCCGTGATGTATGGTACATGGCTTGATAAATACACGCTTAGTGGACACATCAGTACGATGTTGCGTAACACTAGAACCTTCTAGAAGTAGCGAATAGAAATTACTGGAAGCGGAAGTTCTATTGAATGGACACAACAGCTATATTGTACAAGAACCTTGTAAAGGATAAATTATTAGAAGTTGAAATTCGTTATAAAGGGTTGGTTGAGCGTGAACAAGGACATAATGTAAAGTGAGTAATAGCTTTAGTGACCGATTGTAGGCTATTAAATGTAGTCTATAAGCGAGCTTAGTAATTATTAGTAGGCTTAATTAAAACAATAAATTCGTTATAAAGGGTTGGCTGAGCGTGAACAAGGACATAATGTAAAGTGAGTAATAGCTTTAGTGACCGATTGTAGGCTATTAAATGTAGTCTATAAGCGAGCTTAGTAATTATTAGTAGGCTTAATTAAAACAATAAATTCGTTATAAAGGGTTGGTTGAGCGTGAACAAGGACATAATGTAAAGTGAGTAATAGCTTTAGTGACCGATTGTAGGCTATTAAATGTAGTCTATAAGCGAGCTTAGTAATTATTAGTAGGCTTAATTAAAACAATAAATTCGTTATAAAGGGTTGGTTGAGCGTGAACAAGGACATAATGTAAAGTGAGTAATAGCTTTAGTGACCGATTGTAGGCTATTAAATGTAGTCTATAAGCGAGCTTAGTAATTATTAGTAGGCTTAATTAAAACAATAAATTCGTTATAAAGGGTTGGTTGAGCGTGAACAAGGACATAATGTAAAGTGAGTAATAGCTTTAGTGACCGATTGTAGGCTATTAAATGTAGTCTATAAGCGAGCTTAGTAATTATTACTAGGCTTAATTAAAACAATAAATTCGTTATAAAGGGTTGGTTGAGCGTGAACAAGGACATAATGTAAAGTGAGTAATAGCTTTAGTGACCGATTGTAGGCTATTAAATGTAGTCTATAAGCGAGCTTAGTAATTATTAGTAGGCTTAATTAAAACAATAAATTCGTTATAAAGGGTTGGTTGAGCGTGAACAAGGACATAATGTAAAGTGAGTAATAGCTTTAGTGACCGATTGTAGGCTATTAAATGTAGTCTATAAGCGAGCTTAGTAATTATTAGTAGGCTTAATTAAAACAATAAATTCGTTATAAATGGTTGGCTGAGCGTGAACAAGGACATAATGTAAAGTGAGTAATAGCTTTAGTGACCGATTGTAGGCTATTAAATGTAGTCTATAAGCGAGCTTAGTAATTATTAGTAGGCTTAATTAAAACAATAAATTCGTTATAAAGGGTTGGTTGAGCGTGAACAAGGACCTAATGTAAAAAGAGTAATAGCTTTAGTGACCGATTGTAGGCTATTAAATGTAGTCTATAAGCGAGCTTAGTAATTATTAGTAGGCTTAATTAAAACAATAAATTCGTTATAAAAGGTTGGTTGAGCGTGAACAAGGACATAATGTAAAGTGAGTAATAGCTTTAGTGACCGATTGTAGGCTATTAAATGTAGTCTATAAGCGAGCTTAGTAATTATTAGTAGGCTTAATTAAAACAATAAATTCGTTATAAAGGGTTGGTTGAGCGTGAACAAGGACATAATGTAAAGTGAGTAATAGCTTTAGTGACCGATTGTAGGCTATTAAATGTAGTCTATAAGCGAGCTTAGTAATTATTAGTAGGCTTAATTAAAACAATAAATTCGTTATAAAGGGTTGGTTGAGCGTGAACAAGGACATAATGTAAAGTGAGTAATAGCTTTAGTGACCGATTGTAGGCTATTAAATGTAGTCTATAAGCGAGCTTAGTAATTATTAGTAGGCTTAATTAAAACAATAAATTCGTTATAAAGGGTTGGTTGAGCGTGAACAAGGACATAATGTAAAGTGAGTAATAGCTTTAGTGACCGATTGTAGGCTATTAAATGTAGTCTATAAGCGAGCTTAGTAATTATTAGTAGGCTTAATTAAAACAATAAATTCGTTATAAAGGGTTGGTTGAGCGTGAACAAGGACATAATGTAAAGTGAGTAATAGCTTTAGTGACCGATTGTAGGCTATTAAATGTAGTCTATAAGCGAGCTTAGTAATTATTAGTAGGCTTAATTAAAACAATAAATTCGTTATAAAGGGTTGGTTGAGCGTGAACAAGTACATAATGTAAAGTGAGTAATAGCTTTAGTGACCGGTTGTAGGCTATTAAATGTAGACTATAAGCGAGCCTAATAATTATTAGTAGGCTTAATTAAAACAATAAATTCGTTATAAAGGGTTGGTTGAGCGTGAACAAGGACATAATGTAAAGTGAGTAATAGCTTTAGTTACCGATTGTAGGCTTTTAAATGTAGTCTATAAGCGAGCTTAGTAATTATTAGTAGGCTTAATTAAAGCAATAAATTCGTTATAAAGGGTTGGTTGAGCGTGAACAAGGACATAATGTAAAGTGAGTAATAGCTTTAGTGACCGATTGTAGGCTATTAAATGTAGTCTATAAGCGAGCTTAGTAATTATTAGTAGGCTTAATTAAAACAATAAATTCGTTATAAAGGGTTGGTTGAGCGTGAACAAGGACATAATGTAAAGTGAGTAATAGCTTTAGTGACCGATTGTAGGCTATTAAATGTAGTCTATAAGCGAGCTTAGTAATTATTAGTAGGCTTAATTAAAACAATAAATTCGTTATAAAGGGTTGGTTGAGCGTGAACAAGGACATAATGTAAAGTGAGTAATAGCTTTAGTGACCGATTGTAGGCTATTAAATGTAGACTATAAGCGAGCTTAGTAATTATTAGTACGCTTAATTAAAACAATAAATTCGTTATAAAGGGTTGGTTGAGCGTGAACAAGTACATAATGTAAAGTGAGTAATAGCTTTAGTGACCGGTTGTAGGCTATTAAATGTAGACTATAAGCGAGCCTAATAATTATTAGTAGGCTTAATTAAAACAATAAATTCGTTATAAAGGGTTGGTTGAGCGTGAACAAGGACATAATGTAAAGTGAGTAATAGCTTTAGTGACCGATTGTAGGCTTTTAAATGTAGTCTATAAGCGAGCTTAGTAATTATTAGTAGGCTTAATTAAAGCAATAAATTCGTTATAAAGGGTTGGTTGAGCGTGAACAAGGACATAATGTAAAGTGAGTAATAGCTTTAGTGACCGATTGTAGGCTATTAAATGTAGTCTATAAGCGAGCTTAGTAATTATTAGTAGGCTTAATTAAAACAATAAATTCGTTATAAAGGGTTGGTTGAGCGTGAACAAGGACATAATGTAAAGTGAGTAATAGCTTTAGTGACCGATTGTAGGCTATTAAATGTAGTCTATAAGCGAGCTTAGTAATTATTAGTAGGCTTAATTAAAACAATAAATTCGTTATAAAGGGTTGGTTGAGCGTGAACAAGGACATAATGTAAAGTGAGTAATAGCTTTAGTGACCGATTGTAGGCTTTTAAATGTAGTCTATAAGCGAGCTTAGTAATTATTAGTAGGCTTAATTAAAACAATAAATTCGTTATAAAGGGTTGGTTGAGCGTGAACAAGGACATAATGTAAAGTGAGTAATAGCTTTAGTGACCGATTGTAGGCTATTAAATGTAGTCTATAAGCGAGCTTAGTAATTATTAGTAGGCTTAATTAAAACAATAAATTCGTTATAAAGGGTTGGTTGAGCGTGAACAAGGACATAATGTAAAGTGAGTAATAGCTTTAGTGACCGATTGTAGGCTATTAAATGTAGACTATAAGCGAGCTTAGTAATTATTAGTAGGCTTAATTAAAACAATAAATTCGTTATAAAGGGTTGGTTGAGCGTGAACAAGTACATAATGTAAAGTGAGTAATAGCTTTAGTGACCGGTTGTAGGCTATTAAATGTAGACTATAAGCGAGCCTAATAATTATTAGTAGGCTTAATTAAAAAAATAAATTCGTTATAAAGGGTTGGTTGAGCGTGAACAAGGACATAATGTAAAGTGAGTAATAGCTTTAGTGACCGGTTGTAGGCTATTAAATGTAGACTATAAGCGAGCCTAATAATTATTAGTAGGCTTAATTAAAACAATTTGTACGGTTTAAAAATCTAAGGTGTGTAAGTTATACCCATAAAAGTATGTAAATTGTTAAATAGTTGATCTAAATTTGGCATATAGTTTATTAAACACCTGTGAAAAGAGTATTTACTAGCTGAATTCAAATATTCTGTTCACTATAAATTGAGCATTTACCTAAATTTTGAGTCATTTAATCAATATTCTTGGAGCCAACTGAAAGTTTAGTTATCATACTCATAAATACTGTTTCATTTCATTTAAAAATCCTCAGAACTACAACATTTCAAATTAATCACTCCCTACACAAAAGCTGTTATTTTCAGAAGTCTGTTTTGTTTACAATCTTTACATTTGTCTTTACACAGTGTACAGAGATTACTCACTGTTGACAATACAACACAAGATGTCTCTAGTATGGCTTTAGACAATAGGGAAGACGTATATGCACAAAGGGTCCTTTGTTTTACCCCAAAGCCCTTACAAAGTTCAGTAGGAAGCAATCTGTAATTTATTTGTTTCTTAGGTGTTGTGTTAAATATATGTAATAAATATTAAATTTATATATTTATGAGTATTCACATTTTATAATATTCATCGCATACTTTTAGGCTATTTTAATGTTAGGAACAGTAAATATTTGTTAGTATTTCCGGTTAAATTTGTTAAGGGTGAGCATAGCTCAACCCCTTCTACTTTCACAAAATTAAGTTTAAAGGTATTTGTTTAAAGTATGATTATAAATTAGAGTCGGTTACCATTTCATTCTCGAATATTCTCAATTAATCTTCCCCATTCCCCTATCAATTCATATTTGAGTGTGTTTACCAATTCACTTTGCACTATTTTTTTAATCCTGTTCGAGAATTTCCACTTTCATGTTCACATTTCTGATGTCTACGTTAGCCATTCATCTAGGAGTGCCTTATAGCATAGACACACTGCCTTAGGGGTTTAATTTTTTTCTTGATAAATTCATAACTTTCGCTCGCAGTTTTATTTTTGGTGGTAGTAAATGACACAGATTATTTTGATTTTGTTTTTGAATCCAATTTGATTTTTTTATCCTAAGTTTATTTTACAAGTTATTTAGAAACTATGAGTATTTATTATTATGAAGGGAATACCTTATGAGTTTTACTACGGTTCAAGTGTTTTAGGAATAACAATAAAGGCTAGGAATAGTTATGACACGGGAAGATATTGAATGAATAGTTTTTTTTTAATGTAAAGCTACTTTGTTGTTATATAACGTTTTTTAAACCCGCGTCTGGGGCCCCAGATTCCTCCCAGCCTTCGTGGCAGCCAACTTCTAGCAAGATGCCTCCGTCAAACATGCGCATGCGGTTAGTATCTTTAACGTGCGTGAAGGAAACAGAATGAATTGCCTATGCACCAAGATGATAAGCTGTCTTCAGAGATGAATGTCGTGCTAAGAGCGAGATGAAGAAATCGGGCAATGAAAAAAACCCTGCCAGGAAAAATAACACGACAGACTTTCCTGTTCATAACGGTGACATCTGGTGGAAATTTATTTAACAACACAATCTGAGATTAGTTTTACTTTTATTCATAAAGGATCTACGAACTTTAAAGTCGTATAAATGGATTAAACACTTGTTCATCAAATTATTTCAAAGTTAATCTCCTTATGTTATATGCCACTAAATTTCCTACAATCTTTGAACGCTAATAGACTCAATAAGCATGGAATGGGGTGTTTGTTGATAGTAATTAAACAATAAGGGGATAATCGATTATCAACACAATTATTGCGTTGGGAACTCAGCTTACCCCCGTTTTCCCATTAACGCTGATACGGTTAAACCAAGTAACTATTGCCTGAGCAGACTCTACCTCCACTAATACGATCAATTAAGTTCTAGTTATTATAATATCTGGCAATAATAACTTACAAATTTAACATAGAGTGAGACATTAGTCTTACAATGCCGTTTGTATCGAGTTTTTAATTGTTGTTTTTTTATAAAACACAAATAGAAATATTATCCAGGCATAAATAAGACATATATTTCAAACAGTTCAAGTGTATTTGACGTTAAAAAGAAAGGAAATTTGTGATTCCTGGTAATTCAGTAGAAAGGCATATTTATCAATGATTTTTCAGAATTAGCAATGTTATTGAAAAACCAAAATGAGATTATTTTTTAATAATAACTGACCTCTATTAAACATCATTATTAGGATTCATAATAGACGTAAATTAACCTATCCAAAAACGAAATCTGAAATATATCATATTATTTGATATAATAAAGCAAATTATACGGATTTTACATTCCGTCTCCCTTTTCATGTGTGAATCGCGTATCTTACGCAGAATGCTTGTAACGAGCTAACCACGAGGAATATCTGGGAGACGGGAGCGTAGCGCTAAGGGAGACGAAATCATATATGGGCATCATATATTTTGGTCTACATTAAAAGCCCTTAAGCCATTACAAAAAAATTAGTGAAGAGTTATCCTAACAGTTAGGCTCTTCAATTAGGTTCTAACACTAAGGATTAGGTCCTTACTAAGGATTACGATCAGAAGAACTACACAAAACAATTTTTATTCAATACTTGTAGACAAACATTAATTTAAATAATATTCGTGGATTTTTAAGAGGACATTTCATTTTATCTAGTATTAACATAAACCTAGTCATACCTACATTATCAAAAAGTATGTATTTAAGGTATGTATATAACGTATGCCTACTTTAGCACAAATGTTTGTAATAAAGTTATTACTTGAATACTTCAATCGATTATAGCAAATTTGTGTAGATTTCGAAAGTTTCTCTAAATTATTTTTAAAAAAATCGGATTTAATAATTATTATTTTACTTTATTTCGTTTTATGTAGTTTTAATAAAAACTGTGTGTTGAAATTTTCCAATGTTTCATTTTCATTTTAAAAGTGTTAATTCAAAATACGTCGCTGCCAAGAAACGATGTTACTTCAAGAATAAATTATTTATCTCTATATTTAGCGCTTCAATTCAAGGAGAAAATAAAGAAAGTCTCAAACTTTTCACTGGCTGTTGATACTGTTAACAGAGCACAACATGCTGTTTTTATACGAGGTATTAACAGGAACTGTGAAATAACTGAAGAAATATTAAAGTGCGTTCAATTGACAAGTACTACAACAGCAAATGTTATTTACTCTGCAATCGAACATTTGATAGAAGAATATCAACGCGACTGGAATATACTTAGCAGCACAACTACGAATGACGATCCTACCATGGCTAGCAATAGTAATAGTTTTCCTTTGTCCCACTTTATTACCAACCTCAACTCTCTCAATCAACACCTTAGAACAGAATTCTATAATTTTTTTAACACAATCTTACCAGCGCTGCCACCAATTTGTCACTATGGAGAAGCGGGAGTCGATTTAGACTTGTTCTGTTTATGAGTGAGAAGGGTTGAAGCGGAAAGTTACTAAGAAATACAACACAAATCATTGTAATGGTGGAGTACATATATTCTTACTTACAAAACATTTTTGCGTTGTAGAACACAGAACACAAACTACACACTTTAATACAAGTTCACTAAACATACATTACAGCTCTAACGAAATCTATCAAGAGTTTTACCAGAGTGCCTAGCTCATGCCAGGATTTCCCTGCCTTTTGGCTGGTACATTACAATATATAGAACCCCTTCCAGAACACCATATGCCAAAACATAAAACATTCCACATTCAATTGCGAAACATAAAAACTTTCATGTTATGTTGAATTTAGCAAATTTAAAAGTGGCTGGTCATGAGTTGAAGTAAACATAAAGTTTTTTGATTACGTTATACCTTTTTGTACAATAATACGTCTCCAGTAAGAATTATTTAATCCAGTTCCTATTATTAGTTCACAATCTCCCTATATGCGTATGTGTTTACATTACTTGTATAGATTTTCAATACAAGACCACTAGAGTATTTTTATATTCTTCCACTAGAGTTCAAATACATTATTTTAAACTATAGTTAATGACAAGATGTTAATGCAAAAAAAATTAATTGGTAAATAATTGAAATAAATAATTTTGCTTTTTTTTGTCACCTAATATTGTGATTCTGTCATACTCATATACATGCTTTTGTTTTTGGTGATTATGTGATAAAAAAGAAACTGAAACAATATATTTCATTCTTGAACCAAATAGAAATTGACTTTAAATGTTTTTTTTTAAATATTACTTGTATTAGAATTAAACAATTTTCCAGGTAGAGTGTTTCTATTGGATATAGGAATATCACGACTAAACTAATATTCCGGTTTATTTTAGGTTCTGAAAATTGTTGCCAGCTTTCGCTGTAAAACTACGATATACTTGATAAAACCATTATGGGCCGTTCTATTTAAAGATAAAAAGTTGCAGATAAAAAGGAAAATATATTTTTCCACTGAGTTCTATTTATTTCACATAGTTCCTCAGTCTGTAATCTCTACAAGTAACTGCTTCAGATTCTGCTAATTTCATCTTCTACATTTAACTGCGGTTTATTTCTGACTTACATGTTAAAGATAGAATAATAGGCAATTCTTAAAGGAAGCTAAATAGAAATGTATTTGAAAGAGGTCAGATCTAAAATTTTAGAGCACATTAACACGATGACAAATACATAACATTCATATCCTGAAAAATAAAGCAGGTCTATAGGTAGAGAAAAGGGAGTAAAATCCCGTCATTCTATCATTACAGATTTTTGCTGAACTTCTATCCCTGTGAATGTGATTGTGTGTTCGAGTGTTGTTTCTTGTCGTGTTTGTTATATATCCATATTAACTTGGAGTTTAATTCAGTTATTTGCTTATTATAACCAGTATCGCTACACAAACCTAATAGGTGAAGGTATATATCAATAAAACATACTGATCCCACATAATAATGGGTTGGATATAAAGACGTTTCTATGACAATGTCATCATAATTACAGTTATGACTACTTAAAATTCTAAATTACTTAAAAATAGTATTTATAACTCATCGATGGTGTATGCATTGCCGTCCAAACCCATTTGAGTTTATAAATTATTGAATCCGTGTACAATATTAATTTAATTAATTAGTAAATCCAATGCATTTTAGTTTCATAACGAGTAATTAATATCATCACCCTCTAATTACATATGAAAAAACCTTAACTATTTTATTGAGTTACATTTATGGAAATTTAATTAACATACCAAATCCAAAAGCTATCCCCAAGCTATCCTTTAAATACACCAGGTCAACCAAATAACTGTATTCAACTGCATTTGTAGACAATAATTTATCCATAATAATATCCTGTGATTAAAAGGAAATATCTAGACATTCTGTGTCCGTGATTTGCCTTGGCTGTAAAGAAAAACTACCAAACCGTTTCCATTCAATCACTTACAACTATTTAAATACAACATCTCGCCGCAAGTGTTGTTCAGAGGTTCATTGATTGTGGAATAGGAAACCATCAATCTGAACTCTCTTTCATTGTTCAACAGATTCATATAAAAGTTGCTAAGTTATTGATTAAAAATGGTGAAACAAGGAGTGCTAATGCATACCTAAGGGAGTAATTTATTGAGTTCCATATATGTCTAAATCAATTTCTTTCAAGCTAAATACTTAGGACTTTAGACTTTTTCAAGCTAAATAAAATATATTGTTTACCTCTGCACCTTCAACAGAAGTTTATGGCTTCAAAACAATACGGAAGTAAAGCTTAGGAATATTTCCTGTTCATACTTATTATATTCATACATATAATGATTCGTTTATTTATATTACAATGGATTATATTACTCAATAATAGAAATATATAGTTTGAATAATCAAATGCTTAGTAACACTTCAAAAATACTGTTTGGGTTTTTAATTCAATTAGTTTGATTACAAAACTTAAAAACAGTGTCAATATAAATTTAATTACGTTTATTGTTTGAAAATCCTATAGAAAGCAATTGGAAATAACAGCTAACTCGTGTATTTCATTCACATGCTTTTCCCTAAGGAGCGCGCATTCCTGTAACCCACCTGGGTTTTAATATGGCGGTAAATGTAATTTTCCTAATGGTAAGATAGCACAACCGTAACACAAAGGTAATTTTTTTACTGCGTTTTACTCATCCCAAGCAGGCAAGTAGTACCTATCGTATACCTTGTCTATACGTTGGAGTCGTTGTTTTGTTTACTTGTTTTTCTTCTAAATAATTGTAAATAATTGTGTATAAACACTTGGAAAATAGCATTAAAAGAGATTCAGAACAGGGAGGTATCGATATCTACTGATCGATACTAGTTCTTTTGATGAGAAGAAAGCAATAAAGCATCTCCTAATAAAAACCCTTGATTAATATATTAAAGTTACTTAGATTTTACTCATTTCCATATGTGTAAAATAAAAGCGGCGAAAAGTGAAACGAGCTGACAAGAATAGCAGATATAAATAGGTTTAGTAAGAAAATATAGTTTATTCTAACTTTTTAAATTTAACTCCTTAAATAAGTCTTTAACGTATGAAAATTGGAAATGAAAGTCACAAGGCTTCGTGAATTATTTGATTTTATTTAAACTGAATTGAATCCTGTTAGAAGGCTAACTCGACAACGATAGACCTCTAGGGATGTTATCTGAAACGCGATGAAAGATGTTTATACCGCCGCGGTAAAACCAACAACATTATGTAGCTGCAATAGTTGTTGAGGTTAGTTAAAAAAAAAAAAAAAAAAAAAAAAAACAGTGCAACGGTTGGAGGCTGAGCGTTTACGTCTGTACCAGATCTGGATTTTGAATATGTGAAATATTCTGGTAAAATACAATTCATTTATCTAGGTGATTTTTCCTATGGATTTACAGGTATTAATTGTTTTTTTTTCAGGAATAATTTTCTGTAATTTGCTGTTATTTAAATTTAACTGTGAATCGTAGTTTTAGGATATAAATATATGCTAAAATTAGGTAATAAAAGAATTCATTCCCCGGTAGGGTTAAATTTCCACCATTTACGTTTTTCAAAATAAAGACCAGTGATTAGTTCTCTGGTAGGTTTTGGCAAGCGTTAGCAAAGGGTTGGCTTCGGTAGGCGATGCTTGTTCAAAATCGTTATCACCATGAGGGAGAAGAATGTCGCAGTGTGTGTGTTTGTGTGTGTGTGTGTGTGTGTGTGTGTGTGTGTGTGTGTGTGTGTGTGTGTGTGTGTGAGTGAGTCAGTGAGTGTGTGTGTGTGTGCTGGTGTGTGTGTGTGTGTGTGTGGGTGTGTGTGTGTGTGTTTGTGTGTGCTCGCGCGGGGTGTGTGTTTGTTTGTGTGGATGTGTGCGCGTGCGGGGTTTGTGTTTGTTTGTGTGGATGTGTGCGTGTGTGTGAGAGAGACAATGTGTGTGCGTGTGCGCCTGCGTGTGTGTGTGTGTGTGTACGTGCGTGTGTGTGCGGCCAACCTTGCAGACCCTCAGGGAGTTCGTCCCCGATTTTCGCGTTTTATGTCCTACCAACAATGAGACCACATTTAGGCATTTTTCATGTAAGCTGTTCATGGTGATGATGAATACTGTAGGGACGAATCGCGACAGTTCAACCGCATTTAAAATATGATCCCACCGGACTTACCATATCCATGTACCTGTGGTGGGTTGAACGTGACCTGCCCGTGGTTAAATCCCTGGATTTTATTTAAAAAACCAACCGAAATTGCCATCCTCATTTTTGTGATAATATGTACATAGTAAATTTTTGTTTACCTGTGAAATTTTATAATATTTTTCTATTGCAATAGTATACCTTAAAGAATCGGTTTGCTAGTTTAATTGAATTATATAATTTTACCTTGTTGCTGGTTCCAAAATATTCATTAATTTTATGTAGTTGGTTTATCACAGTTATAATAATTTAGACATTTTTGTTCACGATTGTAAACTTATTTCATTTCATTGAAAATTATAATGTAAACTAATATTTACTCTTCCAAAATGTCATACAATTAATACTTTAATATCATTGAATTTCTGATATCTATATTAATTTTGAAAAGCAGTTCTTCATTCATGAAATACACGAATGCTTTATAAAGTTCAGAAATGTTCATGAAATCTTTGCATAAAGTTAATCAACCAATTGGATAACACTATGATTTAAACTTGTTTACCATTTGTAGTGATTGTGAGAATATTATGTTTTTTTAGACCTCAAATTACACACATAAATTTACATACCTGTTTAAATACAACAGAAGAATAATTTATAGCAATTTATTTTATTTTACGTCCATATAATTATTTGTAGCAGTGAAAGACAACATTACTTCCTAGTGACTTTACTCTTAATTTATATTTGTGCCCCCATACATAAATCTGAAGGATTTCAAACCAATTTTACATGTTTTACATCTTTACATTTATTTAATCCTGGATGTATAATATAGGTTAAGGTGTATATGGACTTTATTTAAATTATATTACCTTAAGTACTACATCTTTT
This sequence comes from Prosapia bicincta, assembly GCA_036971475.1. Classification (NCBI taxonomy): domain Eukaryota; kingdom Metazoa; phylum Arthropoda; class Insecta; order Hemiptera; family Cercopidae; genus Prosapia; species Prosapia bicincta. The sequence continues at coordinate 206,918,238 of JBAIZL010000001.1, forward strand.
GCTATCGATTTTCCATCTGATTTTCGAATTCTTTTACTTGGTTTGAATTTATTTAAAATATGTTACTATTCATTTTGAATATCTGGTATTTTGTCTTTGTTAAAAGTCAACTTGTTATATCTTGATGTAACTATAATCTTATGATTTTAGAACTTGCATTTACTATTTAAATAAATTTTAATATCATGACCACCACTTATATTGCTATTTGAAAAAGAGTTATTTCCTTATATATCATTAAAAATCCAAAGTGCTTATATTTTTATTTAAAGATTTTGAATCTATGATTTTAAAGAAATTTATTAAATGGGTAATTTGCTATTTAAATTCTGACTTACCAAAAAACTTTCACTTTGATCCCTCTTCTTCTCCCTCTTGGTTTTCTTGGAATCTATTAGCAATCGCAACTGATCGGTTTTAGGGCCGCCTTTTATATTTTTACACAGTGAAACACATACACACACTGCAACGTCCCTCCCTATTTATTGATATCCCTTTTCGCAGAATACCAAAATTTGTTGTTTAAAAACTTATTTATAAACAAACCAAACATCTGCCAAACATCTTGTTACACCGTGCTAAAATCCCTGAGTTACGTGTATATTTCCCGCTCATAGGGCCAGACCCAAAACAAGCCTATTCCCGCTGACTACTATTTAAAATAAGTATAAACTCCAAAAATTGGTTTATCAATTATGTATGCTCTAGATATAGTCACACATGTCATTTCAATAGTCAGCTGGAAAGAAACACATTTAAAATAATACACAAAATATTCACAGAGTCTTACCACCTGATGATAATCTGCAGAGACAGCAAGGGAACTTGCAAAATATGATCGTGTTTAAATTACCTATTTTAAAAGGCTCCTGTGTCCTTTTAAACACAATCTGCCAGTAGATAAATCTCTGGACTTTTATACAAAAAACCAACTAATCTTTAGGCTAGCTCAATGAAGTTAGTTGAGAGAAACTCTTTAAAAACATTAGGTTTTGACTGTTATCATTTAATGAAATTTAATTAAACTTGTTTACTGATTTAATAATCATTTTCATATTAGTTGGAAAAAGCTAAACAGTTTTTATTGATTATTCGACACAGGATGAAATGCAAATACTGTTAATTTTTATAACATATTTAATTTTATTTATTAAAATACAAAAGAATATTTATCCTTTCAAATAAAACATAATTATATTAACAAAGCCATTCACTAAATAACTTGTTGTTTTTCATACTTTAAAATCTTATAATTTCCATATATATAAATTACATTTACATAAACATAAAATTATTTCCCAAATTACACATAATAAAAATTTATCTTCTATATTGAATTGGTAAATTCGTATTTATGACACTTAATTTTTAAATTTATAATATCCAAAAAATTCTTATTTCCTTGAAAATAAATGGCTCATGGCCAAAACCTCTTTGTAAGTTTAGTATTTATCATTTGAAATATTCTGATCACATAAATTCATTTTATTAAGCATAAAATTTATTTAATTTTTATAAAGAGTGAAGTCATTGTTTAAGCTTGAATATTTGTTTGAATTTAATAAAATTAACTGACTAAATTTGACGTAATTGGTATCGAATAGAGAAAGTGACTTGCCAAAGATGTTCCTGCCGGTCCTAGAGTCCCTCGTCTGGATTCCCTGGTCCTTGGACATCGGAAGTCGCCATCCCTGGTTCGTCGGTGGTGGTTTTTCTCCATTCCCGCGTCCTGGAGGCTGAGTCTGGAGCCTTCATCCCTTGGTAGTCCTAGACGTCGGAAGCGTTGAGGTTTGGTCCATCTGGCCTGATGGCAGTCCTATCCGCGGTCCAGCATAGCGTTCCGCGGCACCTCGTATTAAAAATTTATTTCAGCCTCTCTCTAAGGTCTTAGAGACCTAGTATATATAGCGGTGAATTTAACCTACCTCACCCCGCCTGCAATACTTGCTATCTTTGGATTTATTCCTTGTACAGGCAAGTCGGGCAACGAATTCGTTTTAGCTTGCAGAGTTTATCTTTTTTGAAACACTGAAAAATGTCTATTTTATTAAAACTGCTGTAACTTTTTTGTTTTTTAAGTTTTTCAAATTTTGTTTTCACTAATGTTTATTCTGGCTTATTCTGGTTCTTCTAAAATGTCGATGAAAGTTCTACGTGGTTTGGTTCTTAAGATAGCTTTTTTAAGCACTTAGAAAATTTTCGCCTCACACCCGATGGTCAAATTTAGCTAGTTATTAAAACTTTATTTTCTAATACCTTTTAATTTAGCCTAATTATTCTATTTATGGTTTTATTTACTTCTTCACTCTTTTTAATTTTTATAACTCCAAACTTGATTAATTTAAAAATCAACTTTATTACTTAAAAACAGGAAATTATTCATTTCCCATTTGTCACGGTATGTCAGACAGTTACAACACACACACAGACACACACACACACACACACACATATATATATATATAAATAAAGAACAAAGTCAAAATACAAATACAAGATTTATAATTGAATTTAAAATTCAAAGCTTTTCGTTGGCTAACAGTACCAACATCATCAGGAATATTAAACAATTCAATTATAATTCTTGTATTTGTATTTTGACTTAGTTCTTTATTTATACAGAATAATACATTTTGCGATATTTATATAACTTATATATATATATATATATATATATATATATATATATATATATATATATATATATATATAATACGTTTTCTTGTTTAATAATTTAAAACAACATTGGTTATTCAAATACAAGAATATTTATTAATTTATATTCAAAGCTTTTCGTTGGCAAACAGTACCTACATCATCAGGAATGAAAATCACAATAATGTAAGCTATAGGCCTAAAATATATGTTTAATTAGAAATAGAATTGTTGCTAAATTTATACAAATTGCCAAATTTATTTTGTTGCTGTAACATTATAGACATTGAATATATTATCAAATTTAGAATGTATTTGTATTTGTTCTTTTATTGATTTGTTATTATTATTATTATTGTGTTTATATATTTCGAATGCTTCATATATATTCATTCTTAATCCCTTATTAATTTCTTTTATTAGGCTCATATTTTCTTTATTTGGAAATTGGTGCTTATTATTAATACAATGATTTGCGAAATTTGATTTATATATTTCTGGATTAATATAGGCATTTAAATGTTCTTTATATCTTTCTTTTAATTTTTTCTTGGTTTGACCTATATAAACATTATTACAATTTTCGCATTCTAATTTATAAACACCACCTTTTTCATGCATATTAATTGTTTTATTATTGTTATTTATTATGTTTATTATTTTGTTATTAGTTTTGTATGTAATTTTGACATTTGTATTTTTAAATAATTTGTAAATATTTTTTTATTTCATGGCCTATAAATAAAAATGAAGTCCATATTGTATTATTATTATTACTGCAAATTAAATTTTTATTTTGTTTATTAAAAATATTATAATTAAGTTTGTCAACAGTTTTCTTTTTATAACCGTTTTCTAATGCAATTTGATAAATTGTTTTTTTCTCTTATTTTCTTTTCTTCATTCATGGGTATTTTATGCATTATATATATATATATATATATTTGTCGTTGTATAAATGTGTTGTTTTGGAATATGTGTATATATATATATATAAATATATATATATATATATATATATATATATATATATATATATATATGGTGAAATAAAATAACTTTCATAAACAAGAATATACGAGTATTATTTCATTTTATTGTTGATTGAAGCTTTTCGCTAATTTACGTTATTAGCCCTTTCGAAATTTATAAATCACTGTCCAGTTATGTGACTACAGTCTTACTCTAGTCACATAACTGGACGGTGATTTATAAATTTTGAAAATGCTAGTAATGTAAATTAGCGAAAAGCTTCAATCAACAATAAAATGAAGTAATACTCGCATATTCTTGTTTATGAAAATTATTTTATTTCACCATACATATTCAACAAGAAAAATAATTTATCTAAGAATTATAATATATATATATATATATATATATATATATATATATATATATATATATATTTATTTATTTATTTAAATAGTCTATATTTGTTGAGGTTTAGGATCGTCACGTATAGGATGCAATAGACTAGTTTAACGATAGCTACTCTAGGGGCTAAGCTCTGGCATCGTTCACCTCATGAAGGCGGGGCCACCGCTAAGCCTTTAAAGTCTCAAAATTTGTTCACCGCATACTGTAGTGTGGTTGTGCAGTTCAAATGAAATAAATGATATTGAAACAGTATAGTGTAGCAAGAAATAACCCAGCCTTTTGGTTCTTATCTAGACACATACACAAAGAAATTCACATTATCACCCATCCCCAGTACTCGTTTATTTGGGGAAAGTCTGTAACAATTCTTTGTATTACCGCCAAACCGCCAATAAAGTGAAACACGTGAAATAGTTATTAGCTTTAGTGGTTTCTGCGCGGGAGGTGCTTGCTGAGCGGGAGGTGCTTGCTGCGCGGGAGGTGCTTACTGCGCGGGAGGTGCTTACTGCGCGGGAGGTGCTTGCAGCAGTCCCGTCTATAAAAAACTGATTGAGGCAAACCTGAATATCCAGGACCTTTTAGAAATAAAAATCAAGTTAAGTTGAGTATAATTGCAATAGTAGTATAAAAAAGTGTAATAAATGTAACTGGCAAGATAAGGCTCTTTAGCTAATGACGGCTGAGATTCTTCTGGTCGATTCGATGTTGCCCCAAGGAATCCAGGAGCCGCATCCAAACAATCGAAGATCATGTTGTTCATTAAAGTCTACGGTACAAAGTAAATGCTTAAAATCTTTAAAATTATTATACATATATAGTAATTATGCACACCCAAAATACATTCTGCGAGGATGGTTATTTGTAAATTTTTTTTCCAAAAGGGTTACATTCCAAATTGTATTTTGGTGAATAATAACTTAGATATTTAGGCCTCATACAATGGTGTGTATCACTTTAGCGACTAAGGTTTTGACAAAGTATTTAGTAAATACTGCTTCGACTGGAATACAAAACGTATTAAGAAGAAGCAGAGAAATAAGCGAACGATTTGTTACCATAGTTAGGATATTATTTTTAGATGACGAGAGTTGTGACAATTCAAGTGTTATATTCCGTTTATATGTTCTAGACTTGAGAAAACGAAAAACTGAAAGCCCGTGGCCTAAATGTCCCCTACGCATAGACACTGACTGTTGTGATAACGTAAACCCAATGAATATAATCCCCCTTAGAAACATGCAGATTTCTTTATATAACTTTTCTAATTCAAGACTATTATGGGAATGTTTTGCCAGGTGTCTGGTTTTCGCAGTTTGTACAAAATCACCCCTGCACTCATGAAAATAAATTATTTTTTCAGTTTTGATTTATTAAATAATAAAACTATTACGAATAATGATGTTCATGGATAAACAAAATAAATTTTAAAATAATTTGTAAAATACTTTAGAAAGATTTTTTCTAAGCATAAGAAACGGAAAAAGTACCAAATGAAAATTGAAATATTTTTTCGAAATTATGAAACGAAATAGGAGAAAAGTTACAGAATTTATCGTAAGCCTCAAACTTATAAGATTAAGATTTAATTTATTTAAAATTCTTTCATTTTCGAATAACTTACTTTTCAGGTAGAAGCTGTCGCATCTGCAATAAATAAAGTTTTAACATTTGTCTTTACACAGTGAACAATAAAGATTGTCTTGTGTTGACAATACAACACAAGATGTCTTTAGCGTTGCTGTACACAATAGGGAAGCCGTATTTCGCACAATGGGTCTTTTGTTTTGCCCAAACCCCTTCACGTAAGTGTAAGAGACCATTACGTGCTGTAATTTATTTATGTATTTAATAATGTATTCAATGATCATCACTGAGTACTTATAATAAGTATTTCATTTATTTGGCTTACATGTATAATTTCAATTCATTTAATACCCTATAGTATAAAATAAAACCAAATTTATTTAAAATTAAACAATTGTAATACGTTTACTTTCAAAAAGGTATCTTTTGAAGATAGTTAGTATGTATGTTTGTTATTATAAATAATTACTGTTACAAAATCAGTGTTACCCTTTTTTGAAAAATAGGTTTGCAATTCAGAACCCGTTTGCCCTTAAACATATATCTTGTTAAACTTCATCCCGTAACAAGAACTTCTAACCATCTCATTTTGTTTCTTGATAGATTACATTTTACAAATCTTTTCTTACGACCACGTTTGCTGTTTGTCTTACGCTCTATTATAGAAAACCACAGTGCAAGTAAAATGTTACATTTTCTTGTACATTTCATTGTAAAAAAAAACAGTTAATCTTAAGGTATCTTTTTACTGAGAAAGGACGTAACTGTTACTCTAAAAAGGACTAGTAAAACCAGAATACAAATATATTTTGCCAATGAGTAAATATTCTATTTTAACAATTAGTTTAACAGTAAATTATCTCATATTTTTATTCTTTTGTTCAATTTAAAAGGGTTGTCTTATGCATTGAAGATGCATTAAATGCATAAATAATACAATACATTTAGTACAATAAGTACAAGCGATTGTTATCTTTTCAGGCATTGAACGTACATACAGGCTCATATCACTCTATAATATAGGCCTACATGTTGACTGTAATTCAATAATAAAAAGAAAATTGTATTACCTACGCAATGTTTACGTTGTGACGTCACTGCTTCTTTACTTTTAGTAGCGTTCACTAAAGGAACAAACCTGTAACTATCAACTAAACTACCTCTACTTACTCTTTAACAATTGACATACAGTATTTGCATTAACATAGTGCAATGCGATATGTCTGGTAACTATAGCATTATATTTACTTTAGTCTTTAAAAGCAACCGGAGGCAAAACTGTAAATTTATCAATAATAGTAAAATTAAAAATACATTGTTATTTTAAAATATGCTTTTGTTTCAAAACACCAATGAAAGTTTATATTTTATTAGAAACAAACATAAAAGGCAAGCAAATAAACAGGAAACCTACAACAAATGAGGAAAAAAAAATTATGAAACAATACATGGAATGAATCAATACAACTTTATCATACGTTTGGTTCTTTAATTATCATTTCTCTCAATTACAAGCTCATACTGTGGAAAAACGTGGATTATTAACGTTCAAGATTATGAGCAAGATTTGAACTTAACATTTTATGTTTTGTATTTTTGCCCAAACAAATATTTAATTCATCCGTGTCACCAATCCCATCATGTGTAATTTCTTCGGTGAGAAAATATGAAATAAAGGCAATAAACGAAGGAAATTTTACATATGACAAATAACGTTTACACTCTTAACGTCATAAATGATTGTGTTTGTTGCTTGTACGCCTCCATGACGACTGGAAGTCACGCATTCTGTTTATTTCTCACCTTTCTTGTATAATTAATTCAGATTTTGTTATTACAAAATACTTTATTATTACACCCCTTGAATGGGGGCGGGATCATGTATAATAACTCCCTCGGATACTATGGTTCAGATGTTATGGTTTTAATGTACATATTAAGTTCGTTGAAAACAATCATAAAGCTTTTGGAGTCAGTTCTTCAAGCCAAGTTTCTTCTAGACTAGTCATCAAAGCATCTACGTTACATTCCTGAAAAGCCTCTGGTGTAAAATAAGCCTTTATTCTTAAGAGATGATTTTATGTTGTTCCATTGGCAACAGTCTTCAGGATGTAATATTACCAAAAATATTTTCTAATGCTCAAATATTAAACCAAAATAATATTTATAATGTTTACATGGTTAACGATAGATGTCAAACAATGCATGCTACTACAAATACACTCTACCTTTCGAATTGGTCTGTGATCTGTCAACCACCTTAAAGACATTGAATAAAGTTAAAGCAAATGTCTTGAAATAGATTTTCTTTTTAAATGTGGTTTAAGCACTGAAATCTGTTTTCTTCCATTCCATTTTTATTTCAAATCGATAGAAAAACCTATATCAAAGGCTGATTAAAATGCAAGAAAATAAATTTTTCGCTCAGTTCCAACAATCCCAACATATATTTCGACCCGCAGCAGGGTGATGTGTATTGTTGTCCAGTCACCCCCTTCCTTCAATTACAATAGAGTCTGACAGCCATGATAGATGCCTGGGTCGGATCAAACAACTATTATTTGTAGTTTCATTCCATTTGCTTCAGTTAAACTGCACAGAGACGCATACGTAATTAGAATCCATATTTGATCAGCTGTTAATTAATTCGATGCATCTGTGCAACTGTATTTCTAATACACTGTAGAATTCTATTCAATTCTGAATAACTGTTGCTAAAATTTGCTGTCATCAAACAGTTGCTAGTCTGCAATACTGCAAATCACATTTTGGTTATTCTTGTAATATTTAATCTCCTAAAGAAGTGTACCATAATAGATTAGATGTAATTTTATATTATAATTAAAACTTCTAGGTTTTAAAACCCCTGGAACAAACAGTTTGATTAGTCTTCAAGCTCATAATGCAGCACTTAAAAGATATTTAAAAGACTTATATCTCTAAATAAAATTAAAAAAAAACTAATTTATATTTTATTTTTTCAAAATGTTTACATAGTAACTCCGTATATTAATACTTAAACTCAATTATTGAATAACTAGAAGAGTTGGATTTTAAAGGGTATTTTACATTACGAAAAAAATTAATATTTTTAGCAATATTCAAATATAGTTTTTTATTAGCAAGATGAAAATATTTAAAATTAATTTTAGTTTTCTATAGCTAAATTTAAAACATAATTACTACCTCTCTCTAAATGCTTTAGGTATGTGATCCTGGGCACGTGAACTCTTGCCCTTGTTGCACTACGTATACACAGACACACAATTACACCCAGACAGACAGAGAGACAAACATTGACAAACACACACACACGCGCGCGCGCACACACACACACACAGACACACTCACACAGACACACACACACAGACACACTCACACAGACACACACACACACATACACACACAAACATACACATAAATACACTCGCACGAACACACACACACAGACAGAGGCAGACACAGACAGACAGACAGCCGGACAGACACACACAGACACACACACACACACAGACAGACAGACACACACACATAAACAAACAGACACACACACAAACACACACACACATATACATATATACATATATATATATATATATATATATATATATATATATATATATATATAAGTATGTTCTACGTGTTTATGCCTGTTTGTTCGGTAATGTGTGTATGAATAAATATTTTCCAATGAAATAATAATACTAATTTCCTAAGTTTAATTTATGTTAAATTAATTAACATAAACATCCTTCCGTTGCTGCTACTTCATATAACAACAATTGTGTTGGAAAACATTTACCGTTACTTTTAGACATCAACAGACTAGATTATTTCATTCGTTTTCCGTTGCTATTAATTATATAGTTTACATATTGTCACTGTGAGGTAGTGGAATTTTGTTGGCCACTACATTAATTTCATTAGAAATATACTGTATTTAGGTTTTAAATCCGTGTAATAATGACAAACAAATAGGCTAATAACAATAATTATTCACACGAAAGATCCTACAGTAACGATACTGAATATATTTTTAAATTGTAGTAATTAGTTATTATAATATTTAAGTATATTTTATTCATAGGGAAACTTATCTGTGTATCGTAAAAAATATATTTAATTTACGATATACTAAGCAAACTTCAATCAAATTTAAGTGTCATGAAAATGTCGACACAGTAAACTGGCTTTTGATAAGCTATCTCTATTAATCCCTTTTGCAATTTTAACTTTACTTCATAGGTTTATGCGCAGAAGGTTTAAGTCCAGGTAATCGTCTTTAGACACCCTATAAATTTTTGTCACTCTCTTTAATAGTAATAGCAACCATTAGCAACATTAAAGTGAATAGAACCAACAACCATTAGTAATTATTGATACATTAGTTTTATAACAATTAACAATGATTAAGTGGCTGGTAATAACAAACATTACCAATAAATGATTTTTAAAACCTTTTAGAATAGTAATCTCGGCTTCTATTTCTCTAAAGTTGGAGAAAACCTAATTTCTATAAACGTTACCTCGATGACCTGGAACGTTTGAAATTTTACAATCCCAAGTTTCTTGATAGCACCTTTGGCTATATAAGTCCAATAAAGGCATGATATATATATATATATATATATATATATATATATATATATATATATATATAACTTTAATAAACAGTACCTCATATATATTTCGATTTTATTGTGGAACCTTCCGGCACTGGCGTTAGCCGTAGTGAAACCCCAGTTAGGTAATTAAATAATTATTACTTGTATTACTTTATATATATATATATATATATATATATATAGTGTGCGTGTGTGTGTTTGTTGGTGTTTGTGTGTGTTTATGTGTGATGTGTGTGTGTTGCAATTGGCAGTTTGCTCTTGCAATCTAAAGAAATTAACACTTTTATAAATTTGAATTTCGAAAATTAAATTGTAACTAGAAAATGTTGAATTTTTATATTACAGAAATTAAAGCAAACCATATAGTTACGAGTAGGAAAAGCCAATCGTTTATATACCAAAAAGTTTGAATCAAGAGAAAACACTTGTAAACACAATACCCAGAATTGTAAAAACGTAAAATTGTACGTATTATAAATTATATAATATTACACACACATTCAGACTGACAAAATAAGAGAAGACCAACCAGTCTTATGTAGCTAAACAAATATTTAATTACACATAAATATTTGGCAAACACAACAAATTTCACAATAACAACAACAAATTTAAAAATTAATGTAATTATGTAGACACTATAATTTGTATTTAAAAATGTATAGGTTCAGTTAAATATATACTGTAAAGCAAGAAATGCATTTCTCCAAATATTACTCCGTCCTGAATTATCACTCAACGAGAGTGTAAAGAACCACGATATCTTACAAAAGTGAAACTAGTTCGAATTTCTCAGTTTTTTAATTTCCTAATTTTATCGTTTCGGTCTAATAATTATGGTTCTTCTAGTTGATTTTGATCAGATGTCCAACTAAGGGCGCCTGTTGTTATATACTACTTGATCGTTGCATCTGAAGGGAGTATCATTTTGGAAAGGTAATTTGGGGCTTTTACTTTTGCAACATGCGTAAAAAGACAGTGTTACATATTATTTATTAGACAGTTATAATAAAAAACCATACAGATTTTTAAAGCAATGAAAACACTTGGAAAAACATAATATATGTAGTGTGAACCTAATTAACAAAACAAACAATATTTGACAAAGTGTTAATCAGAAACGTAAAATACTGACTTTGTATTTAATGTTACTAACAAATTTATTGGAAATTTTAATATATTATTTTTTTCGGAAACTTCTATTTACTATCATTATCGATTTACTTGCGTTTCTATAAACACATAATGACGCGATTCATCTTCATCATTAAATCCATCATGGGTTTTCTACGCACCTAATAGGGTGTAACAACAATTAAAAATAAAACTGTGCTCAGCTTGAAGTGCATGCTCAATACTCTGTACCTCCCGGTTAAAATTCTCATTACAATATATATATATATATATATATATATATATATAGGCCTATATACATACATTGTATTAATGTTTAACAAAATACTTATTACCTACCTCTTAAGTAATAAAATAGCCGATTCTCAATTAATTCAGAAACAATCCTTATAATAGTACCATATATTTTTTAACGAGTCAGCGAGAAGGTATTTAATTATATAAACAATAGAATATGTAACTCAACCATGGTATTTGTACAACGGTATTGCTCAGTAGAGACTTATCACCCTGTGAGAGTTTAAAACATAAAACCACATCGTTGTTTATCTATATTAATTCGAACGTTTCATTATGGTTAATACATCTGCATTGTGTATATCGGTCTAATAAATTAAAGCTCTTTTAAATTTAAAGGTTCGCAAATTTTTGTTGTGTGCTTCATAGTATATCTACTTACGCCCTACTTAACGGTAACTAACTTGAGATTCCTTTTTATAGTGGCCGTCTCTTCTCCCCCGAACGTTGAAAATTTTTATTAAAAATTTGTTCTGCTATAAATTCGAATACACATTTGCTTAATATATCTATATTTTTATAAACTATAATTACATATCATAAATATGAATTCGGTAACGTCTTACAGTTATCATTTTTATGCTTTTTTCAAAATTTCTCATCTCTTTTTGGACCATTCGGTAGTGGCTTAAAAATTACCGTCACTTTCATACCCAAAATCAAATATTCATATTATACTACAGAGTTGATGAGATAAAATTATCATTACGTTGTTTAATTACGTAAAATAATGTATTACAAGTATAAATATTGGTTTCATTTGTGTAAAACCAGATGTTGAGTCTATAAAAATTCCAACATTTAGTACATTTTTTATGTTATTTAATTCTATCTAAAATGACGTAGTTATTTATAGAAAAAATATACTTTTAACTCTTACACCACCAAAAACTCAATAAATAAAAATAACCAATAATATTTAAAAGGTTTAATTTAGTAAATTAACAGTCATTACGGTTTTGTATCATCAATTATTATTTTTTCCTTATTTATTCCACTTTTTCTTCATACGCCTAGACATTCCATCTACTATTTGTTTACACTTAACGTGAAATGACTGTTTGTACTAGTTTACAATGTTATTATATTCAGTTATCCATATTATTCCAATACATTTTTTTATTTGGTACAGTACTTGTTTTTTTTGTGTGTGTTGCAATCCCCCCCATTATGAACGATCCCATCCGGTCCCACCCTTGCTTCCGCCTCGTTTGCTTTTTGTACGTGGTGATGGTAGTTTTAAAAAAAATTATGTTAGTTGTTTTGTTAAAATATGTTTTCTACCGTTTCCAAAACCCATGCCTAAATCCCCGGTGTTCAAACGTCGGTGCCGCACCTAAGCACAAGCCATGAACCGCCGTCTCCTGCCTTACTGTTTGTATAACCCTTTAAAATGGTTAATGATTTTTAGTCGGGTTTTTTTACAGTCATATTTGTCAGTAATTTAGTCAGCTGGAAAGAATACAAGATAACCATGAACACTCAGAAACCCCAGATGCTCTTACCATGTTCCAAGATCTGCAGACACGGCAAAAGGGCAGTGCAAAATATGATCATGCATAATTTACCTGTTTAAAGGCTCCTTTGTTTTTTAAACATGATCTGGCAGTAGATCTAGTCCTTGGACTTTAATGTAATAATCAAATATTTTTCAGAATAGCTCAATATATTTAAATAAATTTGTCCTCGGGAGATAACTCTCCTGGAGAAATATTAGGCTCTGAATTTTAACTAATTTATTAATTACTAAATTATAATTAATTTTGCGATCTGATTTAATAATCATTATTTATTAGTTGTAAAAAATTAGAAGTATATATTGTTCAACACAGAATAAATTTAAGTTAAAAAAAATTGTATAACAGATATAATTGCTGTTTCAAGCTTAAAGAAATTACAATTTACTGAAATACAACATAATATTTCTTGTTACTGTTTCTTTATACTTTTTATATTCACAAATATTTTTTTCAAACTGTTCTCATATTTGATATACTTATTTACAAAATTTTATACTGAGATTAACTAATTATAACCACTTTTTTAACAAAAATTTGTTTCATAGGTTAGTTGAACTTACTCAACTGAACACTTCGCTAACATAGTTTAATATAAACAAATGTTTCACATTTCCAAGTGAATTGGTAAATTCTAATTCTTATCTTGACAATTATAAAATTTGTATAAATTCTCATCAATTTTTCTTTCTTAAAGATGACTCATTTATGGTCGAAACAACTCTGTGAATTTAGATTTAATATTCTTTCATTATTATTTTCATTGTCAAGCCTGTGTATAGCGGTTAACATATAAATTGAGCAATAGACAAGCAAGAATTGGTCCTTCTTGATACACTGACTTGTTCATATCTTATTTCGTAAGCATTTTTAATATACTTATACAGATTATTTTTATCTTTCTTAATATTAATTTAAAACATTTGATAAGAGTGAAGCCATTGTTAGTTTTTATTTTATTGAAAATTTTGAATTTTATAAATTTCACTACTAAATTTGACGTTATGTTTTTTAAAAAATGACTTACCAAGAGTTTCACTGTCCAATCCTCGGTTCCTTTTGTCTTGAGTCCGGATCCCTGGGGCGCTGGAAGTAGCCAGCCCTGGTAAGTCGGTGTGAGTCCAGCTACATTCTTTGATGATCTTAACGTACCGGACTCTGAGTGTGGAGCCCGCGTTCGTGATTTAAGTTAGACGACAGAAACATTGTTGTACGGATCCATCTGGCCCTTGGTGCTCTTCTAGGCGCGAACCGACATTACGGCCGACCGTTTCTTGTATTACATTTTTTTTCAGACTACTCCACAAGCCATTTTGTCCTGTTTTTATTACAACGTCCCCCCCCCGCTTGGTTCTTCGTTATCTCAGTGCATTTTTCTGTATTGGCGGGTTGAACAAACCTACAATTCCCTTTTATCGTTATTTGAAATACTCAAAACTGCCTATTTCTCTAGTTTCACCATAACCTTTTTTAATATTTAAGTTTTTTGGATTCGATTTTCACTATCGTTGCTGATGGATGTTACTGATCATTTTGAAATGTCAGTGATGGTTATAGATGGCCTAGATCTCAAATTAGCATTCTTTTGATGTTTTTCGGCACTTCAAAATTTTCACGGCACTCCCGTTTGTCAAATATAGTTAGTTAATAACAATTTTCTTAAAATTGTATTTATTTATTTTTTTTTTCATTTATATTTATAGAAATATTTATCTGCTTATTCACTCTTTATTACGTTTCTTTATTAGACAAATTACATATTTGTTACATAAGTTTTGAATCAATTATTCAAAATCTTAAAATTGTTAATTTCTTAATTTGGGTGGTCATTTTGACTGTCTCAGTGTGCATGTGTGTGTGTGTGTGTGTGTGTGTGTGTGTGTGTGTGTGTGTGTGTGTGCACGCTTGTGTTTGTGTGTGTTTTATATTCGTAGATGAACACAAATATAAATTAAATTACTATTTAATATTTCAGTTTGATTTTTTAATTTTTATTTGTTTAAAAAGGAATGAAAAGCTTCTTTATGTTTTATCAACTATACTTAAATGGAAATTTATTATTGCCATTGTCTCTGTTTTCAGCTTCTTGGTAATTTTAACGCTCAACACTCTTGACCCTTTGCAGATATAAGAGTAATACATACAATAAATAGTATAGATAAGGATGAAAAGACATATACGTTGTATTCCTTACTTGTTCTGGCAGGTATTTTTATTAATTGCAAATAGGTTGAATAAAGTATGGTTCTAGAATCTAACATTAAAGAAATAAATGCTGTATGAATATTAATGAAATAATAGGGAAAGATTGCTACAAGTTAATACGAAAGAGACAATATAGACTTTGTCCGATAAATATTTATTGCAGGATGTAAAAATATACATTTCTAAATATATTGAAGTTTGCAGTGCAGCAGCAAACCTTTTATGACTGAGCACGTAAAACAGACAAAATGGTTTATTCGCGTTGCTCTAGTTTCCATCCGGAAATGGTGACTCTGAAGAGCACTTTAACTAGACAAATAGTTTGGAGTTCTGCTAGTATAATTTACAATAACTTTTATGTCAACGTAAACTCGTAATTGTTACCAACACTTTGAGGTAATAAATGTGAACAACAACAAAAAGCCCTATTACAACATTACTAAAGATAAATAATGTATTGAGAGTTTAATAGATCAATGTAATGCAATGTGAAAACACTTTTTGAATATATATATATATATATATATATATATATATATATATATATATATATATATATATATATATACCATTATAAAGGCTTTGACGACGTAATCTAATTTATAATCGTTGAGTATTCTTGCAAACAGAATCAATGCTTGAAACGTGTTCTATTTTGCAAAAACAAAATCTGACTGACACCAATACTCTCCTAAAGTCACAACCGAATCTTCAATCCTAAAGGAAACACATAAACTCAGCTCCTAATATAGCTATTCTTCGAGCTTAGCTGGTAAGGTTATGTTAAAACAATTAAAAGACATACACAAAACTCACAAATTAATCTTGTATTGACTCACATGCGTTTAAATGACAAAGTCATAATTATAGTGAGTGTTGCTACCACAAACGCTTTCTTGCAACTGCAAATAGACACTTTGGCATCATCAGTTTTTATTTTCAGAATTACTCAAAACGAATTACCTTCTAAACTTTACGTTTCCTCTTACCTCTAGCCCTGTCAGGTCGATTCGGTCCCGGCAGTGCTATCGGACCTTAATCCATTCTCGGTTAACTTTAACTAAAGGTCGGACTCTAAGACTAGGGACCTGGTCCTTAGACTAGGTGAACACGAGTCCCCCTCATTAGATCCTGAGAACTGTATGATCCAGGCAGTGCGATCGTACCTTAATCCATTCTCGGTTAAACTTACCTTAAGGTCGGACTCTAAGACAATGGACTTGGTCTAGGCAGAAATTGCCGCTGCCCGATGCGTCTTTTAAACCTTAAGAGCTTTTTAAGTAGACACACGTAGGCCTATGTTTAAGAAGTTATTTCAAATCTAATTCAAATTAGAAACTGTTAAATATTTATATCACCTTTTCTAGTTGTTCTGTCGTGATATAAAACAGAGATTCTTTCCAGTTTTATTTAGAACAGCAAAAGCCTTGCCAACAGCTTCATATACAAAGCAAATTATGAAGTAGTAATTATCATTAGAGAAATAGCAGCATCGTTAAAGGCAATAACAAAATTGCACATTAAAATGGTGCTCTTTCGCTAAGACGAGTACGAAAGGAATCAAGAAGAGAGCGGGGAGGTTGTAATGCAACTTAAGAATATGTTTCTTTTATGTTCATTGTCCACTTAAACAAAGCTAAGCTAACTTTGTGCTGTAACGATCCGTGTTATTTCCTTGTGTCTATTTTATTGCATGTTCATTTATAAGTCTCACAATTCTTAAGCTTTACTTAAGTTTAAGACTTGAAACGAGAAACTTTCATAAACGAGAAACTGTATGAAACGTTCATACAACTTTCTGGGAGGAAGAAATGGTAGTGTTTTCCCATGATTTTATACAAAATGTTCTTAGTTTCCAAGAAAACGAGAGCTTTCTACTCCTAGAATATAAATTATATAAATGCCCTTAGAAGATAAATTCATGTCATTTATTAAAGTAACAAATAACGTAGCTATACTAAACGACAGTAGTAAAATTAGTTTAGAGTGTCACCACTAGGGGTTTGTGAGTACTCTGAGATATTAATTATGTGCCACATTAAAAATGACGACATAAGATAATAGGTTCCTTTAATTCATAATTGAGTTTATTCGTCTCATGTTTTATTAGTTCTTCCGTTATACACACAAACACACACACACACACACACACACACACACACACACATATTCACTCACTCACTGCAACGGGGTGAAAGACCGTCGCAAGTGGGAAATAAGTAATTTCCTGTTTTTTAGAAATAAAGCTGTTTTTAAAATAATCAAGTAGGGAATTATACAATTATTAAAGAGGGAAAAATTAAATAAAACAGTAAATAGAATAGTTAAGCCACATTAAAGAATGTTATAAAATGAATTTGTAATAACTAACTAAATTTGAACATCGAGAGTGAAGCGAAAAAATTCTAAGTGCCTAAAAAAGCTATTTTTTGAACCAAACCACGTAGAACTTTCATCGACATTTCAAAAGAACCACAATAACCTAGAATGAACATTAAAGAAAACAGAATTCAAAAAACTTAAGAAACAAAAAAGTTACAGCCGTTTAAATAAAATAGACATTTTTCAGTGTTCTAAAATTAATTATCAAACTATGCAAGCTAAAACAGATTCGTTGCCCGACTTGCCTGTACAAGGAATAAATCGAGTGATAGCGAGCTTTGCAGGCGGGGTGCGGTAGGTTAAATTCACCGCTATATATACTTGGTCTCTAAGCTTTTAGAGACAGTCTGTAAAAATTTTCTAACACGAGGTGCCGCGGGACGCTATGCTGGACCGCGAGTAGAGACCGTCAGCAGGCCAGATGGACAATAACCTCAGCGCTTTCGACATCCAGGACCACCAAGGATGAAGGCTCCAGACTCAGCCTCCAGGACGCTCGAATAGAGGGAAACCACCACCGACGAACCAGGGATGGCGACTTCCGGTGTCCAAGGACCAGGGAATCCAGACGAGGGACCCCAAGGACCGGCAAGAACATCTTTGGCAAGTCATTTTCTTTATTCGAAATCAGTCACGTCAAATTTAGTTAGTTAATTTGATTAAATTCAAACAAATTTGCAAGCTTAAAACAATGACTTCACTCTTTATAAAATTTAAATAAATTGTATGCTAAGTAAATGAATTTATGTGCTCAGAATATTTAAAATAATGAATATTAAAATTACAAAAGGTTTTTGGCCATAAGCCGTTTATTTAAAGAAAATGAGAAATTTTCGAATATTATAAATTTAAAAATTAAAGGTCATAAGTTATGAATTTACCAATTCCATATAGGAGATAAAATATTATTATGTGTAATTTTGAAAATGATTTTATGTTAATGTAAATGTAATAAATCTATATGCAAAGTATAATTTTTTAAAGCATAAGAAACAAGAAGTAACTCAGTGAATTGTTTTGCTAATATAATTGTGTAATACTTTGAAGGATAAATTTTCTTTTTTATTTCAATAAATAGAGTTAAATATGTCAGAAAAATCAAGATTATTTGCATTCCATCCTGTGTCAAATAACCAATAAAAACTGTTTAGCTTTTTCCAACTAATATAAAAATGATTATCAAATCAGTAAACAAATTTAATTAAATTTCATTAAATGGCAATTGATAAAGCCTAATGTTTTAAAGAGTTTCGCTCTACTAATTTCATGAGCTAGTCTAAAGATTAGTTGGTTTTTTGTAATAAAAGTCCAGAGATTTATCTACTGGCAGATTGTGTTTAAGAGGACACAGGAGCCTTTTAAAATAGGTATTTTTAAACACAATCATATTTTGCACGTTCCCTTGCTGTTTCTGCAGATCATCATCAGGTGGTAAGACTCTGTGTTTTGTATGTGTATTATTCTAAATGTGTTTCTTTCCAGCTGACTATGAATTTGACATGTGTGACTATACTTAGACCATACACAATTGATAAACTTATTTAGGAGGGTTTATATGTATTTTAAATAGTAGTCAGCGGGAATAGGCTTGTTGTGGGTTTGGCCCTACGAGCAGGAAACATACATTTTACTCTGGGAGTTTAGCACGGTTTTACCAGCAGGGTGATAGGCAGATTTTTGGTTGTTTATAAATATGTTTTCTTGTAAACAATTAAATTCTAGTATTCTGCAAGAAAGGATTTAAACAACGCAAACAAAACGATCGCGTGGAGATGCGGTGGTACGGGATGTAGAGGTAAGGTGAGGTGGGGGGGACGTTGCAGAATTGGCGCCCGGACGGTAGGGACTTTGAACAGGTTCCCTATATCAAAATTGAATAATTAAATAATAGAAATGAATCGAGATAGTTTAAATAAATGAAGTCAAAATGTTTTAAATAAGGAAATTAAATTTTTAAATAATAATAAAATTGAACAAATCCAAGAGCGTACCAATAAAATAAATAAATAAATAAATTTGAATAAGGATCTAGTCGAAAGAGCGGGTAGGAACCATCTGGCCTAAACCAAATCGAAAAGAAAGGAATAAGTACATAAATAAATAATTGAATATTAAATAGTAAATCAAAATGTCAAAACCCGAGATAGATAAATTGATGGCCTTTTTCAAGGCAAAGGAGGAAAAAGACAAAGAAGAGCGAGAGAAGGAGAAGGCGGAAGCAAGACAAAGAGAGAAAGAGAGAGATGAAAAAGAGAAACGATTGAGAGAGGAGGAGAAACAATTGAGAGAGAAAGAGAAGGAGGAAGCAAAACAAAGAGAGAAAGAGAGAGATGAAAAAGAGAAACGATTGAGAGAGGAGGAGAAACAATTGAGAGAGAAAGAGAAGGAGGAAGCAAAACAAAGGGAGAAAGAGAGAGATGACAAAGAAAAACAATGGAGAGAGGAAGAGAAACAATTGAGAGAGAAAGAGAGGGAGGAAGCAAAACAGAGAGAGAAGGAGAGAGAAGACAAAGAAAAACAAAAGGAGAAGGAGAGAGAGGACAGAGAAAAACGATGGAGGGAGGAAGAGAAAATGGAAAGACGACATTTATGGGAGGCTTTCCAGGGAAAGTTCGATGACTACCAAAAAGAAAATGAGGCTAAGACAAGTCATATATATGAAAAGTTAGGCGAACATGAGACAGAAATTGAGAGACTAAAAACTAAAACGGAAACAAAAACGGCTAAATTAAACGAAAAAGTACAGAATATCCAAGAGGATATTAAAACAGTAAAGCAACAAGTTGCAAAAGTAAAGCAAACAGCTGGAGCAGGGATAGTAACACAAGTTTGCTTACCAAGGGTAATAGACAGGAACGGGGAGGCTACGTACCGTAGGATTGAGTTCTGGGGAAATGACAAGGAAGATCCAATGACATTCCTAGGGGAAATAGAAGATCTATTTTCTGAAATAGACAATACTATGGACGAGACTGCAAAATTAAGAATTGTAGAGCGATATTTGAAAGGGGCAGCGGATGCATGGTGGAAAGCCATAAAAAACAATACAGAAACTTATTCTGAATTCAGGCAGGAATTCACGGAGCATTTCTGGAGTTATCGCCAGCAGGATAGGGTACGCAGACAGATAAATCAAGGGCGCTACCATAATAATGGACCATACTCTATGGCAGAGTATTTTATTATGATGGTAAACAGGGCGAAAAACTTAGACCCGATAATCCCAGAGAACCATCTAATTTTCATGTTAATGAAACACTTTGGGAGTAACGTTCAGCTAGCTAGTGTGGGGAACCCCACAAGTAACATCAAACAAGCGATAGTTTTCCTACAACAGCTAGACAGCGTTACTGACAACGGCAATGGTAATGGGAACGCTCAAAGAAGTCAACAGAGGCAGGTTGCTCCAAACCAACAACCTAACCCTAACCCAAGGTCCCATGGTGATACCGCAAAATACCAAGAGACCAAGTATCCTAAAAACCCTCATCCTAAATCGCCTATCCCCGGACCAAGCGACCACAAGCCAAAAAACTAAATATAAGGATCTCTGGCAACAATCAGGGAGATAAGTTAACCAGGTTAGAGATCCGAAGCAATAAGAAGTTTAAAAAAATTCAGAGCGAGAGACCGAAGGAAAAGCCGGTTTACCATCATAATAAGATCAGGCTAGGCGGTTTTTCCATGTCTATTAGGGACGATTTGTTAGAGGAAAAAATTGACTCGGTTATAACACTAGAGAATATAGACCAGTGTCCAGTGATAGAGTGCGAAATTAAAGACCATAAGTTAATTGCACAAGTTGATACAGGTGCCCAAATGTCTGTGATTAAAACAGAAAAATACATAGCCCTAAAACAAAACGGGAATTTATTCTATGAGCTACCTATAGCTAACGTAGCGATAGTCACAGCATTAGGGTCAACCTGTAAACGGGTCAAATTACGAACAATGCTACCTCTAACATTAAACGGACACACAAAGGAATTTGTTTTCTTGATTGTGGACAATCTACGGGTTGACCTCATCTTGGGAGCAAATACTTTGTGTGCGTTAAAAGCCCGGATAAACATGGAGAGATCGTTCATGACGTATGAAATTGATGGATATCTGCTGCACCAGGAGTTTCTTGTATCGAATAATAATAAAAATAATATAAAACAAGAGATAGGATGTAATAAAATTAATAAAATAATAAACAAAAATATAACTAAAAATGTAAAATGTTCCACCGATACAAGCGGGGAACAAAAAATAAAATCAAAACAATTGTCAACGAATAAGGTTAAGAACGAGGTTACCAAAAATTTAAATAACAAATTGTGCGAAAATTCGAGGAAGAGTGAATTATTAAACTGTGAAAGAACGGAATCAAGTAAGCTAACGGGATTAAACAAAGCAAAAAATGGGTTAACCAAGCCTACAACAAACAAATTAAATAATGACGAGGGAGGAGTCAACGAATTAAATAAAAATGGCTACAAGCCGAAACAAATAAAATTCCAACAAGTTAGGGAAAGACCTAATTGTCGGGAAACAAATCCGTTAGACTTAACAAGAATTCCAAAGCACTTTAATTCTAACCAATCTTGCTTGAAAACGAAGTCCAAATTGTTTGCTAAAAATAAATTTAAAAGTAAATCTCACCAGTATAAAAATTATCAAAATAAACCAAGTAAAAATAAATCAAAAACAAAAATAAAATACAGGAATTACGCACAATGGCGTAACACAAAACGCCGAAAGAAAACCAGAACGCGTAAAACATATCTAAAAATAAATACGATTAAGTTGGAAAATACAAATAATCATTGCATATTAAATAAACAAGAAATGTTGAAGTTACCAGAATTGCTAAACAGTTATTCAGACGTGTTTGATGAAGAGTTTTATGAATGAGTAAAAACTATTTTAAAACTAAATACTATTAAGAAAGGCAGTACAAATAAATAACTGCTGTACTTTTAAATAAACCAGAATTGTCTAGGTTGAAATAATTTATAATAAAGTATCCAGATGTTTGAATGAAAGACCCACCAAGTCGAACAAATGTAAACAAAAGCTCAAGGTTAAGGGCAATCACTTGTGTTTGTAAACAAGGCCACAACGGAAATATCCGGTGGACGGGCGGGGAACGAGTTTATAAAAACATTCCTTGCAACAAAATAAGCCGGACGTACCAAAATAGTAGAGGGCAAAAAAGGCCTAAATGTAAATAAATAAGGACGAAGTTAATAGGATGTTCTACGGAAATTCCGAAAATATTTAACGAGAAATGTTTACAGGATATGAAGCAAACTCAAGGACAATAACTTGATTTGCTACAATTAATCAAACCAACTGTGTCAATAATTATAAAATATAGTGTAATGTATTCTGTAAAATTGTATATGATGTTAAAAACGTTAAGAAGTCTTATGACAAGTAAAGGGATTCTACAATGTGATCTTTACACTGATTATAATAAAAATACGGAAATGCCAAATTAGAATGTTGTTCAATAATAGAACCAGTACGCGAGCGATAAGCTAAGATAGGCAGGAATCAAATTGTCAGAATAATTAATAAACTGATTTAAAGTAAAGACAAGAATAAGCAGAAATTGAATAAGGCTAAATCTAGACTTTCAGATTAGCTACTTATTTATAAAGGGACAAATGTTAAAATTTAAAACAAACTCTGTAATAACTAAATCAACATTACAAAAGTATTATTCAGGAAGTCTTTGTGTATATTGAAAAACATTGGCGAGCGACATCCACTGCTTAAATCAAACAAGCGGGTTAAATCAAGCAACAATCAGGCAGATAGCAGGCGAATCTTAATGACTTGTACAACAAATACGCGGACAGACTTTTGCAAAATCAAACAAGAAATTTGTGTGCATGAAATAGTGGGTCGTTAGATCAGACTATCACTGTACAATATAAAACAAGAAAACTTGTGTACTAACGATCAAGGTCATAACAATAAGAAACATTGCATTAAAATCAGAAGCAATCAAGATTTATCAAGTGGACTTCGATAATCGGGACACAAGCCAGTTTTATAAACTGTACAATCTAAAGATAGAGAATTTAAAAGGCAAGCTTCGTTCCGTTTTAATATGATAAGTAGAATTGTTGTCTTATTCTATTAAAATGTTTACAAGCCAGCTCATTGACCTTGTCAGGTAGTTTGGAATGTAGAATCCACGCAATAGTTAGCCGCTACGGAAGGTTTATCGGAAAATAAACAAATTAAACTTGATAAACTGTACTTCCACAGCTGACACAATAATACGTAATACTTAAGATATGAATGGAATATGTTTAAAAAATAGTACTGTAAGATTAGTTAGGTTTTTAATTGCAAGTCATTGTTTTTAAAGCCATAACTAGTATAGAATGAAATTGACGTGGTAAATATATAAAGGAAATGACAGCCATCAGTGTGGTGAATGATGTGTAATTTGACAAAATAAAAGTTAGTGTAAACAAAAGTGACTAATAAATTGCTAATTGACTTGTGTTTGAAGTGTTTCAGGGTGAGAACTTCTCAAGAAACAAGAGAATAATAATAAGAAAATTTTGTAATAGAATAAGATAGTTTAAGTAATAATAAGATAAGGAATTGGTAAAAAACATTTTAACAAAGTAAAACATTTTTAACCTCTCAAACGGGGAAATTGCAACGGGGTGAAAGACCGTCGCAAGTGGGAAATAAGTAATTTCCTGTTTTTTAGAAATAAAGCTGTTTTTAAAATAATCAAGTAGGGAATTATACAATTATTAAAGAGGGAAAAATTAAATAAAACAGTAAATAGAATAGTTAAGCCACATTAAAGAATGTTATAAAATGAATTTGTAATAACTAACTAAATTTGAACATCGAGAGTGAAGCGAAAAAATTCTAAGTGCCTAAAAAAGCTATTTTTTGAACCAAACCACGTAGAACTTTCATCGACATTTCAAAAGAACCACAATAACCTAGAATGAACATTAAAGAAAACAGAATTCAAAAAACTTAAGAAACAAAAAAGTTACAGCCGTTTAAATAAAATAGACATTTTTCAGTGTTCTAAAATTAATTATCAAACTATGCAAGCTAAAACAGATTCGTTGCCCGACTTGCCTGTACAAGGAATAAATCGAGTGATAGCGAGCTTTGCAGGCGGGGTGCGGTAGGTTAAATTCACCGCTATATATACTTGGTCTCTAAGCTTTTAGAGACAGTCTGTAAAAATTTTCTAACACGAGGTGCCGCGGGACGCTATGCTGGACCGCGAGTAGAGACCGTCAGCAGGCCAGATGGACAATAACCTCAGCGCTTTCGACATCCAGGACCACCAAGGATGAAGGCTCCAGACTCAGCCTCCAGGACGCTCGAATAGAGGGAAACCACCACCGACGAACCAGGGATGGCGACTTCCGGTGTCCAAGGACCAGGGAATCCAGACGAGGGACCCCAAGGACCGGCAAGAACATCTTTGGCAAGTCATTTTCTTTATTCGAAATCAGTCACGTCAAATTTAGTTAGTTAATTTGATTAAATTCAAACAAATTTGCAAGCTTAAAACAATGACTTCACTCTTTATAAAATTTAAATAAATTGTATGCTAAGTAAATGAATTTATGTGCTCAGAATATTTAAAATAATGAATATTAAAATTACAAAAGGTTTTTGGCCATAAGCCGTTTATTTAAAGAAAATGAGAAATTTTCGAATATTATAAATTTAAAAATTAAAGGTCATAAGTTATGAATTTACCAATTCCATATAGGAGATAAAATATTATTATGTGTAATTTTGAAAATGATTTTATGTTAATGTAAATGTAATAAATCTATATGCAAAGTATAATTTTTTAAAGCATAAGAAACAAGAAGTAACTCAGTGAATTGTTTTGCTAATATAATTGTGTAATACTTTGAAGGATAAATTTTCTTTTTTATTTCAATAAATAGAGTTAAATATGTCAGAAAAATCAAGATTATTTGCATTCCATCCTGTGTCAAATAACCAATAAAAACTGTTTAGCTTTTTCCAACTAATATAAAAATGATTATCAAATCAGTAAACAAATTTAATTAAATTTCATTAAATGGCAATTGATAAAGCCTAATGTTTTAAAGAGTTTCGCTCTACTAATTTCATGAGCTAGTCTAAAGATTAGTTGGTTTTTTGTAATAAAAGTCCAGAGATTTATCTACTGGCAGATTGTGTTTAAGAGGACACAGGAGCCTTTTAAAATAGGTATTTTTAAACACAATCATATTTTGCACGTTCCCTTGCTGTTTCTGCAGATCATCATCAGGTGGTAAGACTCTGTGTTTTGTATGTGTATTATTCTAAATGTGTTTCTTTCCAGCTGACTATGAATTTGACATGTGTGACTATACTTAGACCATACACAATTGATAAACTTATTTAGGAGGGTTTATATGTATTTTAAATAGTAGTCAGCGGGAATAGGCTTGTTGTGGGTTTGGCCCTACGAGCAGGAAACATACATTTTACTCTGGGAGTTTAGCACGGTTTTACCAGCAGGGTGATAGGCAGATTTTTGGTTGTTTATAAATATGTTTTCTTGTAAACAATTAAATTCTAGTATTCTGCAAGAAAGGATTTAAACAACGCAAACAAAACGATCGCGTGGAGATGCGGTGGTACGGGATGTAGAGGTAAGGTGAGGTGGGGGGGACGTTGCATCACACACACACACATACACATACACATACACATACACACACACACACACACACACACACACACACACACACACACACACACACATACATACACACACACACACACACACACATACACACACATACACACAAACATATATATATATATATATATATATATATATATTTATATATATATATGTGTGTGTGTGTGTGTGTGTGTGTATGTAATATATGCATATATTACATATTTAAAAGCAATTATTACGGTGTGATAGTCTGAAAAAAATATGTAGTGGTATGGTTTTACGGTGTTTATGTGTTGAAGTTTCCGTTTTTTATACACTCTCTATGAAAGGTGGAATTTATTACACTTGCTTGAAACTATTGTGAGTCTTAATACTTAAATCAGTGCTGGTCAAACTGAAACTTCGGCCATCTCCGGCCGGACCCCACTTAAAGTCTCCCACCTTATCGGCTTTTAAGAGAATAGAGGAAATAAAACCAATAATATCACCAATTTTGGATTTTGATGTCTTGTAATATTTTACACACGGGCAGCACATACAATAACACAGGCATGGATTAAATTAATATATAAAGATCTATTTGCAATCTCTATATTTTATTATAATTTTGTAACTAGTAAGTACTATTTTTTTCAAAAAGTAATATGATTTTTCAACTGCTTAAACATTTCCCTTCTGAAAATGTAATTTAAGTTATAATTAAAAAAACAATGTTGACCAATATTAAAGACCCATTCTAGTATGTTATTCCGTATGCATTGACATTTTACCACAGGAAATAAAATTATTATACTTATTTTTGAACTTTCTGTCAAACAACTAGCTCTAAATTTTATCTCCAAACATTTTCTGCATTGTTGCGTAATTTATCTTTTCAGTTTAAAGTTTTCTTTTCCAGCAACGTCGTTAAACAAATCAGTACGACTGTCTGAACTTTAAAGGTTAAAAGGTAATCATTCTTGGTTTTTCCTTCAAAATACACGTTTATCGGTTTGACACTATCACAATATTTAGTGTTAATCTATTGCATTATTTTTACTGTAGTGATTGTGTACTTATGTTTTGTTTTATATATTACAAGTTTTTGAATTTTTTAATGATTCAAAGTAGAGCGCAAATTATTTCAAAATAGGGTATGTTTACTTTCAGCACAAAAAGGTTTATGATATTAAACTCTATACCTATATTGAGGGTGTTGATAAGAAAATAATGTTTCCGTCGAAATGGCAGATTTATGAAAATTTCTTATGATCCTGGACCTATGACTATCGAAAATATTGTCGAGTTATTTTAATTATTTATCAATTGATAAAAATTTATCTCTGAACTTCAATCAACTTTTTAATTATTGTAGGAATTTATTCGTGTTTCCTTGTTGAATAAAAGTTACAGAATATACAAGCTAATAATGATTTTAAGAATTTTTCTGTAAAATATTACATAAATTATGAGAGTCAGAGAAAGAGAAACGGAAGCTATAAACCGTGATCTAGAGCATTATGGGAAACAGGAAAGCCGGTACTTGAACTAATAAGGAAAGATTTAAAACGACGACTTTAAGAAAAATACCTCAGGGCGAACACGTATTAAGGGCGGTAAACATTCTAATAGGGACATCAAACGGTTGTCGCATTCTTGTTGCCATGGTGCGGGCTCTTAACGCGTCCCATAAAAGTAGATGGTAATTTTTGGATTGACCTTGTATTTTTGGTACTTTATTGCTACAATTGCTACTCTTGTATAACATTACAAGATGACAATTGACTACTTAATTTCCATCTTTATTCTTCCTAAAACGTGATTCATAATATAATACCAAGTTTTAAAACATAAAGGTTAGTGGTAGTTAGTGGTTCCTTGCCCATATAGGTAACTGCATGGGCTGGGTAAGTGATTGATCTATTGCTAAAGCAAATAATATTCCTTATTATTACCACGATAATATTAGTAGTTATATAAATAATAATGATGATGATATTATCATTAATAAAACCAATAATACAATTAGTATTATATTATTAATTATATAAATAACTAATAATTATTGTTATAAAATAATACTGAGAGCAATAGCATTAAAATAACAGTAATAATATTACTAGCCTACTAATAATAGGTATAAAATAATAATTATAAAGCAATATAATAACAACATAGTAATATACTTATATATTATTAATAGTAATATTAATAATATTAAGCATAGAAATATAGTAGTTTTAATAATATTAATAATAATAATAAGTTCTATGTTTAAAATTATATCAATAAATATAATGATACGAATAATAATAAATAATATTATTTTACACAAATTTTGAAAGGGAGTAAATCAGCGTTTTATACTGTAATGAGTTAACTAAGTGTGTTAGAGAGTGTGTGAGCATGAAAGAAACGAGAACTTTATATGGCACAGATATAATGAAATCATATGCAGTCTTAATTTGCTCAATCTCCGGTATAGTGAGCAAAATTTTAGAGTCCAAATTAGGTTTATAGAATGCAGATGTAAAACCACAACACTCACGAATTCGACCTCAAACTCATGACTCTCGCGCTCGTTAACTAATCTAGCGCCGAACATTGGGGTCTGATTTCATGATTCTTTCAAGCCCCAAGATCTATGTGTCACCGGATACTTCTAGGCCTAGAGTTGTCACGGAATGGTTATTAGGTAAGACGTGTACTCCGAACAGATTCGGTTCTATCCCCTCAGTTCTAGAACTCTTCAGGACCAGTACAGCGTTACCATTACTCAAGAGAGATATTATTTCTAGTAGTTCGGTCAAGGTGCATAAAAACAGCGTTATCTGTATACCAAGGTGACATTACATACAGGTCCAATCATCAGAAGTAAAAATCTACACAGAGGCCACAGTTCACAATGTAGCAATCCTGTAGGCGTATATTACTGTATGCTACAGCTTCCATTGTTGTTAACGTGGCAGCATTATCAGCCAACCTCAGCGTATCAGTACTTCATACGGTTTACTTTTTCCAGAGCCTTAGTTTTTCTTTGCCGACATTTACCGGTACGGCATCCCGTCTAGTCTGGAAAGCGCCGTAAGTCCCAGCCGACGTCTGAAGGGCTAGACTAGCTGTAGTGGTCCTACTACTCGCTTACGAGGTGTGGGATATTGTGACCCGCAAACATTCTGGCCACGAGGCAGTATATTTTTTGTTTCCTTCTGTTAGTATTAATTGCAGTTCTGAAGATGGTAATAAACTGGAAATATTTGCTGAAAATTTAGTTCTAGGTTCAATAACTTTTATAGAATATAATAATAGTCTAGCTTATTTAAACTAGCTAAATAATACTTTACGTATATGGGTAGGGTATTTATTTAGGGTCCATTTAAATAACTGGTTAATTGTGGTATAATTATATCCTTACGGACCACATGAGTAGGTATATAAAAAAAGGCATCAACAAACATTTCTACATAGGTTACGATAAAGGATATACAATAAACACCAATACTGAATAACTATTTCAAATCAAAACGATCATAATATCGGCCTTAGGTCTACAGCTGACGAGGAGTTACATATTGCAGCCTTGAACTAGAGTCATCCCTACTTATGCCACTTATCCCCAGGTCCCGCTTCTGATGGTCCGGCCCTTAGAAACAACCGAGAGTAGATGAAGTTGCGATTCACTATCTGTACCAAACTAATCACACAGGGTACTGATTACATCTATTTGAGATTTGATGACTGTTAGGATAGTTTGACTGGTACCGATTTGTTTTTGATAAACGGTAGAATCTTAGTATATATTTGGAATTCGTTTCGTCCCAGGAACGGGCCAGTTATGCAAGACTCTTCCATACTGGTACCACGGGTGATGGCACTAAGCTTCCCGTCTAGAGAATGCCATTAATCACCCATTACGAGATTGAAAATTGATTCTTTGGGGTAATGTTTTCACATGTTAGACTGGCTATTCTCCACACTAACAATCTATCTTAGTATACTTGGACAAGAAGGCTCAGTCTTGAGACAAGAAACTCCTTGTCACTATTCTTTTCGCAAAACACACGGCCAATGATGTTTAGTAGCCACCTTCTATTCAATATGTAAAAATTGAAATAGAAATAACCTGATTATATTGTTGAGCAATATCTTCTAAAAGGTGTCAAATATAAAAGTTTTATTAAATTGGTAAAGATGCAATAAAAACGTTATGATTTACTCCATTAATTACAAATAAGAGCAATAATATAAGGGAGTTACATAGTGATCCCGTGTTACTGAGACAAGCATAAAACTATTCGTCTCATGAGTAGCTAAGGTCGCTTACCTAAGTAGACTTGCCTTATGTGTGGACTTACCAATTCTCCCTTCAGGACAATTCTACGTTACAAAACCGGTAGAGTTTTAACATGAAAAATGTATTTCTTAAGGCAATTAGCCCTCTCAGCATAATTTTATAATACGTTGACTATTTTTATACTTTTATGTAAAAATAAAGTTAATTATAACTGTTCACCCCTGTAGGATATTATTATTGTTATATTACGTTGATCAGGCCTAAATTATTGTCTAAATTTATTATTTCTTTACCTTCAAGTATAGACTCATTTACGATTTATATTATTGCTGTCTAAATTATATCTATATATAGTTGTCTATAATTTCTGAAAATATCTATATATTTTAATTTTTACTTTAAGAAAGTTATACTAGACAATTTATTTTATATTTTCAATTCCTAAATGGTATTATTACCATGAGAATGAATTGAAAACTAATATTTGTAACAGACTTTATAATTTATTTACCATAATTTTTAATAGTATTATATTTGTGAAATAACACGAAATATTATATTTTAATTGTCAATTCTCCCGTTTGTCTTTGAAACGTGAAATAGCGTAACAATCACGTCAGACCGTATTGAAGCCAATACGAGTGCAATATAAACAGATTACATTTCCCCATTCTCGTTCTTGGCCTTAAGCGTTGGTCTATATCCTTAAAATCGTCTTACCTTTACCCAAGCTCTATCGTATAGTGCCAATTTCCTCAAATACAAGTGGATCTCTAAGTTGTCGTAATTATCTATTCTAATAACTATAGTACGAGTAGTAAAATTTATGTCCACTCAGGAGGATATCTTCTTTTTATCTATACTTGGTATATTTTTTCTTTAGGAAATTACGCACACAGTAGAGTCGATAATTCGAGGTAGATGGGATCGAGTCCCGCCTTGGAAATAAGAAAACTCGAACTACGCGGCAATACGTTCCTGTACATTAGCAAAAATAGGTGATCTTAAGAATAAATAAATAAGAATCCACAAAATACGTTTATGTAACAGCATTGTTTACACTACTTACATAGATAAATGTACTTTAAAATATATTGTTCATCACGGTTATTACATTTTTTTGAAAAAATTATTAATTGTCTTCTGCGTCTGCTTATCAGATCGTTTTCGAGCTGCAGTGTCGCGTAGATAGACTAGAAGCACATCTGTTGTCGTGGTGTCTGTATTCAAGCGCAGAGCAGTTTCCAAGGCGGCCGCTCCTTCACCGTGACTATTTTCGTTGTTGAACTATCCCATTCGAACAATCTTATGAATTGTTGTCATCACTGGCTTGCGTAGCTGTATGTATCATTTCAATATTCGTAGCATGTGTTATCATTACTCACTTACATTCATCCTTATTCATCCATTGGAGTATGTCCGTATCATCAATCATTGACATTTTCACAACCTGGACATTTTCTGACGAGAAATGTCAAATCACTTTCTTCTTGTGGATCAAAGTTATAAAACAAACAGTTTTATTATGACACCTGTCACTTAATATTTCTTCTTTTATTTCGTTCTATGTTTCAGCTTTCAGTATAGTTAAGTACCTTTCTTAACTGTATTTTGTTTAGAAAGCCTACAATGCTTTCTTCCCCTTCAGTCGCTTCCAAGAGAACTTGTAAAATGTAACGACTGGATTATGTTTAATTTATTCCAGAACACCCTAAGCATAGGCTGCATTAGGCTCATAACATTTACGGGTGGATATAAAGCACGGATATCATCAGACCACAGTTGATCTTCATCTGGATGCGACGTATTGTTGAAAAGTAAATAATTTGAAGTTTTTCAAATAGATAAATAGTATGAAATAGAAATAGGCCGGAATTTAACGGAACCTTAAATTTAACGGAGACTTCTGTAAGTTGTTGTTTCGTTTTTCGGTATTAAAGTCAATACTATTGCTATAATATGTTTAGCTTCTTTGGATTTGGCCTCACCCATCATTAATAAATGCCGCTCAGGAGGTTTAGTTAATCTATCGTGATTATAGGGTATAGGAGGAATTGATGAGTTTCCATAAATAAATTGATTTCCATGAGATAAAATCTGCTTCATATGTTAAATATAAAGAGCAGAATGTAAAAGTGTAATATAAATTTACTGTTTCTAAAAATAATAAGATTATCCGATACAGAGGACAAAATAAAAAATGTATTTTATTGGCTATGCTATATTTACAAACGCGAAAGACTAACTCAGCTGAAATGACTATACATTGACAATGTAATTTCCGGTTCTGGTATCAAACGGAAAATGTTGATATTTTTCACACGTGCACAAAACTTCCGTGCCCTCATAAAATGGCCAATATTACATTTTCAAACTGTCTTCGTAATCGCAAATATGAAAACACCAATTGTAAAACGATATGCTTCAGAAATACTTAAATATTAAGAACACATTTTATAGAAGGCAACATCAAACACTAATACACAGAAAAATTAATTATAGTCTATACGAAAAATTTTTTTGTAACATACAAATAATCTTTTTTTCAAATTAGTTTTAATTTTTATATCACGGGAAAAAGACAACGTTAATTAAATCAATGTAAAAGAGAAAGACATTTTACTGGAATATATTAAAGCTAATTTCAGTCGATTTCCTTGAATAAGGCAGGGATAACAAAATAACTATACTTACACCTGAAAAAATTACATCTATTACAATTGGCAGGAACCGAGTTTATTTATGATTAAATAGTGACCACCTTGATTTACTTTCTACAAAGTAGGGTCAATACTGATCTCATTATTTCACAGGTAGCTCTATTGATGCATGTTTTTTGTTAATATCGCTCTGAGCCCCAAAACGAACCACCTTTTACAGTTAAACCACTCTTGAAATGTGTCTGAAAATCATGAGTGTATTCTTTGTATTCTTACACTAGAAGATGAATAAAACGTGAAAATACTTAGTGGTTTATGGAGCAGACCACTGCAACCGCATATCTTATCATTGTATCACCTGATACAGGCATTCTAAGCAGTTGGCTAGTATTTCCGTTTTAAAGCTCAGATAATATTACTTATGTGTGTTTGTAGGTATATAACTTGGTCGTCTGATTTAATTAGAAATGGTGTTGGATCTACCCTATAGAGAATAAGTGTTGAAGAAGTGTGAGCGTGGAACTGTTTGCTAAGGATCGTGTAATACATCAGTGAATCAAGGGACATTTATTCACCTCAGGAATTATTTAAGGGGATTGCATGTATCTTTTTACGGGTGAAAGCAGGTGAAATGTTAAAATTAGGAAAACGCTGTACCTTAGTTATTCTAATCCACTTTTAAAATATAAATGACTTTGCAAATTTATAGAAATACAACTCTAAATTTTATGTCAAAGTTATTACATAATTTTCTCGATATTTATACGGACAGTAATACAATAAAGTTTATGTGGAGCAACTTCACTGTTGTTAAAATAAATTTATCAAATAAAAACGTATTATTAGTTAGATACAGTGACGGCCTGAGTTGACAATGGAACACATCTGGTGAAGCTCCCTTCCTAAATACAAAAAAAAGTAAGTGGTACTTTAGGCAAGCTAAACATAATAAATATACAGTCCAATTTTGTAAGTAAATTTATTAGACTTTTGAAGTACACTGTACAAAACATAATAATTTGTAATAATATAAAATAATAATTATTCCCGTTTGAATCTTCCAAATGAATGAAAATAATACACACAAAAGCTGAAGCTGAATACAACATATCTTGTTGTCAAACTTGTTTTTTCCTGAACAGAATGTTCCATCAATATTAATGGAAAATATAGATAAATGAAATAACGAAATGCTGAATATGGTAGGGGAGACAGTTGTGGTAAGCATCAGCTGTGATCTAGTTTGTACACCCTTGATTATATAATTCTATAAACCTCTAATATTTTTATTCTATTACTCCCCAGTACAGAATAACAAATTTTTAATCCAAGCTTATAAAATACATTTGAAGTTGGACAGGCACTGCATTAGAAGTTCTGAACAAGAGTAATCCAAACTGTGTAAAGGACTTAAAAGTTGCAGCCATTTATGCATCTAGAAACAAGTTATAGATTTTAGAGGACATTAGAATGACAACATTTTGAACAAGTTTAAATGGCTTGCGTGAGGGGATATTAAGTTGATGGTAGACGTAATTGTAACAAAATTTAATTCCAAATGAAACATTTGAAAAGATTTTGTTTTATGATTAAGTTTATCGCTTTTGAAAATGGACCAAAGGAAGAAAATGTTAGATTTGAAACGAGCGACAAACCGAACAATACTAAAGCCAGATAGAGAGCATTGAGAAGGTTTTAAAATGCGAACCCAGAACTAGGCTCTAAAGAATTTGAATAGAAATTTATTTTATCCCTTGCACCTGAAAAACAAAATTTAAAAACATTCGATATAAAATGTAGAAACTTTTATAGGTTGGCGGGAGTTACTCGTTTCTAGAATATTAGAAGCCTGAAAGGTAGGTTAGATGAAGCATATAAATAATCCTTCAGATCACCGAACAACTCACTTTACAATATAAGCCTAAGAAACACAACACTAGTACTCTGTAGAGAGAACTCTCCACTTCTATGAAATTATAAAAATAGTGACTATGCAAAGTCAAACTTCGTTAATCAAGAATGGAAATGTAAGAGAAGTGTGGGAGATAAATGCATTCTAAAGTGCAACAAATTATAATTGAGTAATGAAATTTATCTTGAAAAACTAAAGTATAGAAAGATATCTATTATAAGATTCATCTAATATAAAGAAAACAGTTAGAGGTTGGGACATTTTAATTAACCTTTTATTATTAATTTTGGGAGTTTTTGAGAAATTGTTATTACGCTACATTTTTACTCTGTATGTGTCGTTTTAATCTTTTTATTTTTAAGTTCGCCGCTTCCCACATCCAACAACATTGTTCTAGAGTTGTTCAAGCTCTGAAGTTAATGGTTCAATTTTCTCTATGCTTCCATCCCCCCCCCATTTGTATTCCCATCACCCCAACCTCTGAGTTTAGTATTAAGTACAATACCTACTGGAACTCAGTGTGTGTTCTTTGTAACATTGTCAGAAAGAAAATTTGGTAATTTTTAGGTTTATTGCTTTACACTAGTTAAACAATAGTAAGTAGGACAAACGTGCGCGCACACAAACAAAAACACACTCACACACACACACACACACACACACACACACACTCACTCACACACACACACACACTCACACACATACACGCACAAACACACACACAACACACACACAAGCAGAGTTTTTAAACTGAAATTCGAACTACGTGTAGCACAAAACTCTTACTTTCTTTTTCTGCAAGATATATTTATTTCAATAACAAATTAATGTTCTGGATAAGTCCTAGCCTCCAGTAGGAAAAATCGGGCGTTGTAAATACGACAGCTGATGTAAATATTTGGTGGCGCCAAAACCCCCCTTCTCTGACTAATCAATCATGAACTGAAATTGTTGTAAAAATTTACTACACTAGAGCTACAGCTACGTTCATATTAAATCATGCACCCTTACAATGTGAAGTTGAGATTGTGAGATCAAATTATTAGTTTTATTAAAATCCAATTATTTGAATATTTTAAAGAAATAAAACCTCCTAAACTACAAAAAACCTCCTATTTGTCCTTATGTAAATTTCGATTACAAAGCAATTATCTTCACATTCAGATTCTTATCACCCTCTAAATTTTGAAATAATTTCTCCAAGAGATTATTGATATGCAATATAAATGTAAATAAGACTATAAATAAAAAATTGCATTTGTGATTAAGGGGGCTTTATTATTTTTTTTAATTATAATTATGTTATTTGTAAGATAGCTTACCTTAGCAACTGGGCGGGTTCACGGGTGGCGGATAGTGGAAAAGCCTACAGATATGTAGGTTACTTGTGAATAAGGATTCCGGAAGGTTTCTGAATAAGCAGGCCCGGACCAAGGCAATGGTTCAGAGGTGAGGAGTTATCGCTCCTCGTCAGTCAACCGGTTGGGTGTGGTAGAAATAACAGCTCTGACTGGGGACTGGGGTACTTGGAATTAAGTCCTCACAATGCTACTCTCAACTCCCAGGTAAAGCAAGGGCAATGCGGCTGTGAAGTATGGGCGGGAAACTACCCTAACGACACCGTTGTAACAAAAGAGAGTAAAGCAGGCTGTTCGCTCCATGAGCAACAGTTAATAATGTCCTGAACTTGGGGTGTGATTCAAGGTCAGCGACTGAATACCCAATCCAAGGTGGAAGGCATCGTGCCGATGGATGAATAGCTGCAGGGTATAAAATGCAATAGCACACGATCCCCTTGAGGGACCAGACAAAACCTCATTGTATGTTGTCTTGCCAGGGCAGTGGGGGTTCTGCTCTGGTTGACCGTTCTTTCCCCCATACTTGGGAAGCTAATAGACCAAGTAAGTACACAAATTGATGTTGAGTCTGCACAGACAGCGGGAGCCAATGAGACGGCAAACCATGAGTGTGTCGCAGATGTGTTAACGGCAACCACCACTGGGGGTGCGGGGGGGCTACCAAGCTGACGACTGCAGAAACCAGTGAAAAGGTTGTAGAGTTGAGCACGCTTTCTCTACGAAGAAAGCGTATGAGTGGAGTGGCCAGAAGGCGGCTCCAAGGAGATCAGGCGAGAGCAGCGGGAGGGCCAATAATCCTGAGCACACAACGCAGGGGAGCCCAAAACCGAGCCAAGCATGTTAACGTTCAGGTCTTGGATGTTGTGAGGGGTGAGGTGCAACAGGTGGGACGCAATCAACCACGAGCACCAAACCCCAGCATGGAGATTGCATACTCGAACAACTGGGCTAATCTCCCAGATGTTTCGGGACATATGAGTATCGAGTGCGTGGTCAAAGAACCTGTCTTGGAGATGGGCAGTGACCACTTTACTCGGACGTTTGCACCTGACCAGGCCCACCAAACTATGATGGAATGGTCAGGGTCAGTAACATCGGGAGCTCAGATCTGGTACACAGATGGCTCCAAGATGGACTTCGGCACTGGAGCGGGGGTGTATTGTACAAACCTAACGGTAAAACTAGTTTTTCCTTGGGGAGGCATACCTCTGTCTTTCAGACCGAAATATATGCTATAAATGCCTGTCTGTGAGAGATAGCGAGAAGGGGAATACACAGGACACGGATTGCTATTTTCTCTGACAGTCAGGCAGCAATTAAGGCACTAAACGGACATGTGGTCACCTCGGCCATATACAAGGAGTGCCTAAATAACCTAGACGACCTAGCAAGGCACAATCAAATCAAGATAGGTTGGGTGCCAGGGCATAGGGGAATATTTGGAAATGAAGCCGTAAATGCACTGGCCAGAGAGGGGTCTTCAACTCCCCTAATTGGACCGGAGCCGGCGTTAGGTATTTCCATGGTCAAGATTGCAGTGCGAAGGTGGATGGCTGAAAGACACTGTGAGCACTGGGTCAGGGCTGAAGGAATGAGACACAGTAAGCTAACCCTTAGGAAACCTTCCTTGGGGCTGCAGGAGAGTCTCATCTATCTGTCTAGGCAGGAGTTGAGGATAGCTACAGGCCTACTCACAGGACACGGTGGACTAAGGAAACATCTGCATAATACGGGTATCTTCAAAGTTAAACCAGTGTGCAGATTATGCGGGCAAGAACTGGAGACCGCCACACACATCATTTATAGATATGAAGCACCTGCCGAGCGGTGCTCCAACCTCTTTGGTGATAGCACCGCTCCGGAAGATGATGTTGAAGGTAAAACACTAGTCAGGAAACTTCTAAACCTGGTAAGAGGGAAGGGGCTCTTTGAATAGATCAGAGAGGTAAGTAGAATATAACTAAGGTAGCGGTGCTTCGGGCGATTAAACCCGCTCCCAAGTTAATTAAAAAAAAAAATAATGTTATTGGTAATAGAGCACAGATTAATTATCGTTTCACAAATAAATTTTCAAAAATTAATTTTCTCTCCACCGACGAAAGTTGTATCTTGCCACTGTAATTGGGTTTCATTGCCTGAACTCGTTTCGTTGCCTAGATTGGTTTCATTGCCTGAATTTATTTCACTTATAGAAAGAAATTAAATGAGGCAACGTTTGTTAATAAACTTCACCGTGTACCGTTAAACCCCTCAGTCTCAAAACTAATTTATAAGATTTTTAGTATTTTACACGTTTTTCAATAATTATTTACCTTGTCACTGCTAATTACATTTGTTTCAGATCCTTTGTATCTGCGATCACTTTCGCGTGTTCTCGTAATAATACAATGGGCCGTGAAATCTCCTAAAAATCGTAAGTGGTATTATTTATTTATAATAAAATATCACACCAGAGCGTTTCCAAGTTATTAACATTTAATTTTTAACAATTTTTTGTATTGTAAGAAGCTTTACTTAGTTCACGTTTTGATTCTTTCTTTTTTTACTTAATTATTATTTTGTCTTTGTTAATTTTAATTTAACAATCTATCTCAATTTTTTTGTTGTATTTTTACTCCATCATCGATTTATTCTTTTATAGAAATGTTCCTTTTCAAAAAATTTTAATTTAGTTATGTTCACCATTCTCCTGTAAAACGAAGCCCAGACATAATACACGTATATCTGTACATCTCTGACAGTCGTTAGCACTATACGGTCTTATGGTAAATGGAAATTTCCTTCAGCTGTTTTATATGTTGTCCATTAATATTATGCCTTATATTCAATTATTTTTCCCCTTTAAAAAGTCATATGCGTCTACAATCTTTACCCTCTTCTAATATTAACCCTTAGCACGCGGGACATATAAATGGCAAGTAACATATTACATGCTATTAGATAAAAAAAAACGTTTTTGCGAAATGTTCAAAGTTCTATTTAATTCTGAGTTCCTAAAGATTTATTTGACAAAAAAAATTGTAAACTAGTTATTGGGTATATTTTTTTTATATTTTTACACTAAGTAATTCAAGATATTAATAAATCCATTTAAAATTAAATCAAAGTAACTAAAATTATTTATTCACGAAATCATAAGCAATAAATTATTCTTATAGTACAAACAAATGTCACGTAAACAGTAAAAAATTATAGCAGTCACAATCCCAACACATAATACATCAAAACATGACTGTGCGTCCTGCCGAGAATACCTGTCATACGCGCATGCATGGACCACGTAATAGCCACTGGTGGTTAAAACAACAGAATGTGAATCGGTAGTACGTGGCCGTGAACAATAAACGTAGCAGATGAGCTTATTTATAGACTTTAATCAGAAAATTAGGACTTCCATAAATAAAATATTGTAAATACGAGGTTTCCCATAATACGCGCCAGCAGAGATTACAGACTTACGTGAAATCACGTTATACGCGTGCAAAGGATTAGGGCAACATGTTTTGACACTGTTTCACCATATTTTACACAGAAAAAAAAAATTTATAGATTTTTCGATTCTCTTTAAATGTCTCTATTTTACGGTTTTTATTAAAAAGCATTTAATGCACTGTTTTTAGCGTGAAATTGTTATTTATAATGTTATGTGGTATTAAAATGGCATTAGCTCAGTTAGTAATACATTTATTATCCCAATTAGTACTACATTTAGTATCCCATTTAGTACTACATTTAGTATTACAGTTAGTACTACATTTAGCATCACATTTAGTACTACATTTAGTAGTACATTTATTATTACATTTGGTACTGCATTCAGCATCACATTTAGTACTAAATTTTTGATTACAGTTTTAACTAAATTTATTAATACAGTTAGTAATTCATTTAGTAATTCAGTTAGTACGGCATTTAGTACCACATTTAGTAATACTTTTAGTATTACAGTTAGTACCACATTTAGTATTACAGTTAGTACAGCATTTAGAATCACATTTAGTACTACATTTAGTATTACAGATAGTACTGCGTTTAGCATCACATTTGGTACTACATTTAGTATTACAGTTAGTACTACATTTAGTATTACAATTATTACTACATTTATTATTATAGTTAGTAATTCAGTTAGTACGGCATTTAGTATTACAGATAGTACTGAATTTAGTATTACAGTTAGTACAGCATTTAGTACCACATATAGTACTAATTTAGTATTACAGTTAGTAATATATGCAGTATATCAGTTAGTACTGCATTTAGTATCACACTTAATGCTACATACATTTAGTATTACAGTTTGTTCTGCATTTATTATTACAGTTAGTACTGAATTTAGAATTATAATTAGAAGAACATTTAGTCTTACAGTTAGTTGCCTAGTATTGGTGGAAAAACTAACGACATTTATCTTTTGTCGTGGAATCTAGGTCACAATATTGTCAGGGACAAATAAATTCTAGGAAGAAGTGAATTAACGCAGAACAAGTGTTAGAGGAAGAGTGATAATCCCGCAGAGTTTGGTTAGCCCCAACTTGTCCCGCTGCTTGCTCGAGCATACATTACAGACCAACTTTGTCCAAGTGGTCTCAGTTTAGGTTTAGCCAACCGAATATTTATCGTTGCGTTGTGCTTCAGATATCAACTCTGAAATTATTCAAAACAATTCTGCGTTTATTTGAGCGTGAAGACCAAATTACACCAGCTAAAACGACTAACTCTCTCAAATGGTGCTCTCTTAATTTTATAGAAACTATCTACTATCTTCCTGTCTCACCCCTCCCTTTTCCCTCCGTTATTTTAACTGATTTGTAAAATCGCTCCTTGTACATATTTGGACGTACAGTAGATCTTGGCAATAATATTATAAGATTCTACAAATATCATTACACTATTATTAATAAATATCTCAAATTTTAATAAAATTTTAAAAATGTCTAGATTATTACCCAAATATTAATAAAAAAATTATGAATAATACGACCAAATCAAAATCAGAATGAGCGCTGTTCCCTCAGGCTGCCGGCCAACCAAAACTTATATCTCCATCGGAATTATAAAATTCCGTTATTAACCTATTATATTGTGCAAAATAAAATCTTATACTTAGTCTCAAAAATATCAATAGAATAAAATAGATTTTAGTTCCATTGCAAGGACGTTACAAAATAATGAAAAAAATATACTAACACCAGAACACTTTATAAGGAGATCAATTGTAGATGGTTTAATGTAATGTCAAATTTAAAGAAATAAAATTATACAGTTAATTTATTTACGAAATTGCTTAGTGTTTGGTACAGTTCTTCTTTAATTGTTATTCTCATTCCAATTAAAGTTTCTGATATTTTTGTGAATAAATAAAATAGGTTTACATTTTGCAAAACATAATAGGCTACAAATCGCTAGTCCAGGCAATGAGAGGGTAGTTGACAAGGGATTATAAGGGTTGGCAGTTGGGAGGGCACAACGCTACTCCGAAACTTTACAGACTAAAATATTATATTGCAAAATGTTTTTAAATAGTTCAACGTAATAACATTTAATACCTTCTCATTTCTTTTAGCATTTCACGTCCTTTCATTAAAATAATAAGCAATTATGGTTGATAATTGTAAAAATAATTACCTTGTCTCTTTACGGTATTTTAATAACACACTTGTTGGTATAAATTTGGTTATTTTGACTATTCATACTTATAAGAATTCTTCTAACAGAGTTATTTCTGAGGCTATGCAATGCCTTAATTATACCTTTCAAATGAAATAGCATATATTTTGGTGGTAATAGACAAACTTTACCCAAGACAAACTTGAAAGACTCCCACAGTGCAGTGAATCCGAAAATAGAACAATAACCGCAAACCACGCCTTTTGACAACGGAAATTCCACACAGCTCGCAGTCTACTACAACAACCCCCAGTCAGAGATACTCGATAATGGAGATACTATCATCCTTTGAAAGTTAACTAGCATAAATACCAAATATGATTCCTGTTTAAGTACATATAGTGTAAGTGATATATATATATATATATATATATATATATATATATATATATATATATATATATATATATATTAAAACAACATAGGTTATTCAAATACAAGAATATTTATTATTTTATATCCAAAATGTGTTTTGCAAACAGTACCAACATCATCAGGAATGAAAATTACAATAATTTTTATTAATTTTATTAAATACAATGAATATTGTAATTTTCATTCCTGATGATGTTGGTACTGTTTGCCAACGAAAAGCTTTGGATATAAAATAATAAATATTCTTGTATTTGAATAACCTATGTTGTTTTAAATTATTAAAATAGAAAACGTATTATATATATATATATATATATATATATATATATATATATATATATATATATAGTAAGGATCCTTGCAATAATAAAGTCTTCATTTACGGATAGAGCGACCTCCAGCAGCTTAATAAATTAAAAACGAAAAAAACAAATAAACAGTAACAAACAAAAATAATAGTTCAAAACTTCATACTGTATAGAGAGAAAATTTAAAATATAT
The DNA here is from genome assembly GCA_036971475.1 of Prosapia bicincta. Lineage (NCBI taxonomy): Eukaryota > Metazoa > Arthropoda > Insecta > Hemiptera > Cercopidae > Prosapia > Prosapia bicincta. The sequence continues at coordinate 206,961,464 of JBAIZL010000001.1, forward strand.
TGCCAAGGAATCCACGTTCTATTTTGCCGCTTAATTTTCTGATTTTACCATGTAGGCTATATACGTAGTTATATTAATTGTAATTATAAAATAAAAAGAAACTCAAATACAATTTTTGTTTTGTACGAAATAAATAGAAATTGACTTGAAATTTTATTTTTCTATATTACTTGTTAGGCAGTGTCTAAGCAAAACTCTATTTTGCTTACCTGGAGACCGTATGAAGTCCTCATAGTCTATGCAGAGTTATTTCACGTGTTATGGGACTAGCAAACAAAAGTTAACATATGATTGTAGACCATCCATACCGTTAGACTGTAGGTGCATATAATATAAAATTATATGGAACTGGGTTCTAAATAAAGTTCAGACGTGCCTAAAGACGTTTTTACTCCAAATATCCGAAATGTTGTTCATATTTAACAAAATATTATTCAATAAGTCATGACATATATAAGTAATTTGTATCAAACAAGTTTTTAAGGATCTCCTATGAAATTAAAATTGTAAACTGTAAAGAAGGTTTTATTTGTAGAACTTGTCTAATTAGTTGAAAAGAAACAAGGTGGAACATCGACAAACATAAAAGAGAGGAAAATAATGATCCTGGCCTAAGGCGTCTTATTGTATAAAGTAAAGAACAAGTACATTCGTCTACGTCATAAAATGGAACGTTTGGTAGATAGCCACTCCAATAAGATAAAGGTTTAATAAAATTCAAAGCAATTTCCAGTTATATAATTTTCTCTGTCATTAAAGCCTTTCATGGCCCTTAGTTTATTGCAGTAGATAATATAATGTCTTGATTCAATTACTAAGTGAAAATATTGTACTTTAATTGGATTTTGAGACTCTTCCATATATTAAATGCGATAATTCAGCTAGTATTGAAGTTTAATAGTTTCTCTTGAGACATTTTTTATTTAAGGGTTAGGAATATATAAATATAATTTATTATATTTAAAAATTAACAGTAACATATAAATAATGACCTTCCTCTTTCTCTTATGCTTACGTTTTGAAAACAATTTCTATCACAAATCATTTTGTTATTCGAATATTTATAATCGGATCCAACCTTACTGGGAATAATTATTTTGATAATTTAATGACAGATTATTTTCTAGTGGTCACTTATAAGTCTCTTAATTCTTTCCTGTATGAATGTCTTATTTAATCTGTTCCTTGAATCACTCAGTACCTCCTTCTCTTAACGCCAGGATCAAACTTCTGTCTGAGTTAGAGAGATGTTCAAATATTAGTACCCTGCCTGAGTGTACTAAATATTAGTACACTGCCTGAGTATACTAAATATGTTTACACTATTCAAAAATTTTAAACTAACAATTATTGGGTGATATATAATAAAACAAGATATGAAAAGTTATGCTAATAATTATTTACAACCTTACAACCTCATAATTAAAGTTTAAATTTAATTGCTTCAGGAGCCGCTCATTAACCTTTGAGAAACCTTTTGTCCAGTAAAACCTTAATATTGGTGGATAAATGTATCATATATTTAGATTTTTTCCAGTGTTATTTTATACCTTATCGTTATATAAAAATAGAGCTGCCTACCTCTTTATCTTTTGTTAAGGGCATTTTAGTTAAAGTTGTATTATACAGTTGTCTACAAAATGAGGTCTGGTAGTCAGTGTTTCATAATAAGTCAGCGGTACATATGGAACTGGATGAGTTGCGTGTCCAAGGATTAGTTCCTCCTGCTTGGCTTCACGATGTCTGCGTTTCTTTTAGACCCGAGTCCTTCTACCCGCCTCCGATGCGGGAATCCTTGTTCAAGTAGTTTCTTTGTTTCTTAATATTTCCACTTTCAAATTTCACGGTAGCCACTATGTTATTAATAGAATACATTAATGATTTTTCCTTAATCTCTTCAACAAGGTGTATGTAATTAGATTCAAGTAATCTAGATTTCAAGGCGATGATTTGAATGATTTATATAGACACGCTTAGAAGCTTTTCAAGGTCAACTACTGAATCTTAATTCTTAGGACAATCTTACAACCTCTTTGTTCGCCCCATGCTTACATTCTCCTTTCTACTTCTATTCACATAATGGGTTTATTCCCTGAGTTCTGAAATTATCTGTAATCAGTTTGCTTTAATTTGTTTATTTCCAAAATATTTCTCTTAGTCTTTCAAGGCGTTCACCTTTTTTTTGTACTTTCCCATGTGGAGCCAGCTGGTGTATTTATAGCTTAATATTTAGCTTTTCATAACTTGCAAATTAATGGCAGTGACACTTTTTGCTCCTAAGTATTTCTTTGTCCTTACGACTAATAATAAATAAAGATGGCCCTTTCCACTCTACCCTTTTTCGACCCTACATAAATTATAATGATTATTCATGATACCAGCCTTTAGATCAAACACTTGTTACTTGAAATAGCATTATTAAAGTTGAATATATCGTTCCATAACATATTTCTTTGTATAATGATTTAGTGTATGTATACTTTTCTTAGTCAAAGTCATTCATTAAAGATATTTTTAGAAGATGAAAAGATGAGGTAAAATATACCTTTAAAGTATCACTAATAACGTAATTTGCGTTTTAGATGTATCATTTTTAAAACGGGTGGAAAATATTTTTCATCATTGAATGAATAACCGCATCGCAATACAGTGCTTTGTATTTGCCCTTGCGTTCTATTTTGCCACTCGGTTTGGAAATGGTAGTTAACGTCCAACCCTTCATTCTAAAGGTCATTCATTCATCACGCCATGCAACTGGCGTAGGAGTGTTTATTTATTATAACTTTTACTGTAGAACCTTTCTCGTGTTGTAAGCAAATGTATCATATATAAGTGAAAATTATAATATTACTTATTAGATAATTTAGGTTATTATTATAACTGTATTAATTATTGTTTTATATACTTTTATACTTTATATACTTATATACTCTTTTATATATTATAATTTAAAAAAAGACAAGTAGACTATGGTTCGCGAGATGAAAATCCATTTCCACAAAAAACTAACAAAAAATAAAAATGATAGGAACGGAGAAAACCAGAACGTACAATTAATAGTACCAACAATCAATAAATAGATCACACGTTTGTGAAACATAGTCGGGGGTTTTCAGGATCATTGTGTAGTTCAGGTTTCTACACTAGAGTGCGGGGTTGAATAATGTTCTCTTAGTGTCGTTATTTTGTATGTGAAATGTAAACTAAAACATATTTCTGTTAGAGTAGACAATTTTAGAAATGCACCTTTACTAACTGATATCAGGTACGACATGTTTGAAAACTGAAGTAGTTATTTCGTATTCCAAAAACACAATTTTTCACATTCAAATGTACTTTATATTTATACTAGTAATAGAAATAGGAGGGCTGTGTACGGGCACTTCGAATATCTCACTATTATAACGGGATGTGTTTGCAACAATACTTCGATACCTGACTAAAAACATTTTTGCTAAACCCAAATAACTGATGTTTTCCCCGCAATTGAGCCCTAGGAAAAACTTTTTTTTCCATCACGTCCGTAGCCCTTTCTTCAACACACCTGCAAAACCTATCTGTTTAAATTTATACTTTCTAAATTTTAGCATGGTGACCACAATACTTCCTTAACAAAGGCGTAATTACGATAACTGGCTCTTCAACTAAAGTTTCCACGTCAGTACCTTAAGAACCAAATAATTCATTCAATTTCTGGTGGGACCATTTAACTTAGCAGAGGGTATAGTTTAAGTTTCTTATAGAAATTTTAAACATTCACCCACGCGTAAAAATAAATTATAAAAATGTTATGCTAAGCAAATCGTGTAAAAAAGGCTTACTCTATCCAAACCAAATTAATTTATTAAAAAACAAATGTCATTATTATATCTGTACAACCCAAAACTAACTTTTTTTACCATGAGAACCTGATAACATATATACACACATGAAATACCCGCATAGCGAAAAGGTACATATCACTAATTCTTACAATATCACACAACTATATTAGGTAATGTTTTTCTAAAATCCTAAGTTTTTGACTTCGGAGGGTTTACAGGATAGTCTCAATTAAATTCGTCTTTGTTACGTTCTACGAACTGTTGTTGTCTGCCTGATCGTCGTAGGCTGGTTGCGGTTGTTGCGGTGATGGCGGTCTTCGAGTACTGTAGGTGTAGCTGCTATTGGTGGTGGTTGTTTGTAGTAGGCGAGCGCTGTAAGTTTATTGGTTGCATTGTTGATGTGTTGCGCCTTTCGATAAAACGTATGCTGACTTTAGTCGGTCGACGGACGCTGGCCTCGTTTCGCCGTGTATGCTCATGGTTAGAAGGTTATAACGTATCTACTGTATTGTCTGCTATTCCCCCGAGTTGGTCGAGGGTCAAATAGTTTTGTGCCGCAAAAATAGGTCGTGTTGTCTGAGGGATTCCATTGAGAAACATTGATTGGTACGTATTGTCTGAAAATTCCGAAAAGCCTAAACTGAGGGGATGCCTTACATACTGAGAAGGCTTTCTGTCACCCACGTTCAAGGAGTTGCGTGATAAAGGTGTCTTGGGATACGCCGAAGCTAGTAATAAGGGCACATTTTATCTTTGTGTATGGTATAAATATATATATATATATATATATATATATATATATATATATATATATGTGTGTGTGTGTGTGTGTGTATAAACTTCCCTTGCCTCATAGAAATAAGAACATTCTGTGTATTTAAATTATATTTGATCTCAATATTTTTTATTCACCTTCCAACAATATTTGATTGATATTTATTCTTCCTAATTATGAAATCAGTTAACGACGAAATTTCTAATTTTTATAAAGCAATCGTAATCTGTATTCCTACTGTCTAAAAACTGTAATAAAATAGAATTTTAATTTGTAAAGAACAAATGATTTGTTTTTTTTCTGATCTGCTTATTCTTTTATTTTTGTTCCTCACGACAACGTATGTAATGTTTTTTTTTCTTTTTTTATAGTTGTGTAATACATTTCAGTTATTCATCAATTTATTATAATAAAATGTATTTGGTTTGGGAAATTTACAATGAATATGGGAATACCCTGAGGAGTCTTGTTGAAGTCCCATCAACGCGTCTATCTTCTGACACATTCTATCTCTGCCTTTAATATTATTTTTTAAGCTATGATTGAAGTTATTCAGTAAAAACCGAATGTCACGTATTCACGATGGTAGTATTTTTCCGCAATCAAGTTGTCTGTGCTTATTGACCTTGAGATCAGTAGATTTTCTCAGTTAGGATAAAAACGTATAATTAATTGTAAGTGTTTCTACTTATACCTTTTGTTTAAACATTTTATACCAATATGTTTTACAAAAATACACATTACCTATAAAACCATGAATATTGCTATTTTATATTTAATTTATATAATAGAATAAAATTTACAGCAGCACAATAAAATTCATAAATGAAATAAAAAATAATAAATTGATTTTTCATAACGTACGATGGTAATAATTATAATTATCAGTGACAGTGTCAATACACAGTTTCATAAGACAATGGTAGTATCTAGTCAAGTTCTATGCACGATCAATTATACATATGCTACTAGCCCAATCTGCCAACGACTCTAGAAACTAAAAGTTAATTTCCTAAAACATATCGCTAATGCCACGTTACCTACTACCTTTGTAACTTACGATTTTTCAAAACAAAGCTACGATTTATTTATTGGTAACACTATTTTTACCTTTACTACGTATCCTCAATTACTATATTTTAAAATAATATTGACAACCGACGGACATGTTAACAGCAATGGTTGGTTAGAGCTAACAATTCGTGCACCACCACTGTATCACAGTCATAGGTTTTATAACCAATCATAACTTTGTGTGTAATGACGTCATTTCTAGTTATTAATAATTCTATTATTGACGGTAGTTGCAATGTTTAGCTCGAGGCATAGAAAGTAAAAGCCAGAACACCTAAAATTGTAGGCCTAAATACAAATTCAAAACAATGCTATTTTGTTTTTAAAAGAAATTAGGGAATGGAAGTGCCTACATTAATATGGGGCCTAAAGAGAGTTTTGTGTAATAAAGATCACTAGCTAATTTTAAATAAATTGCCCAAATTTAAATGTCAAAACCTTTAGGAAATTATACAGCTATTGGTGTTCTAGTTCTACTAGGGATATTAAGTAGAATATTTATGTTCTCAACTGCGCGAATGAAAAAGTGAGAAATAGCAGAAAGAATAACATGATTTATATTAAATACAATAGAAAGATATGACTTTGGAAACTAATAATAAAACAGACATTATTGTAGTAAGGTTGGCTGTTATTTCTTCCGTTTCATTACATATAATGGTACGTTTCCCTTGTTGAAAACATTCCATGAAAAGTTTTGTTCTGAATAGACTATAGTTTATCGTCACTAACAAAGCGGTAGAAAAGTATGAATTATTGAAAAATGGCACTGTGAATCGCTTATAATGAGACAGGTGACCTACTATATAATCTGTTTGGATATTTAATCACGCCTGATATAATGTTAGAGTAATTTTATTGTTTAAAATAATAATTTTCGGAATAACCTCCCTAAATAAAGACTAATATTTTTAAAATATTTAAATAAATATACATTATCAATTGAAAAGAACATTAAAACTTTCATATAATTTTAAAAAATAATTTATTAGGTTGCGTCAAAAATGTTTTTTTTTTAAACTTACGATGTGGTTTTGATAATAAATACTGATTGTTTTGAAAAAGCCAATATAAATGTATGTAAAACAATATTTTTTTTCTATTGTCTTCTAAATGTATAATTAAATAAAATAATGAAACCAGTTTGTAACAGCTCATTTTCTCGCACATTTTTGTCAAATTAACCATTATTAGTATCTAACACTACAAACATTCTAAGCTGTTGATAAAGTAACAGGAAAGTAACATTTATAACGTGGGCGTAACCATGACAACCGATCAACATATCTCTATAACATACTACCAACGTAACCGCAATAAAAATTAAATTGCTAATACGGACAGAACCTAATTCAATAAAAACAATTACATTTTAATGTTTATAGTTATTTAACATTTCCCATGAGCCTAAGAAAATAAATGTAGTAACTTTCTTCGCCACAGAGGTATTTTCCTTTTAAAAGGTGGCGATAAAAAAAGGTAGCAATAGTTGGGTATTGTCAAAGCTACGTTTGCATTATTCCATTTAATTAGGGAACGATCCTCTGAATATGACAGTGGTCGGTTGTACTGTAGTTGTGTATCCAATTTGTAAACTGTTTGGTGGTTATCAAATAGCTTTTTTTGCTTCATTCGCTTTTCAGATAGATGTTTCGCGAATTCTGTCTATGGACGGTTTGCATATTTACTGAGCCTTGTCATTTATTAAAATTTAGGTAATTACAGTTTACTTCCGCTCGTTTTACCATTGTAAACTTTCACCTGTAAATCGTACGGTTTAATTTATGTTTGCACAATTAAATCACTAGAGAATTATATCGCAAACGGTGTAAATTTTCCGTATATTAAAGTACAACAGATTAACAATGATGATTTTGTCACTGAAAATCCTATGGAAAATAATGTATAGATTGTGACTAGATATTAGTTTAAACATAATTGTTATAATTTCTCACAATTTAAGTAAGCATTTGTAACTAAGTACGTAAACAAAAATAATAATCTTTTGAGGATCATCACAGATAAGCCTTCATGTTGGGAAGTGACAATATCAGGTCGCTATCAACAAGAAGATTACGCCAACAACAGGTGTCTAGACACCTCTACTCACCTCTTACGTCCTGCTCTGTTTCTATGTCCGTCACATCTGTTATTTCCACCCTAAGCGTTGCACAGTCTGTGAGCTAAGCAGTGATCGCGGTGACTGGTATGTTAAGGAGAAAAACGTTAGTACCTGAATCAGTTATTTGCTTCATCTTCGTCCCCAAGCAAGTAAATGTTAAACTGGCCAAATCTTTGTAATTAATGACAAATGCGGATGTTATTACTAAAATTATTATTAACTTCAGATATTTATGTAAACATTGATTAAATAAAACAAAATTTCTAAACATACGCTTCCTATTGAATGCCCTGTAAATACGATGAAGACATTGGCAATTCTCAACATTTATGTCGTGGTCGTAACCATGCCAACCTATCAACAAATTTATAACCTACTACCAACAAAATAGCAATGAAAATTAAATTGCTATTACGGACAGAACTTAATTCACTCAATACAATTACATTTAATTATTTATAATTTTTTAACATTTCCCATGAGCTTAATAAAATAATATTTATAAGTTTATAAATATTTATATGAAAGAAAAGTAATTTTTTCATCCCCATGGTATTTCCCTTGTAAAAGAGGCTACTTTTCAATCAATACATTGGTATTGGTATTTTCGCTATTGTCACAGCTACGTTAGTATTACAAATTTAAATTAGGGAACTTTTCTCTGAAATTAACAGTGGCAGGTTGTATGGTAGTTTCATCCAATTTGTATACTGTTTGTTGTTTATGAAATTGCTTCTTTTCTCCAGGTTTTTCAGGTATACGTTTCACGAGTTCTGTCTATTGAAGGTTTTGCATATGACTGAGTCTTGTCACTTAGTAAATGAAAGTATTTACAGTTTACTTCCGCAACGTAAATTTCTTTTGACAATTGTATACTAATTAGGCTACTTTCATCTGTTAATCTTACGGTTAAATTGATTTTTACCAGGATTAACTCACTAGACATTTATATCTCACATGGTGTACAATTTCTGTATATTAAAATATATCAGGTTATTAAGGGCGAGTTTGTCATTGAAAATCCTATAGAAAATAAATTACAGATTGTGACTAGATATTGGTAAAAATATAATTATTATAATTTCACACATTTTAAGTGTGTGATAATGTTAACTAATAATGTTTAAAAGAATAATGTTTTGAGGTTTATCACAGATAAGCCTTCATGTTGGGAGATACAATATCAGGTCCCTTTTAACAGAGGGCAAGAACACGTGTCCTGTTGAATCTGTACTCTCCTGCTATGTCCTGCTCTATTTTAATGCCCGTCACATCTGTTATTCCCACTCTATGCGCTGCACAATCTGTGATCTAAGCACTGAAAGATATGACCGGTATGTTAAGGAGAAAAAGAGTTAGTACCTGAATCAGACCTCATCTTCATCTCCAAACAAGGAAATCTTTAATTGGCTTAATATTTAATTATGACAAATGCGGATGTTATTACTAAAATTATTATTATTTCAGATATTTATGTAAACATTGATTAAATAAAACAAAATTTCCAAACATACGCTTCCTATTGAATGCCCTGTAAATACCATGAAGGCATTGACGATGTTGAATTATTCAACAATCTTCGCAACGTCCGAAGAAATATCCGTCTAATTGGATAATACAGCCCATGTAATTACTGACTGACCCTCCCCTCTTGAGGGTGTGAATTATTCAAAGTAAATTTCTATGAGATATCCTTTATGCCTCGCTCGTTATTGAAATTTATTCAAGGATAAAAATAACAAATCAAATTATTTTAGAACGTAATATTTTTAGAACTAACTACTCTATAATTTCGAACTGGAAATATGCTTTTATCACAATTAGGTCACTCATGTAATACGGTATTTTTATTATTTGATTATTTGACGTAGTCAAACTATATCAGAAGAAAATCCACCATTTATTTCAAATACAGTAATTCATCATTCTTTTGAATGGTTCCAAATGTGTTTTATTCTGACCTTTACTTCAAGTATTTGTAGTATCTCTTCATTCATTATTCTATAAAAATAGAATTCAACACTTTACATTTCTTCGACCTTAAATGACAACAAACTATATCTTCGAAGTGTAAATTCGTCCAGGTGCAGGTGTGGCCCTGTTTCAGTCACCAAATAGCTCAGCAAGCCGGCTAAATGTGTTCATAGGTTTTGGACTGAGAGAAGCATTCCTTACACATCAATTGAAGTAGAAAATAAAATACTAAACAAGTATTTAAAGATAACAGTAATGGTGATTGGATAGAAACCTTATTTTAATGAAAAGGAAATTGTCGTGAAAATTATATGTTTTATATACCAATAAAAACTCTTACTAATTAGGTAGAAAAATATGGGGCTACTTCAAATGACCAAAGATCATCTAACCAAAATACGCTCCCGTTAATTAACCAAATACGCGACTTTCAAATAATCGTAATACACGGACTTTAAATGACCAAATACGCCCATTTCAAATAACCAAATACACGGACTTCAACTAAAAGTAATGTTGCGGGTTATCGCTACGCCGCTCAGCAGGCGTTCAACGTACAACTTGAAGTTAATAAATAACTGGGAATTCATATTTCTAAAAATATCTAAACTTAGTAGTTATTATTACTACCTTTAAATTATTTCTCAAAATTCTACGGTTTAACTTTGTCGTTATTAAAGTAAATGTAATGCAGGAATATTATTAGGTTTGATTAGACCATAGATCGGAAAGTATCTTATTATAATTGTAAATAGTATACTTGAAAATCTTTTTGAATAATAAGTGTAATTACAAAACTATGGGAAATATGATACAGTAATTATTATTGTAAACAAATGCAGATTTAACAACATATTGAAACTTAAATAACTAACGTAATAAATATTTAAACATCGTGTTGAATAAAAGTGTAGTTACGAAACGATAATTAATATAATAAATTAATTATTTTTCAAAAGTTTTTTAAAATGTTTCTAGATGTAAACAGCATACTGATACCTTAATATTAAAGTAAACTAGTCAAAGTAAAAGGTAAACTAGTGTTTCATCAAGGAACTACAACTTACAATACATTGTTATAAAGAAGAAAACTTGTCACGTTTCTTTTCATAAAACCATAAAGTAATTGGAAACAACTAAAAATATTATCTATACCAATACCGTACATATTTTTTCTTCTAATATGTGTATATATAAATGAGTATTTGTATGTATGTATGTATCTTATTATAATTGTAATAGTCTACTTAAACATCGTTTTAAACATTAGGTGTAATTTACAAAACGACAGGAATATGATGTAGTGTTTATATTTAAAACAAATATAGAATTAATAAAATACTGAGACCTAAATATTAACGTAATTAACAAATCGCCCAATATAGTTACCTATCAAACCTAAAAAATGCATTAACCAAAATGTACACACACAATTTACGCGGCCGTTAATTAACCAAATACGCGACTTTCAAATAATCGTAATACACGTACTTTAAATAACCAAATACGCGGATTTCAAATAACCAAATACACCGACTTCAACTAAAAGTAATGTTGCGGGCTATCGCTATGCCGCTCCGTAGGCGTTCAACGCACAACTTGAGGTTAATAAATAAATGGGAAGTAATATTTCTATAAATATCAAAACTTGGTAGTTATCATTACTACCTTTAAATTATTTCTCAAAATGCTACGGTTTAACTTTATCGTTATTAAAATAAATGTAATGCTGGAATATTATTTGGTTTGATTAGACCATAGATCGTAAAGCATCTTCTTAAAATTGTAAATAATCTACTTGAACATCTTTTTGAACATTGAGTATAGTTACAAAATAATGGGAAATGATAGTGATTATTTTTGTAAACAATTACAGATTTAACAACATATTGAAACATAAATAATAAACGTAATCAAAACCTCATAACTTCTTGTCTAAAATAGCAATATATTTCGACTTGGTTATAGCATGGCACATATTGCATCTTATTATGTTTTTAAATATCGTTTTGAATAAAAGCGTAATTACAAAACGATAAGTAATATTATGAAATTGAATATTTTTAAAATTGTTTCTAGACGTAAACAGCATACTGAGACCTTAATATTAAAGTAAACTAGTATTTCATCAAGGAACTACAACTTACAATACATTGTTATAAAGAAGAATACTTGTCAACTTTGATTTAATAAAATCATAAAGCAATTGGAACAACTAAAACTTTTATCTATACCAATACCGTACTTAATTATTTTTTAATATGTATATATAAAAATGAATGTTTGTGTGTGTGTGTCTGTATATAATAGACGCCTAAACCACTGAACTGTAAATATGGGTGGTTTGTTTAACATTTTCCCTCCATCTGTGAAATTTGGTGTATATCCATCCACATGGCTCCGCCCCAGAGGCTTAGGATGGTTCAGTGTACAGCCTTCCATAAGTCTAATGTTAAAATGTATATCTACATTAGGGTTACTTAATTAATTAAAATAATTATAAACATAATGCAAAAATAAAAATACAATATAAATATTTTATATTGTTTAAAATAGGTAGATTCTATGTAAAATTAGGCCTATTGCTATCACTCATATTAATATTAAAAGCAAGGTCGACGATAATACTCTTGCGAAATTTGAATCCACCAAAGTTGAGCCAGACTATCCACAAAAAAACTGAAACCAACTTGAACCGGGCAGAAATCATAGGGGACAAGTTCAAAGGAGAGATGGTTTTAATTTTATGAATACCGATAATTTCATCAGATCTACCCATTGATTTCAAACGACTATAATATCCTTTGCGTCTTGCATTCGCAATAACCATAAACAAGGCACAAGCCCGATCGTCGACCATTGCTGGATTAAATTTTGAACATTCGAACTTCAATTTCCTACTATTACATGTTGCGACACCTAAAATTTGTATGTTTATAAGCATAATGTATTGAAGAAAAACATTGTCTATCCTCTAGCGTTGCAGTAAAAGAAATATGTTTGCTTTTCTTATTAGAATATTATGATCTCAGGCGCAGCAACGTGCGCAGGGTAAAGCCAGTATTTACGTATTTATACTAAAGAAATTCCGAAATAAAAGCTATGTATATATATCTACATAGATAAAAGGGAGGGCATGGATGGAAATTGCTAATAGGAAAGAGCAAATGAATAAAATACCGTATAATAATATAGCGTCTGCAAATTTTTTTTTCAAATATTTGAAAGTACAAATTTTATCGCCAGTTCGTTCACGAATTTGGTTACCTAAACAATAATAAAGTGAAGCACAGCAACATTCACATATTTTTTTATTTATTAGCAATCAACTCGACTATGCAAATAACACGAATTTGTAGACTTACAAATGTGTCATCTTCAGAATTGTCCAAATTTATTTTTTTTTAAGTTCACATTTTCTAAATGAATAGCCTATTTCTTGACAGTAACTTGTGCAATTCTTTTATGAAAATAATGAGAACAGCTTTACTGTATTTAAATTATAAACTGGGTTTCTTTATTGCTTACTGTATTCACAACTCCGAAAAAAAGACTAAATTTAGTGTCACACAAACAAGATTGCAGTATTACCCGCTCAGAAAACATAGATCTAATATAGGCTATTGTCTACATTCCAGACGTAGCGATACTGGTCAAATTATACCTGCCAGATCAGGAGAAGGAAGCATAAAAAAATATATATATTTATATATACTGGGTAAGAGTGGGGTGGTTTTTACACAACCAAGTCATCATTGTGTCGATATGAATATAATCATACTACAAATCGACACTGGTCTTTTTCAACATTGCCCGATTACAACTTACATATTGCACATGAGCAATACAGATCGTGTCTACAAATGATTTCAAAAGGTTTTGTAAATATACTTTGCTGGTTCAGGTTAGGTTTGATAAACCAAATTTTGCTACCGTTGTGGCTGGTGTAAACTCATACAAAATGTAATCACTTCTTGTTTATATGTTTTATGCCAATTACCTGGAAAAATCCTAATTATAACCACAGCAAAAATATTAAAGATAACTAGGCTATCAACTTGAAGCAATGTATTTACATACTCGCCTTTGGCTAATACAATAGGTTTATTTGTAATAATAGGTAAATAATGCCTCTCGACACTCTCGAGAATACTATAGGATAATGTTATTAAATGTCAAAATAACGTTTAGCAGATTTGCCAAAAATATTATCTCCAATTACAGCTCCATTATTTAGGTTACAATGAAAATATGGAAAGAACCCCAATACCACAAAAAATAACAAATAAAACAAGTTACTTAAGATTAAACCCTTACGTACATTTCGATGACCATAACATCATCAGAGGGTCTTATTACAAAATTACAATCTAGCAAACAAGAAGTTGCAAACTAGAATCATCATTCTAGTTTGTAACTTCTCGTTTGCTAGATTGTAATTAGACCCTCTCATGATGACATGGTCATCGAAATGTACGTAAGGGTTTAATCTAGAAGTAACTTGTTTTATTTATTTTTTGTGGTATTGGGGTTCTTTCCAATATTTTCATTGTAATATATTGTACCACTGAGCTCTTGATATTGTGTATTATTTAGGTTGTTTAATTCGACACAAGACCTTAGCTGTCATGGGCCACCTCTTTCTGCTTACGTGGGAGGAGGGGGGGGAAGTTGTGCAATTTTTTTTTTACTTTGTGGAAAACTTGTTTTAATTTAAACTTTAAAACAGGAAGTTTCGTCTCATTGTGATACATAAATGTACTCTGATTACCTACCAATTTCACATCTAAAATAACTAATAAAAACCCCAATCCCAGTTAGGCAAAAGTGAAAGTATCATAATTTGAATATTCTCAATTACCTTCATGATTTTTATGCCATATTGGACATTCTCACCTTGATTTTTACATGACCAAATTGTAAACCCTTATGAAATACAATAGCTTCAATTGATTTGATGGATACGAGTGCCCTAATTAGGGATAAAATATAGGTTATCAATTTTGTCACTATTTCATCACCAGCTACAACCCCTTTATTTGAACAAATGTATGCTTACCTTACATTTCTACCTTACCATACTAATTTCTAAAAATTAGAATAAATTATTTTAAACGAATATAAAATAACTTGAGGTGTGTAAAAAGAACATAACTCTTAATAAATTAAAGTTCTAGAGCAAATAAAGTTTTAGTTTTCAAAGATGAAATGGTTAGGTTTAGAAATAAAATACCTGCACAGTAAATTAAGTAGAGTATAATTGGAATTTACAATTAAAAGTTGGCAAGCGATACTAAAGAGAATTGGGACACGTTTTGTAAAAACGTTAATGTGGTGAACAAATATTTGAGCGAAGTTAAAATTTCCAAGAAAATTAACCAGATTGATGAGAAATATATCAGACAGATCTAATAACCAAGCTTTGCTTGAAAAAGAAACAATAATAAAAATTTACCCAGTGGGAAAAGGAAATATTAAGTAAAGGTTTAAATGTTGATATTAGGAAAGAGGTATGCCTACTGATAAGTGAATGGAAGTTATTGAGTGGTATAACATTTTAAAATGAAACTGATAAAAATTGATAACATTAAAGAATTGAAAATAAAGTCAAGAATAATGATTTTTAACAAAGTGTTGCACAACAGTTTATTTCAATGCATTTTAGGAACAAAATGATGATACAGCTAATCACCTTCAATTGCCAAACTTCATATGAAAAATGTTGAGAGGAAATAAAGAAATAAACTGTTGTATTTTCCTAAACTAAGAAATTGATGTAGAAGATATTCTCAATATTAAAGAGCATATAGAACATTTCTTAATTTATTATCAATATATCAACTATCAACATAAAATTTACCTATGAAATAAAAGATAATAAATGTTTAGTTTCAAGTATTAGAAACAATAATAATAATAGCCTACTGAATTAGATATAGTGTATATAAAAAAAATACAAATAATGCTGGGTAAATCCCAGTAAATTCTATCATTGTAAATCTCAAATTAGCAGCATTCAAGTACTGTATATGGTCAATAGAATAATTATAATTCCTTTGAATAAAAATAATTTGAATTTTGACAGAATTAAAGAAATAGATAAATTTAATGGATATAATCCCAGAATAAGGAATATATGAAGAAAACAAAATTCAAAAAAGATTTCACCTCTTTAATAAGAGAAAATATTAAAAATAAATACATTAGGCTACCATTTGATATGGATATGACAAAAGGTTTAGAAGTTTTTTTTAAAAAAAAAAGTAAATATTCAAAGTATAAAGACTGAAATATTTACCAGGTGACCCAAAAGACAAAATAAATAAGTTAGATAAATCAGGGAGTAATAAAAAAAAAATTAATTCTCGTAAAGTTTTCATTGACCAAACAAAAAAAACTTTCAAAAGACTCAAAGAGCATATTAGCCATATAAAATTTTAAACCTGAAAAATCAAGTATTGCTGAACACATCTTACACACTAGACACGCTAAAACAAATGATCTTAAATTAGTGAACAATGTTGGAAAAAAGGCTGTTAAAGTGTTAGAAGTTTGTGTATTAATATATGACAATATCATTATAATTACTGATAAAGAGCCTATCTGGAACTGTCAATTACATTGGTTAATTAGGAGATGGTTCTAATCTTAAAAAAAAAAAATATATATATTTGTATTTTGGTAAAATTAGAAAATGTGTCATAGCAACTCTCTAACAGAGAATTTAAGAAGCAGGACCTTGCTGCAGAGGAGGAAATTATTACACCATTGGTCAGACAATGTAAAGGTGTGGCAAAGTAGTGACAAGTGTATATATTTGATGAAAATCTTGTCATAAATATAATTTATTGTGTTAATAACCACCGAGGACTGTTGCTGTGGAATCGAAATATGAAAAAGGTGTTGAAAAGGTTATGTGGTATAGGTTTTATTTATTTTAATTGGTGTAATTTTAATGTTTATAGGTTGTAACAAGAATATCTGTGCACACAACTGACCTTTGGATGTCACTAGAAAAAGATTAAATAATCTCAGATATAATATTAATCTTATGTAAATGCAGTTTCGAATTTAAAATGAATATACAAGTGCTCTTGAAAAAGTCATTGAATAGGAGCTTAAATTGAATTAAAGAGAGGAACAAGTGAAAATGGGTCCATAGAATTAAAACCATTATTCAAAATCATAATTAGTAGTAGTTAATTACAAACTTTTTTTACTACTGTAACCTATTTATATTGTGTGCTTTGAACAATCACGAATTGTAAGATATTGTGCCAAATTAAGGTGCAAGTCAATAAAATGTGTACTGGGTATATTACATTTGTGGGGGGGGGGGGGTAATGTGTTGCAAATGTTGTTCAAAATTATAAACAAAACCAAACAAAAGTTGCTTGTTGTAGTCATCTTGAATTCACTGATTAACTATAACTATATGCCCTTAGGTATTCACTTAGTTAAGAATCATTTAATCATAGCAAAACCAAACTGTTGAAAAAATTCATGTAGGCCTATCGAATTTTAATAAAAAATTGTAGCTGTAAAAGTATTATGGGGGAACATTTCGAGTAATGTAAAGGTAAAATAACTTATAAACAAATTAGAAAGATCAGTTAAAGGTGAAAAACAAATTCACATGATAAATAAATGTTAGTTACTTGGGAAAAGCTGAACAGCAATTAAAAATATTACAGAATAAATTTATTAAAATTTATAATGGCACCACTATGTGGTGTCACTATTAGTCATTTCAGAAGAAAAATACAGTTGATAAACGAGTCAATATATATTGATTTTAATTATAGTTTCTGCAACTTATTTGCCCTTATCAAGCCTAAAACCGGATTGAATTATTTTAAATTTTTATCTTACAAAAAATTTTAAACCCAACTACAATAAATAATCCTTATTGAATTATATCTTTAGAAATAGTCAGAACAACTAATATAATAAACCCACCAAATTAATGAAAATCAGAATATACACAAATAAAAGAAAAAAAAAAAAAAAAAAAAAAAATATATATATATATATATATATATATATATACATACAAATAATAACTGTATGAAACAACTGTTGTGTAATGTTTAACATAAATAAATGAAACCCCTCAAACAAATAACTTTCTTCATTTATTTTTAATACCTACAAAAAATAAAAGAAGAAAGTTATTTTTGTTTGAGAGGTTTCATTTATTTATGTTACACACAAATAATGATTATATAAATCCATAAACAATACAGAGCCTACCTTTAAGATGGAGAATCGACATACAAAGAAAATGAAATTTTAAATAAAAACACAGAAATAATATTTTGCAAGTTTATTACAGAGAAGGAGGTATACCTACAATACCAATCTGGTTGTAATTGTAAATTACTAACCCATATATAAGCTGTATTTTCCTTAATAAATAAAATACAAGATGTTTAACTCTGAAATGTTATTTCAATTTTGGGGATTTTATGAAATGAGTTATTAATTATAAATAATAAAAAAAATACATACCTGCAACTTTTCTTGTAACTATCAAAATATTGTTGCTGTTTATGTCGAGCCGGTTGTTAATTACTTATTATACTTTTGCTATTGCTTGCGACCAGACTTTTAGTTAACTAAAAGTTGTTAAATTGTTAACTTACACTTGGAGGCAACGTTTTCGTCTTTCCATGTAAGACAATAAAGTTTCCTCCAAGTGTAAGTTAACAATTTAACAACTTTCTTGTAACCTTACATTGATAGAGAACCAAGGTTAATAAACAAATAACCAATTCAACATTTAATCAAATGAAATTGAATAAAATACAAACAGCTTCATTAAGACAGATTTTTTTATACATTAATTATTAGCAAAACAGAAATGAGAAACAGCACCTGGAAATAAAATCCAATATAACATAGTTACAAGTGAAATTATTCTAAATAAAATATTCAATTTTCATTACATAATCAGTTATTGTAAATGTTAGAAAAATTATACTCTGAAACTAAAACATACTGGCTAAACAAAAAAAAAAAATAATATATTGGATTCCTACAAACACAGGTGATCAGTCTGTATTGGTAGGTCAAAATGAGGGCAGTCTGATATTGCAACTATGAAAATAATACAATAGAGTACAATGTAATACAATACAATATACTGAGATATATAGCAGTGACATTTAGAGTTAACTGTTAGGCCTTCAATAAAAATACTCACTAGAATAAGATGGCAAAATTTACAAAAAAAGAAAGAAAACAACAAAAGATTACAATACATAATAGATTTAGGGATTCACTCCAAGGTTTAAGAAAATACAAATTCAGTAAACAATCTCTGGCTAAAGTACTTCTGTACGACAAGGTGAGGAAATATTAAAATAGGTATAAGCGATTGAACAAAGTTATAAAGTTAATAAAACACAACTTAAATTAATGTAAAAGTTTTACTATTGAGGCATTGAAAAGTGGTTTTTAGTAATCACACTCACTATGTAGTTCAAGATTCAGTGTAACAATAAACAATAGCCAATTAGTGAATAATCTAACAAGTTCCAAGAGTGCAGTCAAAACAAAGGAGGGAAAAACACAGGTCCAATATTTGCCTTTATGTTCAAAATAAGTCACTAACATTCGCAGTTGACTACTTAATCTAACAAAAACAATTAAGTACCATGCACTGGTGATTAAAACACAAAGTAAATATATCCATATGTCTGAAGAAATTGCTGCAGTTCTGAAAAGCAATGTTGAGTGATGAATGATAAAGTCTGTTGCTCACCCTGAGGAGTCTATGAAAGACGTTCAACGGCGGAGAGAGTCAGAGATGTAGTTTGTAGCTGAAGTCTTCGTAAGGTGTGGTAGCCTTCGTTAGATTCGCATGGTGTTGCATATTTTACTGCTGAAGATGACTTTTTCTATATCCTTGGATTGGAGTGTGTAGTCGTTAATTCCGTCCAACGAAGTGACCCCAAGACATCCATCTGAACAGAATGTTGAGTGCGGAGGAACGACCTTCGATGATGGTGCGTTGTCCACTGACCAGAAAGTAGCTCAAGATGTCTGCTCCTAAAATTAATGTAAAAGTCTTACCACTTGTGTGTTTAAACATAGTCCTTAGTAATCACTCACCAGTAGTTCAGGTTCACTGTAACACTTTACGATTACTAATGAGTTAATAATTTAACAAGTCCTAATATCCAGTGTAGTCAACAAATATTAGGAAATAACACAAGTCCGATATTTGTCTTTATGTTCAAAAAAAGTCACTATAACACTGGCGGATGAAGTAATACTTAATCTAACAAAATAATTAAGCACTATGCAGTGATGAATAAACACATCCATTTGTCTGAAGAAATTGCTGCACTTCTGAAAAGCAATGTTGAGTGATGAATGAAAAGTCTGTTGCTCACCCTGAGGAGTCGATGAAAGACGTCCAACGGCGGAGAGAGTCGGAGATGTAGTTTGTAGCTGAAGTCTTCGTAAGTTGTCACGTAAGGTGTGGTAGCCTTCGTTAGATTCGCATGGTGTTGCATATTTTACTGCTGAAGATGACTTTTTCTATATCCTTGGATTGGAGTGTGTAGTCGTTAATTCCGTCCAACGAAGTGACCCCAAGACATCCGTCTGAACAGAATGTTGAGTGCGGAGGAACGACCTTCGATGATGGTGCGTTGTCCACTGACCAGAAAGTAGCTCAAGATGTCTGCTCCTAAAATTAATGTAAAAGTCTTACCACTTGTGTGTTTAAACATAGTCCTTAGTAATCACTCACCAGTAGTTCAGATTCACTGTAACACTTTACGATTACTAATGAGTTAATAATTTAACAAGTCCTAATATCCAGTGTAGTCAACAAAAATTAGGAAATAACACAAGTCCGATATTTGTCTTTATGTTCAAAAAAAGTCACTATAACACTGGCGGATGAAGTAATACTTAATCTAACAAAATAATTAAGCACTATGCAGTGATGAATAAACATATCCATGTGTCTGAAGAAATTGCTGCACTTCTGAAAAGCAATGTTGAGTGATGAATGATAAAGTCTGTTGCTCACCCTGAGGAGTCGATGAAAGACGTCCAACGGCGGAGAGAGTCGGAGATGTAGTTTGTAGCTGAAGTCTTCGTAAGTTGTCACGTAAGGTGTGGTAGCCTTCGTTAGATTCGCATGGTGTTGCATATTTTACTGCTGAAGATGACTTTTTCTATATCCTTGGATTGGAGTGTGTAGTCGTTAATTCCGTCCAACGAAGTGACCCCAAGACATCCATCTGAACAGAATGTTGAGTGCGGAGGAACGACCTTCGATGATGGTGCGTTGTCCACTGACCAGAAAGTAGCTCAAGATGTCTGCTCCTAAAATTAATGTAAAAGTCTTACCACTTGTGTGTTTAAACATAGTCCTTAGTAATCACTCACCAGTAGTTCAGGTTCACTGTAACACTTTACGATTACTAATGAGTTAATAATTTAACAAGTCCTAATATCCAGTGTAGTCAACAAATATTAGGAAATAACACAAGTCCGATATTTGTCTTTATGTTCAAAAAAAGTCACTATAACACTGGCGGATGAAGTAATACTTAATCTAACAAAATAATTAAGCACTATGCAGTGATGAATAAACACATCCATTTGTCTGAAGAAATTGCTGCACTTCTGAAAAGCAATGTTGAGTGATGAATGAAAAGTCTGTTGCTCACCCTGAGGAGTCGATGAAAGACGTCCAACGGCGGAGAGAGTCGGAGATGTAGTTTGTAGCTGAAGTCTTCGTAAGTTGTCACGTAAGGTGTGGTAGCCTTCGTTAGATTCGCATGGTGTTGCATATTTTACTGCTGAAGATGACTTTTTCTATATCCTTGGATTGGAGTGTGTAGTCGTTAATTCCGTCCAACGAAGTGACCCCAAGACATCCGTCTGAACAGAATGTTGAGTGCGGAGGAACGACCTTCGATGATGGTGCGTTGTCCACTGACCAGAAAGTAGCTCAAGATGTCTGCTCCTAAAATTAATGTAAAAGTCTTACCACTTGTGTGTTTAAACATAGTCCTTAGTAATCACTCACCAGTAGTTCAGATTCACTGTAACACTTTACGATTACTAATGAGTTAATAATTTAACAAGTCCTAATATCCAGTGTAGTCAACAAAAATTAGGAAATAACACAAGTCCGATATTTGTCTTTATGTTCAAAAAAAGT
The DNA here is from genome assembly GCA_036971475.1 of Prosapia bicincta. Taxonomy (NCBI): domain Eukaryota; kingdom Metazoa; phylum Arthropoda; class Insecta; order Hemiptera; family Cercopidae; genus Prosapia; species Prosapia bicincta. Next base: position 206,983,423 of record JBAIZL010000001.1, read on the forward strand.
CACTATAACACTGGCGGATGAAGTAATACTTAATCTAACAAAATAATTAAGCACTATGCAGTGATGAATAAACATATCCATGTGTCTGAAGAAATTGCTGCACTTCTGAAAAGCAATGTTGAGTGATGAATGATAAAGTCTGTTGCTCACCCTGAGGAGTCGATGAAAGACGTCCAACGGCGGAGAGAGTCGGAGATGTAGTTTGTAGCTGAAGTCTTCGTAAGTTGTCACGTAAGGTGTGGTAGCCTTCGTTAGATTCGCATGGTGTTGCATATTTTACTGCTGAAGATGACTTTTTCTATATCCTTGGATTGGAGTGTGTAGTCGTTAATTCCGTCCAACGAAGTGACCCCAAGACATCCATCTGAACAGAATGTTGAGTGCGGAGGAACGACCTTCGATGATGGTGCGTTGTCCACTGACCAGAAAGTAGCTCAAGATGTCTGCTCCTAAAATTAATGTAAAAGTCTTACCACTTGTGTGTTTAAACATAGTCCTTAGTAATCACTCACCAGTAGTTCAGATTCACTGTAACACTTTACGATTACTAATGATTTAATAATTTAACAAGTCCTAATATCCAGTGTAATCAACACAAATTAGGAAATAACACAAGTCCGATATTTGTCTTTATGTTCAAAAAAAGTCACTATAACACTGGCGGATGAAGTAATACTTAATCTAACAAAATAATTAAGCACTATGCAGTGATGAATAAACACATCCATTTGTCTGAAGAAATTGCTGCACTTCTGAAAAGCAATGTTGAGTGATGAATGAAAAGTCTGTTGCTCACCCTGAGGAGTCGATGAAAGACGTCCAACGGCGGAGAGAGTCGGAGATGTAGTTTGTAGCTGAAGTCTTCGTAAGTTGTCACGTAAGGTGTGGTAGCCTTCGTTAGATTCGCATGGTGTTGCATATTTTACTGCTGAAGATGACTTTTTCTATATCCTTGGATTGGAGTGTGTAGTCGTTAATTCCGTCCAACGAAGTGACCCCAAGACATCCGTCTGAACAGAATGTTGAGTGCGGAGGAACGACCTTCGATGATGGTGCGTTGTCCACTGACCAGAAAGTAGCTCAAGATGTCTGCTCCTAAAATTAATGTAAAAGTCTTACCACTTGTGTGTTTAAACATAGTCCTTAGTAATCACTCACCAGTAGTTCAGGTTCACTGTAACACTTTACGATTACTAATGAGTTAATAATTTAACAAGTCCTAATATCCAGTGTAGTCAACACAAATTAGGAAATAACACAAGTCCGATATTTGTCTTTATGTTCAAAAAAAGTCACTATAACACTGGCGGATGAAGTAATACTTAATCTAACAAAATAATTAAGCACTATGCAGTGATGAATAAACATATCCATTTGTCTGAAGAAATTTCTGCACTTCTGAAAAGCAATGTTGAGTGATGAATGATAAAGTCTGTTGCTCACCCTGAGGAGTCGATGAAAGACGTCCAACGGCGGAGAGAGTCGGAGATGTAGTTTGTAGCTGAAGTCTTCGTAAGGTGTGGTAGCCTTCGTTAGATTCGCATGGTGTTGCATATTTTACTGCTGAAGATGACTTTTTCTATATCCTTGGATTGGAGTGTGTAGTCGTTAATTCCGTCCAACGAAGTGACCCCAAGACATCCGTCTGAACAGAATGTTGAGTGCGGAGGAACGACCTTCGATGATGGTGCGTTGTCCACTGACCAGAAAGTAGCTCAAGATGTCTGCTCCTAAAATTAATGTAAAAGTCTTACCACTTGTGTGTTTAAACATAGTCCTTAGTAATCACTCACCAGTAGTTCAGGTTCACTGTAACACTTTACGACTACTAATGAGTTAATAATTTAACAAGTCCTAATATCCAGTGTAGTCAACAAAAATGAGGAAATAACACAAGTCCGACATTTGTCTTTATGTTCAAAATAAGTCACTATAAAACCTCACGGTTCTTTTCATGGTTAATCTAACAATTGTCTAACAAATTAAATAGTCATTGTTCAGAATATTGTAACAAAATAATACACTAATATTGCATAAAACACCAAATAGATACAAGCAAATGTCTCAATAAAAGTCTGGCTTTAAAAAAACCAGATTCCAACCCAAAACTTTGAATTAATAACAGTTTAGAATTATAGATGTTCAAATTATTAATGTTCTACTGTATACTAACCTCCACCTATGCTAGGAATATTTTTATATATTCGAGTATACTTTCCTCTCTTTCTTAACATTATATTTTCCTTTGATAACGAATTTTGAAATAACTTTACTTACAAAAGTTTTATCATACTATCTTTGAAGAGGTACTACTTAAGTTTTGAAAATGGAGTCTTTCCAAAACGAGTAAACAAAAAAAAACATTGTAATGCTAGGAAAGGCAGAAAAATGTACTCGTACAAAAAATGTACATTATTTCAAAAACTTACCATTTGTCATCTTGTTACTCAATATTTAACAATGTCTTACCTCATAATTGTAAAACATTACTTTAATTCTCAAGTTATCTTGAAATCCTTTTACAAATTAAATAATAGTATTAAAACAGGATTTTTATGAAACTTGTGAGTCAATGTACAATTAAAACTAATAAAAAAAAATGGTTTGAGGTGTTGAACTATATAAGTAAGGAATCCTAAATATATTTAAATCATATTTATAAAAATAAATGTGGCTGTAAAAAGTAATATCAAGTAAACCCATAAATATTTAATCAATTACTATACAATAGAATAATTTTGATTTTAGAATCTAAAACATCTTTTAAACGCACAGTAATAATAGTCCTTCCTGCGGCAGTTAAAACAGCAATGTTTTTTTTTTCAATAGTTCTGAAACAAAATAATGGTTCACTTAAATAGATAATGTATAAAAATGTTTTTAACAATAAAAATAATAATATTTTATTTGTATTGTTACAAATGGAAGCTTTCAAATGACCAACTTGTCAATTAATGCAACTAACTTACGACAATCAATTAACCAACATTCATGTCGTTCAAATGACGGACACTTGAACGACATTCAACTTATCGACATTTACACGACGTGCCACACACATATTATTATAATATTGTAAAAATGAGTCTTTTTTTCAATCATTTATTCATATAGAAAATTGCATCATTTTTACTAATCCTTTATTTATATAGTAACTGCTCATTATTCTGACTGGTTCTTAACGTTTTTGTAGAAATTATTCTCACAATATACTGACAATTAATAAAAGAAAAAGAAATCTTTGTTTTTAAAATTCGTTTCTATTATTAGTTTACCTATATTTGTAAAATTTAAATATTGTCCTTTTATTTATTTATCAATTTAAAAACAAAATATAGAGTTAAATAGTCCTAATACTAGAAATTATCAAAATTTATTTTTTAAATCCGTAAGCTATTTTGCTAATTAAATTTTAAAACTTCACTATTGTTCTTTGTTGGGCATTTATTTATGTAAATATAAAAAACATTTACTTAATTAGAGCTTAGCTAGTGAGAACTATTCACAAAGGTAAAATTCAAATTAGTGAGCTCAAAATCTCACCAAAAATTAGTTTTTAATAAACAAACTAGTTTCGGTTATGATTATGTTTATATAAAACAATTTTTTAAAATAAAAATAAAGTACAATCTATTTTATTACAGTTCAATAGTATCATTAAAATCAAAATTTAGTTTATGGCTAAGAAAATGTATTTATATAAAATAGGAGTGTAAGAAATTGTTACTGGTGATGTTGTACACACGAAAGTTATAGTTACACAATGATTGATGGCAATGTAGATACCACTTATCAAAATGCAGAAGATACAACCCATATTGTCAGTTCTCACAAGGATTTAAGAAACACTTCGTAATTTGAACAATCCTGAATATATTTAAACAGTTGTTATAGTTGACTGTAATAATACAGTCAATAGCATGAAATATTTTTTTTGTAGAACATTTGCTCATATAGGGAAGCAGGATTCTGCTAATTTGTATCAATTATTTAATTTTCCATGTTTTGTAGAATGGAAAAAATTCAATTAAAAATTTTTTCAATAAAATGATCAATAGCATTATTTTATTCCATCTTTAACTTGAATTACTACTTTTAAACTTAACATATAATAATTTCATACTTGCCTGTTAAAGCATTTACTTTTTTGTGCTCATGAGCAAAGCTGGCCCGATACATTTTTCCCATTGTCTACTTAGACCATAATTGACCCCAGTTAGAAATGACAGATGTATGAATGTTTGATGCAATATATTCTGTTTTGTGCATGGAATAGTGTATGTTGACTTGTTATCACAAAAAAATGGGATGTGTGCACAAGTTTAATAATTCTATAAGGTGTGTGGTAATAATAGTGCTTTGTTATAGTTTTGTACTTGGGAATCAACAGTACCTTTAATTACTTTCTAAGGCACACTACCTCAATGAAAAAAAAATAAATAAATAAAGCCAAAATGTTGAATTACTAATGTTACGCTGTGTACTACCAAAAACTTATACGTGGTGTATAGATATATAAAAAGAGCGGTACTGAAATATGCAACGTTATAATTACCTAATACCAATTAATTGTATTTTTAAAGTTGATTTTTATTATAAATATTATTACTTAATTATAAACTATTTTATTTATTACTAATATTAATATTTAAATTTCATGTTATTATTTGAATTTAAACAGGCATTCTATATTTATCACTACAGGCCTCATTTTTCGCTGCCAGGAAGTTAGTGTTAACACTAGCTGGTGCTGGAACCATGTAAAGGTAGAATTTTAGATTGGTGTAAATTGTTTTCTAAAGTTAAACTAATTCTGTAAACAAGTGTAAGGGAAAGTTTGACATCTGGAGGGGTCAAAGAACTCACACAAGCAGGGTGTAACTGCTACAAAAAATGAAGAATTCAAACAGCAAAAAACATTGGCAAAAGGTTCAGTGGTTCAATATTTAAAACTTTAATCCTATTTGGCTAAAACACGATAAGAGGAGTTAAATTGCTTGCTTAAACTCCTGACAGGTGTGGCTGTAGATAGCCTATTGTAAAGTCTTGAGATATAAACTATTCTTTATAATTATTTCCTTATAAAATCCTCTATTGTATAAATAACTCTTTAGTTATATTATATACTAAATTCTTTATATACTATACAACTATTCTTTGAGCTTAGCTTGTGAGGTTATGTTAAAAAAAAATTAAAACATAAACAAAACTCACAAATTAATCATTTAATAATACACGTTTGCGTCAATAAATGATTAATTTGTGGGTTTGTGTGTGTCTTTTATTTGTTTTAACATAACCTCACAAGCTATTCTCAAAGAATAGTTGTAATATATTTTTTTCATTTACCTAGTTTACTATTCTAGCTGTTTAGTCCTAAGGTTTTAGTACTAGGATTAGTGTTTAGGATTTAGTTTTATTTTTTTTAGTTTTATATTAGTTTATTATTTGTCTAGGCAATGTTAGCTGTATTTGGTTCTTTATAAGAAACAGAAACAAAATTGGCATGATTATTTTCTTGTCAAAAAGGCTATTTGCATGAAGTATATTTATTTAAATTATGTTTAAATTATTTAAAATAAAAATAGTTGAATTGAGTACGTTTTTGAAAACTAACCTAACGAGTGGCTTCATTTTGCACTTTTAATCACCTCATTTAATTGTTAAAAATGTCTATGTGAAATTGCAGATGGCCTGTTGGTCACAATACATTCCATGTCTAACACAGAAGTAAAACTTAAGTTGTAAACTTTGTTCTGTAAGTTTTCTTTGTGGTAGTCCCAACCCCACAGGGATACAAACATCCTTTGCAAATGGTTAACAATAAGAAAATGCCATCGTTTTTCATCATTCAAACATGAATGGCTTGATATCATAAGAATAATTTGTGTAATTAAAAATCAGTAACTAAATCTTTTCTAGGTATCATGTAGCTTCATTGAGATAATGCAATGAAAACTAACAATAGTAATATGACAGTTATTAATGTAGACTAAGTTATTTCAGATTTTCAAAAAATTACTGCTTGTCGACATCTTACAGAACTGTAAAGGTGTTAGACGTTTACAGTTTTCTCTAAAATACAGTATTTCTATTACAAGTATGAAAAATAATACATTTACAGTAGTCAAAATATAAAGAGCATATACTGATAAGAATTATAAAAATTTTAATTAATAAAGAATAACTGAAAGAGTTATACTTAATTCCAACTAAAGTTGCATGTATACTTGACACTCAAAAAATGTGATAACTGCGATGGGTAGTTATGGTTGTCGTCTGGGTTAGCTATCATGGCTTGTAACTAATTTTATATTCACTTCCAAATACTGTGGTAATGTTAGCTATAACGTTACTTGTATAGATAACACGCCCATAATTCGTTGTTGTAGCTTCTAAGATAGTTCAACGATTGATACTATTAGTAGGTATAGTTTTTTTGGTAGGGTAATTTGTTATTGACATCCAAATAATGTAGAAATGTTACTTGTATACATAACATGCCTAAATAATTATTCCATTACAATAATGTTCTCTAAACTCTACAGCCGCTAAACAATAGGTAGGTACGGCGAGTGTCCGGGCTAGTAGGTATTCCAATTTAATATTGCAGCTAATTTAATTTAGTTTCCTTGTAGCCAATTTAATACTGACATCCAAAAATTGTAACAGTGTTATATTTATTTGTAACATGCCGGCAAAGGAAAATGTAATTAGGTTCTTTTGTTACAACAGTTTTACCATAGGTAGGTACGGTTTTTGTCCGTTCTTGATATCATGGCTTTGGCTAATTTATTTGCCTAGTTTCAATATTGTGGTGTAGTTAGTTCTGAAGCTAAATGTGTACGTAATATGCTTGCAAAGAAAAATGTTGGCAGAATTGTCATTTTCAATCCCTAAAACCGCTTAACGAAGGTAGGTTTTAAGATTTTGTTGTTCTGTCAGTTTATATAGGAACATAACTAATTAAATAAAATGTCTGTAGTGTTGTAAAAAGTTTGTAAGTAATCCTAAATATATTTTAAATCGCGTGTGTATAAGAAATACCATTTTTTTAATATTTATAAGTGAATGAACAGAAGCTTGTTTTTTGCCCTAGAATATAACACTAACTTCCTGCCAGTTTTTTAAGGCATGCCTCTGATTACAATTAAAATGTATAGCCTTTTCAAAAGTAGGTAAATGTTTTGTTTACTATAAAAAACTATGTTTGTTACTTATTGTTATTCTGCAATTAATTTCATACAAAAAAATTAATCATGTACATTTAAAATGGTTTGCTTATATATTCCTTTTCCTACTAATAATGTAAAAACTTATTACAATAGAATAATTAATTACTGTTAAAATAAATTAGAGAAAAATCAGTAATTATTTGATTTTTTTATGCTTATATGCAAAAGAGTGAACATTTACCTAAAAAACATAGTGTATTCATGGTTTGGAACAAATACACTTTATTCTGAAATTATTTGCTTATTGGGAATTGCAACCTGAATAAAACACATATTAAACATTAAACAAATGTTTACATCGCTATATGATAATGGTATAAAAAGGTTTATGTCTTTAGTTTCTAGTTTCATATATGTTAACTAAAATTACACTCTATATAAGAACAAAGATTATTGGCAATACAAACTATGGTTTTACAATAAGAAAATATAGAGAAACAAAAGCTATATACAGCAACCTGTATAGACTAAAAAAATTCATAGTAAAACAGACCACTAAATTAGACTAAATTAATAACAAAATATTTATTATATTGAAACAGGAAGTATGAAATTTCTAGTGGTTAGAGAAATATGCACTTACCTGAAAGCTTTCAGGTTAAACCACTTTCTTCTTATATTCACACTGTGGTGATACCACATCAAAATCCATAAATGTATATTCTCTTGCAATGTTAACAGCAAAATTTTCTTACACGGAAACATGACTTGTAAATTTTTCCGTTGTGTGGAACATTTAACATGATGCAATAGAAAATGTTATCCTGTGGGACATTCAAAGAGAAATCAGGTGTACCAACTTTAAAACTAAAACAAAATATGTAGGAGTACCTATTGGAGTTTTAATTTGTATGATTTTGATAGAAATACTCAGATTTAAAATATATGTTTTAAACTTTATTAATAGTAAAAAATATTAAAATTGTTAAGACATTCATTTTATCTCTTAGTCAACTTGTTACATAAATGGTATATGATTTATCATTAAAACTGTTTTTTTAACTTGAACTGTTTAACTGGAAAAGCATTTCCAGTTCAAATTTTTTTTAATTTTATGAAGTTTAATGAGTTATAAAACACTTGAAGGTTTCAAATAATGAATTATGAAATCACTTTACATGATAAATGCAAAATTAACAATTCGAAAAAATAAACAAAAAATCTATATTGACACTATAAATTATTACAATGAAAATATTGGACCCCAATATTGAAAGAACCCCAATATCGAAAAATTAATCTATACTACCAAATAGTACAAGTTACTTAAGATTAAACCTTTATGTAGATTTTCAGTGACCATGTCATCATCATCAGAGGGTCTTATTACAAAATACAATCTAGCAAACAAGAAGTTACAAGCCTGACATGAATTCTCCTTTATCTCCTAAATATTTAACAAACAAAATACAAAACTAGTACATTTGTTTACCTTAAACTAAGTTAAAAGACAACAATTGAAAGTCCTAAAGGTCTGACAACTGTATTTATGACCTTACTACTAGACAATATCCTTACCCCAAAGCAGTGTCGGTTTACCACCTTTTTACTTGGGCCTTTTATTGTTCTTTTCAAGGCTCTCGGCCGTTTTTACTAACTATGTAATTTCACAAGTCTTAAATATACTAACATGAATTTCATTATATTGCTGGCTTATAGTATTTTTTTTAGCAGTCGACAATTGAAAATACCACTTATTTCGTGAGTTACATCACAAATGATACGCAGAATTCCCGTGTCACTTGTTTATTAAATATGGCCCCTTATATAAGTTATAGAATTTAGCACACAACCCGGTCCGTTTTCGATGCATTTAAAGCCCTTAGTAGTACCAAATCCCCTACCTCGTAATCTGTAGCTGGGTTCTTATTAAATTGGGCAGCACATTTCTCTCTCCTCTCCTTCATGTGAATACATATTTCTGACGATGATTTTACATTTGTTTCCCGATTATCTGGAGACTTCACCACTTTCTGCCATATTCTTTGCTGTTTCCTTCCAAACTGAGCTTCAATTGGAGTCGTTCTGATTGTGTCTTGGTAGATTTCGTTGATGAGTGTTTAATATCTTCTCCCAAGCACGATGATTTTCTTTAATTAGTATTCTAAACAACTGATTTAATTTTCTCATGGTGCGTTCTAATCTGAAACTCTGGGGGTTCCGCACGCTTGTATGTCTTATCTTGATAATGGGTACAAATTGGGTTTATATGTGGGCTGTTTGCTCTTTCAATCACACCATTTTCTAACATTCTGGCTATTTCGTCATTAACTGCGTCCCTATATGTCAAAGAAATCGGCCAACTCACTTGCTTATAAGGCATATAATCAGTTACTCCAAAGCTATGCTGGTAGTAGGTACTAATCAATCCAGATTTTGAATTAAAAAATGTTCTATATTTAATTAGTAAATTTGTCAACTTGTCCTGTTGTTCCTCATTAATAGTATTAATATTAGCTATCTTATCTTCATATTGAGCCTTAATTCCATCACAGTTAATTACATGCTGATGGGTTTGGCAAAATTTAAATTTATTTTCCTCCTGTCTCGAGTTATTATTAATGTTTTTATTACCAATTTCTATCGTCTTTTGTACGAAATTCATAATTGCTTCATTGCCCAAAATAAATTCCTAAAATACATGGTGTTATCAAGTTTGGCACTATTATAAACTGAGTTTCCAACACGTAAGCTCCTATTAGGATTGTCGTTACTACCTGTTGTTTTATAGGATTTGATTTGTGATTAGACTATATATATATATATATATATATATATATATATATATATATATATATATATATATATATATAAAGAACTAAGTCAAAATACAAATACAAGAATTATAATTGAATTTATAATTCAAAGCTTTTCGTTGGCTAACAGTACCAACATCATCAGGGATATTAAACAATTACATATTGCGAATATTACAAATATCCACCATTAAGTGCAATGATTTTACCTTGTGTGATGAGGCACCTCTCGGTCACTTGACCATTGTCGAATCACTATATATATATATATATATATATATATATATATATATATATATATATATATATACATATACAGAGTGTTTCAGGAGGAATCTGCATACTGCACGAGTTAATTCCTTTCACCTTAATAATAATAAAGTTCATATAAACATAGGCCCGGAAATGCTTTCTTGGTGAGTTACACAAGGTAAAAGGTTTAAACAAAAATTCAGCTCCGTCAGTGAAATTACCTCACACTGAAATTTTTAGGGTGTTAATTGAGTTTGTTAATTAGAAACGTTTTATGTAAAATGAGCTTAAAAAATTCGTAGGAAAAAATTGAGGTTAAGCAAAAAGTTTAGGGTCAAAACACACTTTTTTGCGTTTGGACTACAATAACTGCGTTAAATTGCCTGTACTTAAAACGTATTGAATTAACAAACTCAACTGACACCCTAAAAATATCACTGTGTTAATTTTACTAAGGCAGGTGAATTTCAGGTTAAATCTTTGATTCTGTATAACTCACTTTTCAAGATTCGTGTTTATATGAACTTTTTCATTATTTTGGTGAGAGGATTAAGTTGTGCAGTATGGCAAATTTCTCCTGAAACACCCTATATATACATATAATTGAGTACAGTTTGAGTACAGTACTCTTGAGTACGATTTAAGTTTTGAAAATGGAATCACTCCGAAACGCGTCAACATAGGGAAATATTGTAACGTCGGGAAAGACAGAAAACTGTACTAAAAATATATCCTGAGTGACTGAATTAACGTGGAGTCGAAACTATGAAAGGTAGAGACTTTAAATTTGAAGTGTACATTAAGGTTTTCATGGACGTACACTAAGAAAGGATTTTGCAAAATTTTGATTTTAAAGCTTAAAAATTGCAAAATACCCATTTCAAATGCACGGAGAGAGTATAATTTCAGAGACTATGCCTCTTCTATATTTAGTATAAAGTCTTACTAGATAACAGGTCAGCACTAGAACTATTCTATTTAATCAATATTTTTCAAAATTTTTAAGTTTGTACCTGGTAATATAATTTATGAAATTAAACTACTACTTGATTTTATAATTATAGTAAATTTAGTACTAACTTGCAAACTTACTCTCATCAAAACGTCCTGTTTAACTTAGTTTTCAAAAAATTTTCCCTGACTATAAGTTTACCAAATTGTATTTTTACAAGGTTTAATCATAAAAATATCTTAATTGAGGAATTTATATACAATACAATCAAATAACATTTTAAAAATAAGTTGTTTATTCAAGAGGGTATCTTGAAGCAAGAAATATGTTTGTTAACATAGAATGGTTGTATTTTTTTAAAGATTGTTTTCTAATGTATTTTAGTCTTTTTACGAAATCCATGCAAGCAATTGTGTTTTAATTATAAATCTTGCAAACAATTTAACTATAACATATGACTCAATCCCAATGGTTCGAACTATAATAGAATGATTATTATTTTAATGCCACTTTTAAGAGGCAAAACTTTTTATATTTGTATGATTAATTAATTATTAGTCAAGTATAATTTTGTAAAATATATTTTATAAATAAGTAGCCTATTAAAATTATATTGTATTCAGAAAATGTGTGAATCAGTAATTAGTCACTGTCTAACGATTTTATAATCGTGACGACAATAAAATACATGTAGTAGTTATAATACCTGTTAACCTTGGACAACTAAAACATTGTATTTGTAATTGGCCTTACGAATGTTTTTTTTTCATCTTACATTTACGATGCACAGACTGGCTTTGGTAAATTTCAATAATAGATGTACAGTTATGAAATGTGGTTCAAAATATTGGTTCAGATTGTAAGTAGGTTTAACTGCAGGTAGGTGTTGGAGATTACACAAACAATTTGTGCCTACTAAATGTAAGTTGCGGAAGTAAAGATCAAGTAGTGTGTTTGTGCATTGTACTTTATACCCCACTGCAGGAAGACTGAGTGTGTTTGTGCATTGTACTATATACCTCACGGCAGGAAGTCTGGGAAGAAAAATGGCTATAGAGAAATCTCATACAAATGTTTATTTTATATGAATAGACACTGTTTTAAAAGATTATATTGCAAATACTCTTACCTAATTCATAAAACATCTGGTAAATGTATTACATAGTTTTCTAAATAAAAGTAGTTTTATCCAATATTGTAAACAATGTAAGTTTTCACCTAATCATCACTGTAATAAACTACATCTAGTAGTTATTAGCCATTACTCTAGACAACTAATGTATACAAATGTTATATTGTCAAATATCTAACAAATATTTTCGATTGGTCTGTTGTTCTAATATTTCTGCAAATCAAACTTTTATTAAAACTTCATTTAGCAAGTCTCATTGGTAATACAGATATTGTCAGGCATTTATTTCATAAATACCGTGCACAGATTCTCTGTAATGATACATCGTCTAGTTTATTAATAGAAGATTAACAAGTACTAAAAAATAATAAATAGTTAATAAATAGTGTACACACACACACACACACACACACACACACACACACACACACACACACACACACACACACACACACACACACACACACACACACACACACACACACACACACACACACACACACACACACACACACACATACACACACACACATATGTAATTGTTAATTTGATATCGAAATTAAAAGAAGTAGCATAATTATAAAGTTTTTACGCATGACTAATAATTATTAACTATGGTAATAGTTATCATTAAGTAATTAGTAAATAGATTTCACAGTATAACATGAGAATTGAAGAAATGTTTCGTAATTATGAGGTAAAACAAGTGCTAATTATCGGTTTAGTTACTTCATGGTATATACGTTAAGGCCGAGTCGTTCCTGGAGATGATGAAAGTTTCTTCAACTCTATCCGTTTATAAACAGACACTATCTGCACCTACTGTCATTACAAATCAAGATATACTTGATAACTGTGGCTCCATAGAGTATCATAATTCTCTCTAAGATAAAACCTTAAACTTGACAACGGCATTCTATTCGCCCAACCGCTTTCGCGTTACGTCTACTAATATATTTGTTTCGTAGTCGTTTCTTACAGCAGATTGGTGTATAAAACGACTCAATGTAATTCTGAAGCAAAATGGAGAAACTTTATTCTCATAATTGGAATTATTTAAAAGTTAAAACTGTAAAGCTTTTTGAATAGCAATACTGAAGGTCCGGAAACGCTTTCTTGGTAAGTTACACAGAGTCAAAGATTTAAACAAAATTTCAGCTCCCACAGTGAAATTACCATACTGAAATTTTCAGGGTGTTAATTGAGTTGGTTAATTAAATACGTTTTATGTAAAATGAGCTTAAATAGTCGTAGGAAAAAATTGAGGTGAAGATAAAAGTTCATGATCAAAAACACACTTTTTTGCGTTTGAACTACAATAACTCCTTAAAAATTGCCTTAACATAAGCTCATTTTACATACAACGTATCAAATTAACAAATTCAATTAACACCCTCAAAATATCACTGTGTTAATTTTACTGAGGGAGGTGAATTTCAGGTTAAATCTTTGATCCTGTATAACTCAGTTTTCTAGATTCGTGTATATATGAACTTTTTCAATATTTTGGTGAGGATTAGGTTGTGCAGTATGGCAAATTCCTCCTGAAACACCCTATATATACATATAATTGAGTACAGTTTGAGTACAGTACTCTTGAGTACGATTCAAGTTTTGAAAACGGAATCACTCCGAAACGCGTCAAAAAAGGGGACTATTGTAACGTCAGGAAAGACAGAAAAATGTACTAAAAATATATATCCTGAGTGACTGACAGAATTAACATGGAGTCAAAACTATGAAAGGTATACACTTTAAATTTTCAGTGTACATTAAGGTGATCATAGACGTACACTAAGAAAGGATTTTGCAAAATTAGATTTTAAAGGTTAAAAATTGCAAAATATCCATATCAAATCCACAGAGAGAGTATTATTTCAGAGACTATACCTGTTCTAAATATAAAGTCTTACGAGATAACAGGTCAGCGCTAGTACTATTCTATTTAATCAATATTTTCAAACTTTTTTAGATTTTACGAAAATCATAATTCGTGTGAATGATAAAAACAACAGATTGTAATAATATACATCTGTATAAATACCTGACATTATTGTATCATGAAAACAAATCCGCAGTCAAACATTTATGTAATAAATAATACGCTATTATAACTTTGTATTCCCATTCCATATTCATTAACAATTATTAGTTGTTTTAAAATTGATTAAACCACAAATAAAGTGAAATTATATGAATTGATTTATAAAATGAACTTATAAGGTGAAATTAACATATAAAATAACGAATTTTAAACGAGTGAAGTCGCCATGGGGCGTGCTAGTAAATTGTACTGAGTAAGCGTGTGTCTCCAATAAATTCTAAGGTCGATGATCACCAGTCTTGAGCCACGTTTACAATAGAGTTTGCAGCAGGTGTTTACAACAACTATAAGTTTCTAATCAACCATCTATTTCTAAAACAAAAATAGCTAGTTTCCGAAAGAAATGTTGTTTGGCAAATTCATTTCAAAATGTGATTAAATTGTGCTCAAAGTGTGTTACTCAAGTATGTAATTACAACTGAATATGATACTACGCGGTCGTTGAACTGGAAATGCTACAAGGGAAACGTAAATACTAGCATTGATATTATTCCCTTATACTTAAAACACTTGAGAATTTATTCTAAAATTATTTTACAATTGGTTAAATGGAAAATACTTTTGTTATAAGCGCTAATGACGCAATAACACAACAAGTAAAAGAGACTATTTTTAGTAGTTTATACACATGAAAACTATTATTATTATCTTATTTCACAATTACAATAAACCTTACCCCATGTACAGTGGTGTTGTCATTACGGAACGCTTCTCAAACTGAAACTGAACTGGAAACACGTAAACCTTTACTGAGAGATATTTCTAACAGTAATTTCTAGCATCGGCTACCTCCTGCAGTTTTACCACACTATACAGACGTAAGTATACAAAAGGTCTTAAGCCTTTTTGTTGGGCAATAATTTCACATTTACTGACGGACCATAAAAATCATGCCTTTGAAAACATTAGTCATGGGCCAAAGCTGCAATAAACTATAACCTTTCGGAGAGCGCTGTACCCTTAAAGCTTTGTACAGAGTGAAAAAGGCATAGACAGGCTATTTATAACCCAAGGGCAATGATACTGCTTTTATAAGGAAGTGCATTTTATTAAATTGCTTTACAAATCTATATCGTTAAGCAATTTAAAAATATGTCTTTAATTAGGCTATATCATATTGCCGGGTCAAAAGTATTTAATTATTATGATATTTTAACACCCTAACTAATTTTGAAATTGCAATTAAATTCACATATGTATGTTAACTATAATTGGCGATGTTATGTATTCACATAATATGCACATTAGATTATTTACATTTTTTAAAATTCAGACTTAATAGTTTTAATATTTACAAAAATCCATTTTAAAACATAGTTTCACTGATTAATGCATGCTTTAGGTTTAGGAATTAGCTATAATGGGCGATGTTATGTATTCACATAATATGTATTATGTATGAAATATGATACTATGTGATTTAATAATTTCTTATATTTTAAATGACATTAGAATAATTGTCTGTATAACGTTTAGTTTTTCAAATGATTCAGGCTACAAAAGTAACTCAAAGTCAATACTGAGATAATTGTTCAATGTGTGTCATTTCCGATGGAACTTTCTATTAACTTAAATATGTAATCGTTAGTTATTTTCCATGTAACACGTAGCCTTATTCTAGAACATTTGATGTAATCATTGACCAATGTACAAGTAAACTAAATAAGTTATATATACACTTAGCGCGAGCGGAAAGTCAGTTCTTGTCAAGTTTTCCTCCAGTTCTTGCCTAGTTCTCCTCCAGTTCTTGTCTAGTTTTCTTCTAGTTCTTGTTAAAATCTCACCAGTTCTTGTTAAGTCTTTTTCAGTTTCAATCACTGTAAAACTAATTTACATCTTTAAATTCATATACTATATCATACACATTATTATTTCTCGTACGAACTTCAATTTCCTAATTCGCCTACTATTTCTCGTACGAAACTACTATTTTATAATTTACCTACTATTTCTCGTACTACGCGAACTATTCAGTTTACCTATTGCAAAATCTTGTATTTGTTTTATCAAATAAATTCTTGTTATACTCAAGTGCGTGTTTCATTGGCCGCACCCTTTGCAAACACAGGGACACAACACATTTAATTGGTGGCAGCGGTCGGATCACAGAAGAGGCATTCTAAGAAAGGATTCGTAGACAAGATCCCAGAAGAGGAATTCGAAGTAAGGATTCCTAGACAAGGATAACAGAAGATAAGAGGGCATTCCAAAGAAGACATCCCGACAAGGATACTGACGAGGATTCCAGAAACACTAAATGCTTTTGCAAGACACAGAACGCATATGGTTACACCTTCTACAAACAGTTCAATGCCAAAACACTGCAAATATTGTAAAATTTAGGGACATACTATAGAAGAATGTCGTAAAGGAATATTCAACGAACAACAACAATGTCGAAAGAATGATTCAACACGATTTCAACAACCTCCGAAACATTTATAAACAACATCTTCTTTCTTTAACAAACATAATGAGTCAAAAAACGTGGAAGTTTTCCTAGTTACTGAGGACTCAGGAAACACAAGATAAAATTGACACATATAGACATTATAAAAATAATTATATTTAAGACTCAAAACTAATTTTTAAAAGTGTGTATCTTCCACACAGTAATGAGGTTAGAAAGGCATTCAACAATTGTTATACTGCCATCTTACCAATTAAACAAATAGATGTTATAAAATATTTTTCATTTCTTGTAGACACTGGTAGCGACATAAGAACAATAAAAAAAAAAAATCAGATTTCAGTAATACATTAATGGTATATAGCTCGTGGTACAATAAAAACAATAGTAACTTGTGATTTTAACATCTTAATAAATAACGAAACAATGAATCAAACATTTAGAATCTTTGATGACGATTCAATTTTACTCTCTACAGATGGAGTAATAGGAAATGACTTTTTAAGAACATATGACTGTCAATTAGATTATACAACTCACACTAATAATATATAACGAGCATATAATACCTTTAGAGCCACTTCAAACAAAAGCTGAATGTTTACCATGTTTAATGACTAGAACAGAGACTGTTATTGACGTAGTTATAAATAATCCTGAAATTAAGCAAGGATTGATTTCTAAAACAATGCTTCACAAGGGAATACATTTAGCTTCATCAATAGCCCAAGTAGATGCTAATTCAAAAGCTTTAAATACGGTTCTCAATACTACGGACGACATATGTTATCTTTAGATAATATGTTACGACATAGAAGTCAGAGAATTTATGTATTTAAAACTGATAGTATTACAATAAACACTTACAACAATACAGTAGTACATTTGGTACACCCATGATACAGAGAAACTACTCTGTAATTTATATGAAAATATCATGAGTACTTTTGATAATCTTCTATTTTTCCTCTGGGATTTATATTCTAATTTTGAGTATCGTAATTACCTACCATTTCTAGTGCTGTCACATTATTCCTTGACGCGTTTCGGAGAAACTCCATCGGTCAGAAATTTTTTTGAAGCGATTTTTTCTGTAGCGGAGTCGTCTTTTATATGTTATCTAATCGTGCCCCTCTTTGATCTAGTTAACATTTACCTCATACCGGTTGCGCCTACTCGATGTAGCAGTATAAAACCGGTAGGAAGTATAGGTTAAACGTTGGATAGATGGAACCGGTATGAGGTAAATATTGAATAGATCAAAGACGATAAAAGACGATTCCAATGCAGGGAAGAACAATTCATAAGAAGCTCTAACTGACGGAAGTTCTCTGAAACGTGTCAACAAATAATGTGACAATTCTACGAATGGCAGATAATTATGATACTTAAAATAATAATATGAGTGTTTGGAATTTACATAAGTAATGAATGAATATGAATAATTAAAAATAAATATTCTTTCAATTGAAAGTAATTGTACAGTACTTACTCTACTTTGCAGTTAAATTTTCCATCGTAATGCACTATAGAAAGTAAATTTCAATCAAATGGGTATGATCAGTTGAAACAGACATATAAAGATACTAAAATATTCAATGTATTTGATAGTTGGCCCAATTTACTAAGACTACGGTAGCTTAAGAGACAAGTGGGCGGAATTCAACAAAACCTATATCATGTTTTTCATCCTTGTCACTAATTTATTACCCTACTACCCTAATAATGTACCTTTACTAAATGCTGGGTAACGTCAATTGTTATCGTTTTTCATATGCTAATCAGGAATACTTTAGTAACATAACAATGTCATTATAAGCAATGGAATTAAACAGTGCAGAAATATGTGTTCACAAAGTAACAAGTTAGGGTAGGATGATACTGTATCTCTATACACATAGACATATGTTAAAGTAACTTAAGAACCTCTTCCAGTACAACACGAAACAGATATTTCAGATAACAAAACGTATTATACATCACCTATTATTCGAGCGAACACTATACATGATAGTATTAAAGAACTTAAAAAGCTCTTACGACTCAAACATTTAAATTCAGAAGAAAGACAATCATTTTTAAAACTTTGCGCAAAATTAAATTCAATTTTTCAATTTGGATGGAGAGTTACCAGAAACAAATTTAATTGAATACGAAATTAAAACGTCAATAGACGTTCCTATAGCGACAAAGACATATGGATACCCGGAAGTTCATAAACCAGAAGTTCATAAGCAAATGAACGATATGCTTGAACAAAATATTATTTCCGATTCAACCTCTCCATGGTCAGCACCAATATGGGTAGTTCCTTAAAAAAATGATGCAACAGGAAAAAGGAAATGGAGCGTTGTACTAGATTATCGCGGATTAAATGCTCGAACAATACATAATGCTTTTCCTTTACCAAACATTACCGATATTTTAGATCAATTAGGACACGCAAAATATTTCAGTTGTTTAGACTGCTATTCAGGTTTTCATAGCGTAGAAATTAAAAAAGAAGACGCTCCTAAAACTGCTTTTTCCACCGACTTAGGACATTATCAGTTTAACAGAATGCATTTTGGACTAAAAAATGCACCTGCAACATTTCAAAGATTAATGAACACTGTACTATCAGGATTACAAGGTAGTAAATGTTTTGTTTATATGGACGATATAGTAGTGTACGGAGAAGATCTATTAGATCATAATGCAAAACTTAAACAAGTATTTCAACAACTAAAGGACAACCACTTGCGAGTTCAACCTGATTAATGCGAATTTTTACGAAAAGAAGTAATATTTTTAGGACATCAAATTACAGAATATGATGTAAAACCTAATCCAGAAAGAGTCTCTCTTGTAAAAAATTACCCAATTCCAGAAACATTAAACGATATCCAAGCATTTATAGGTCTTTGTAATTATTATAGACGATTTATAAAAGAATTTGCTTTAATAGCAAAATCGTTGACAGAATTAACAAAGAAAAATGTACAATTTAACTGGACAGAAAAACAACAATTAGCTTTTGAAACATTAAAACATAAATTAACATCTGAACCGATTTTACAATATCCAGGTTTTATTAAAACATTTATTTTAACAACAGACCCTTCATCATTCGCAATATCTGGAATATTATCTCAAGGTGAATTGTCAAATGATTTACCAGTAGCGTATGTATCTCGAACTCTGAATGCAGCTGAAGGAAATTATTACACGATAGAAAAAAAAACATTAAGCAATAACATGGGCAACAAAATATTTTCTACCTCATCTTTATGACAAACTGTTTATAATGTATACGGATCATAAGCCACTAACTTATCTCTTCAGTGTTAAAGATCCTGACTCTCGACTTGTAAAATTTCGATTAATATTAGAAGAATACGATTTCTAAATTAAATATAAACCAGGAAAACACAATACGAATGTACTTAAGTAGAATACTTAATATAATACTTTAAGTAGAATAATACCTATAGATGACGGAAAATCCGAAACTTCTGAAAAAATACAAAACATGTATACAACACAATTTTTTACAAACTTATCAATCTAAAGTAATAATAATTAAAAACATTATAGAAACAAATGAAAACATTTTAAATTATAAAATCAATTCCATTGGGCTAACTCTTTCAACAGGATTACAAATTCCAGCAAACTCAACGATTTATCAAATAGTTCAAAGTACAAATCACCTATCTCAACTAAGTAAATTGCATCCTAAAGTCTAAGAAGTAACGACTCTAGTTCATAACAAACAGCTTATCTGTTATCTCATGACAAAACCAACCGTTAAAGATAAAATACAGTATTCAGATTTATTTTATACCTTACTCACTTTAAAATATGTTTTAATTAAAAAAGGAATTAATGCTATTACTTTATCACAACTTGGACAAGAAGATAAATTATTTTGGCCTAAAATACGTGCGATGTTAAGATACATTTTTCAAAAATGTGACATCAAAGTTTACATATGTCATAGTAACCAAATAATTCCAAAATCAGAAGATATCTTAAAATTGTTAGAAGAGTTTCATTCATCTCCTCATTATGGTCATTTCGGATTGCAAAAAAACTTAAGCAATAAAATTATTGACCTAATATGAAACAAGACGTAAGCAATTTCGTACAAACATGTTTATCATGTCAACAAAACAAATTGATACAAAAGAAAAAACAACCAATTATAATAACTGATACGGCAGAACAAAGTTTTCAAAAAATTACATTAGACATCGTCGGACCTCTTACATTAACAGAATCAGGTAATAAATATTTACTTACAATTCAAGATAATATTACAAAATTTTCACAAGCTTTCCCAATGCCAAACCGAGAAGCAGAAACTGTAGCCAAAACACTAGTGAATAATTTTACATGCAAATTTGGTTTACCACAACATATCTTAACCGATCAAGGAACGAACTTCACATCTAATCTATTTAAATCAATTGCAAAATTAATTAAATTAAAACATATACAAACACAGCTTATCATCCTGAATCAAACGGCGCTCTAGAACGTACTCATCGTACATTTATAGAATATATACGTCATTATACCAAACAACGAACAGGCAGACTAGGACCAATGAATTCCTCTGGCAATTTTCGTATATAATACAACACCACATTTTACAACGAAATATATACCAAATGTACTTGTTTTTGGATTTTTACCAATACTACCAACATCGATAACACAACCTCCAGAATTTCGTTACACATATGACGCTACATATCTGATTTAAAAATAAAATTAAATAGTTCATATCAGATAGCAAGAGAAAATATTAAGAAAGCAAAACATAGTAGTAAACAATATTATGATAAAATTACACAAATTATAGATTACAAAATCGGGGATTACGTCTATTTAAAAATGAAATCTCACAACCATCTACTTTCAGGAGGTTAACTTCTCAATATTCTGGACCTTATGAAATAAAAGGAATTGATTTACCTGTCTATATAACATTAAAATATAAAAGACGATATTTAAAAGTACACAAAAATAGAATTAAACTTGCATATGTTCCAGGATACACTGCTTCGTAAAAGCAGACATTGATACTGATTGCAATGTTATACCATTACTCCTTTGGACAAATTATCAGGTATATACTACGAAAACATAGGTAAAATAAAATTTTACTCACACACTTGAAAATTAATAACTTATCTCAATGTAACATCATTAAAAAATAAACTTCACAGTTTTGAATATTTTCTTCAACAAAGAGGACAACTTTGTCAAGAACCATTATTACATCAACAAACACCTTGTACTACATCATTTAATATTTTAATACAATTACAATCAACCATAATAGAAGAAGATGCTACTTTCAAAAATTTCGTAGGACATACGACTGGTTATAGACAAAAACGAGGATTATTCAACGCAATTGGAACAATATTTAAGGTCATGATAGGGACATTATATTCAGATGACGCAGAATATTATAACGACTCATTAAACAAGCTACAAAGAGATGAACATGATATCAGCGAACTATTAAAAGCACAATCTCACATAGTACAATAAACTATCTCAATATTACCTTTACAAGTTTATATCAAACAGAAAAAACATTGAATGACAACATACAAATAATACAAACCTAAATGAAAACAAAAAATGTCATATTACAAACACAATGTTTACAACAAAAAGTTGAAGATCACATCACTTTACTCTTACTAATATTTACTGAAATAAATAGAGAATTCACAAATCCTATACAATCTATATAATTTGCTAAACAACAAATACTTCACCCTTTTATATTGACACCTCAAAAATGAATGTATGAATTACTTCACACAAAACCTTATTTACCTAGAGGTACATCATGTCCATTATCACTCTATAAGCAATATGCTTATGCATTTATAGATTTATTATTATTAACTGTATATTATATGGATTCGAAAATAATATTTGTGATTTATGTTCCAGTAACAGATAATGGAGTATTATGTTTATA
This sequence comes from Prosapia bicincta, assembly GCA_036971475.1. Lineage (NCBI taxonomy): Eukaryota > Metazoa > Arthropoda > Insecta > Hemiptera > Cercopidae > Prosapia > Prosapia bicincta. The sequence continues at coordinate 207,006,253 of JBAIZL010000001.1, forward strand.
TCATGTAGTAGCTTTACCAATTGTAAGTAATATTAATACCTACATGTTCATTAAACCCAGCACAGAATATTTGGCTATCAGCAGCAATAAATTAACTTATTCTCCTATAAATTCAATTGAAAAATGTAAAAGAATTTTAAATAACACCTATATATATTCACGAATAACACCCTCATTCAACACATATGCTCAACGACATTGTGAAAGTGAATTATTTTAAAATCCTCAAACAGTACCAAAAATGTGATGTTAGAATTACTAATTTTCTAGAAGTTGAAATGTGATATAAATGTAGTAGTATTAATCACTGGTTATATGTTATCAGTCACTTTACAACAGATTGTAACAAAGATGGACTATATGATACTCAAATAAGTGGAACCGGATTTTTAACTCTCAAATGACATTGTAAGGCGTATACTTTTTTAAACTGCTTTAAAAATCTATATCTTTATGCAATTTAAAAACATGTCTTTAATTAGGCTATAACATATTGCCAAGTCAAATGTATTTAGTTATTACGATATAACACCTTAAATAACTAATTTTGAAATTGTAATTCAATTCACATATATACGAAATTGTATACATTATTTACATTTTTTTAAATTTAGACTTAATAGTTTTAATATTTACAAAAATCCATTTTAAAACATAGTGTCACTGATTAATGCATGCTTTAGGTTTAGGAATTAGCTATAATGGGCGATGTTATATATTCACATAATATGTATTATGTATGAAATGTGATACTTTGTAATTTATTAATTTCTTATATTTTAAATGACATTAGAATAATTGTCTGTATAACGTTTTGTTTTACAAATGATTCTAGCTACAAAAGTAACTCAAAGTCAATACTCAAATAATTGTTCAATGTGTGTTATTTCCGATGGAATTTTCTATTAACTTAAATATGTAATCGTTAGTTATTTTCCATGTAACACGTAGCCTTATTCTAGAACATTTGATGTAATCATTGACCAATGTATAAGTCAACTAAATAAGTTGTATATACACCTAGCGCGAGCGGAAAGTCAGTTCTTCAAATTTTCCTCCAGTTCTTGTCTAGTTTTCGTCTATTTCTTGTTAAAATCTCGCCAGTTCTTCTTAAGTCTTTTTCAGTTTCAATCACTGTGAAACTAATTTACATTTTTAAATTCAAATATTATATCATACATACTATTATTTCTCGTACGAATTTCTCGTATCTAACTACTATTTTATAATTAAATTATTATTTCTCGTACGAAACTACTATTTTATAATTTACCGCGAATTATTCAGTTTACTTATTGCAAACTCTTGTATTTGTTTATCAAATAAATTCTTGTTATACTCAAGTGCGTTTTTCATTGGTCGCACCCCTTGCAGGGACACAACAGTGATTTGTTTACGGTAATATTTAGGTCTCGGTATTTTTTAAAATCTAGAATTGTTTTAAATATAATCGCTACATCATATTACTTTCGTTTTGTTATTACACTTAATTTTTAAATTGATGTTTAAATATCAAAATAAAAAAGATGTTTATGATCTATGGTATAATAAAACCGAAAAACATTGCTACATTACATTTACTCAAGTAACTATAAATTTATAAATTAGAATTTTAAAAAAATATTTAAAAGCATTAATACAAATTACTTTGCAAAGACAAGACTACTTCAGATTTACTAATTAGGTGTTAATTACTTTTAAAATAAATCTGATATCACCTTTATCATATTGTTTACAGTTTTGTAATTGCGCTGCCATTTTTCACGAATTTAAATTATTTATAGAAATATTACTCAACAATTATCAATTTCAACTTTAATTTGTACGTTGAACGCCTGCGGAGCGGCATAGCGATAACCCGCAACATTACTTTTAGTTGAAGTCGGTGTATTTGGTTATTTGAAATCCGCGTATTTGGTTATTTAAAGTACGTGTATTACGATTATTTGAATGTCGCGTATTTGGTTAATTAACGGCCGCGTAAAGTGTGTGTGTACATTGTGGATAATGCATTTTTTAGTTTTGATAGGTAGCTATAATGGGCGATTTGTTAATTACGTTAATATTTAGGTGTCAGTATTTTATTAAATCTATAATTGTTTTAAATATAAACACTACATCATATTACTGTCGTTTAGTAAATTACACTTAATGTTTAAAACGATGTTTAAGTAGACTATTACAATTATAATAAGATACATACATACATACATACAAATATTCATTTATATATACACATATTAGAAGAAAAAATATGTACGGTATTGGTATAGATAATATTTTATGTTGTTTCCAATTACTTTATGGTTTTATGAAAAGAAACGTGACAAGTTTTCTTCTTTATAACAATGTATTGTAAATTGTAGTTCCTTGATGAAGGTCTAGTTTACCTTTTACTTTGACTAGTTTACTTTAATATTAAGGTATCACTATGCTGTTTACATCTAGAATCATTTTTAAAAACGTTTGAAAAACAATCAATTTATTATATTAATTATCGTTTCGTAACTACACTTTTATTCAACACGATGTTTAAATATTTATTACGTTAGTTATTTAAGTTTCAATATGTTGTTATATCTGCATTTGTTTACAATAATAATTACTGTATCATATTTCCCATAGTTTTTGTAATTACACTTATTATTCAAAAAGATTTTCAAGTATACTATTTACAATTATAATAAGATACTTTACGATCTATGGTCTAATCAAACCTAATAATATTCCTGCACTACATTTATTTTAATAACGACAAAGTTAAACCGTAGAATTTTGAGAAATAATTTAAAGGTAGTAATAATAACTACTAAGTTTAGATATTTTTAGAAATATGAATTCCCATTTATTTATTAACTTCAAGTTGTACGTTGAACGCCTACGGAGCGGCATAGCGATAACCCGCAACATTACTTTTAGTTGAAGTCGGTGTATTTGGTCATTTGAAATGAGCGTATTTGGTTATTTAAAGTTCGTGTATTACGATTATTTGAAAGTCGCGTATTTGGTTAATTAACGGCAGCGTAAATTGTGTGTGTACAGTTTGGTTAGATGAAATTTGGTCATTTGAACGCAACCCGAATAATATCTGTTACTTTAAAAAAACTGCAAACATAAAATATTTTTCTACAGATACAATTTTAAAATTATCATTTATAACATCATTGATTTTAACTATAAAAAACTTTCTGCTATTTAATTGCTTTAATAAATTTTCTTTTACTAATGAAATATGTATAGTCTTATTAAACAAATGAGAGATTTCACATTTTTCGAAATGTTTAAAATGTTAGAAAAATCCAAATTCAATATTACTGATTTGATATGAATGTCCGTGTATTCAAAATTTGAAGAGGTCAATTGCATGAATTAAGTTTCAAAATAATAGCAGTAAAAGTTATTACTGGGCCAATGAATAAAACTGCTTAAATATATTTATTTATATATTAATATAACACACACACACACACACACACACACACGCAGACAATACACACACACACACACACACATATATATATATATATATATATATTCTTGATATTTTACGTTATCCATTGTTTTTCCGTTGCACTGACTTTATGAAGTTATAACTTCATATATATATATATATATATATATATATATATATATATATATATATATATATATATAATACATATTATACTAGGTGTTACAGGAGAAATTATAGAGACATACTGCATAAGCTTATTCGTCTCCACTAAATATTAAGAAAAAATCATAATATCAAGGATCCAGAAATGCTTCTTTGGAGATGTATACATTTTCAAAGATATCACCTGAAATTCAGCTCCCTCAGTGAAATTACCTGACAATGAAATTTTTAGGCGTTAATTGAGTTTGTTAATTAGAAAAGATTTTTGTAAAATGAGCTGCCAAATCGTATAAAAGCTGTCCCAGAACCCTATCTGCAACACTTTAGGAGAAAATTGTTGTAAAGGGAAGACGTTCGATATTAGATAAATTTTATAATAAATTACCTTCGGTATGATATAACAAAGATTAATTATATATGTGTAGACATATCATATAGAGGAGCAGGTGGTGTCTAGAACATTCAGAATATGTAGTATAGTTTTAGAAGTGGTAGTACACGAATCATCTAGTGTCATGTCGAAAGGCCAAGAGCACGTTTACCTAGTCCACACTATAGACATCAATTGGGATGCAATCATCTTCAGATGAAATCATTACACAAGCCCTTAATTTTGTAATATTCTCCTCTGACGTTTTTTTTATTTGCAAGTTAAATGTACATGATGGTTCAAAGAGAGGGTATAATTTGCTGGTAGTAGGTTTTATTTATTTAAAATACATATTTTTTATATTTCTATATTAATATATATTTATTTATTTATTATTTTCTAAATATTTATTTCAAAATGTAATATCGTTTTTACCGATAAACATTACATTTACAAGTGCAAATTTTTTTCATTGCCGGAATTCGTTTCGTTGACTGAATTTGTTTCCTTGCCTGAATTTGTTTTATTTATAGAATGAAATAAAAAGGTATAAGTTGGATTAATAAAATTCCCTTTGCATTGTTAATCCCCTCAGTATCAAAATTAGTTTAAATGATTTTTAGTATTTAATGAATTACAAATAATTGTTTATCTTGTCACTGCTAACTAACTGTTTGTTTTTAGCTCCTACATATCTGCAATTTCTTTCGCGTTTTCCGTAGTAATAGTATCATAGGCTTTCAGAGTTTTTAAAACCTATTTTTTATACATTACATTAAATTACTATATACATATATATATATATATATATATATATATATTTATACATTATTGTTATTACGAGTATTGTTATTTTTTACTCTCTTTTGAATTACTTATAACGTTTTGTTTAATATCATCAACGAGTGTTTAACCTTAATCCATACTAAAATCATTGAATTATGTAAAAATGGTATTTAATTGATTTCTATCCAATTATGGTAATGAAAATTTTTTTCTCATTTGTTTTTTGAATAGTATTATCAAACTCTTTCATTTGTTATAAAATTCACCTCAATTATTTTACATTCCGCCTTTAGGCTACTCACAACTATGCCATGTGGGAATTTAAACATTCATTTTAATTACATCCACTCATTTCATTGTAAAACTCTATTTGTGATTGTTAATTTTTATGTTTTTCATTGCCACAACTTTTATTTACAATTTTCGTTTTAACCACCCTACCTCTAAATAATTTCAATTTCAAAATTGTTATACCTACTCTCCGGTTATCTGCCAACCGCAAGAGATATGTATGAAACGTTGTTAGCGTATAATTATTTTAAATAAATGTTGTTTATTTTGGCCAGGAACGTTTAAAATTATTACACTATTTTATTCGTTTCAATATATTACTACATTAGTTAATATAACTTACTGTTCACTTCACATTATTTGAAGTACTCTAATAAAAAGCTTAGATCACTTTGGGATAATATAATTGATTACTACTTTTGGTATCACTAGGCAAAAAACCACTACACACTGATATGTCCGTGGGCTACAGACAAGGTTCACAGTACTGAACAATGCACTGATATAGTGCGAGACGCCACTGCTGAAAAATATCAGAAAAGTAGTGAGGTTTTTTGTCTAGTGATACCAAAAGTAGTGACTCATAAAAAACCTCAAAATAGATAACGCAAAATCTTCAAATAAAATTTAGTTTTATTAGCATATTTTTAATTAATTTCTTTTTTTTTTTAGTTGTAGTTGTGAAACAATTAAGGTATATATAAGAAGTTACATACAACTGAAGTTGTATTTTTAAATACCTCTGAAGATGATTGCTGTGCAATTGAAATGTACCTAAGGTTTAAGTAAAAGTTATTTGTGGTTTAGAGGCTTTATTTATTTAAAAATAAACATTACGCCACAGTTGCTACATACAGTTATAACTGTAAGTATGTGTGACCTGTTTAACGCTCTAGAAAAATAAGCGATACAATCAGTGAATAATACCACATCATACGTTAATGCTAAAACCCCGTTGAATGTTACGTTTAAATGTTGTAAGAGGCTTCACTTCCGCCATGAATATGGGATTCGTAAATTGTTGATACCATCACGAGTAAACTGTGACTCATCGGTAAATAAAATATTCTTAACGAGTCAGCGATGAGTGTTAACCAAATGCATTACTCCAAGCAACGGGCATTGTCTCCTGAATGTAAAAGCTGCATTTATTGTCTATGATAGGGAGACAGCTTGTTATCAAATGTTATCCATACTTAACTTTTCACATCCCTGAACCGTTTAGAAACATGTCTTATATTTATACTTGGACTATGTTCAGGAGCAATAACAATGTTTTCTTCTACAATAACATCATGAAGTTGCTTGATGTAATCATCTTGAATTCACTGATTAACAGGGTTAGCTTCGTAAAAGGAACGAATGTTTTGAAACGCGCCAGCAAGTAAGCAATTACGTATTCACTTAGTTAAGTATTTTTAAAATTAGAATAACATCATGTTGGCAAGATCGGTCTTACTGGAACTCTTGCACTAGGAAGTGATCATGTTTCCCGTAACGTAAGAAATGTAACACTAATTGTTACTGCTAATCTCTTAGTACAAAATTTGTATGTTTTAAATGGGTAATATAACAATGTCAAATGGTTATTGCCAGTCAAATGTAAGACGCCTGTTGTGCTATTCCGAATAAAATGTCATATACTGAAACATTTATTCACTTTCTTTTTTCTTTATTAACATAGTTTTCTTCAGTATACAATTGTGTAAAAATTTTACTAAAAATTTGGATGTCTTTCTCAGTAAAATATTAAAGCTATTGTTGTCCAAAAATTAAAAAAAGTGTTTTTCACTTCATTTTTTTGCATTCGCTACTGGTTTTCTCAAAATCTACTACACTTACAGTTTTGGGACTTATTTTATTCAACGTATCAGGTCAAAAACCATAAGAAACAATTGAATTCGCCTCTTAATCTACTTTACCAGAATTTCAGAAAGACCTCGTTTTAGATGGTGAGCTAAAATCTTAAATGGTGGGTTTCTGCATATCTTCGTTAATCACCCTGTATCAACTCCTACAAATAGAAATTCAGATATGTAATAAACTTTCGTACTTAATCAAACACATACAGGCTTATACTTATACAAGCACAATAAAGTCCAGGAAAGGGATTACTGTCTATGGCCAAAATGGGAATATGTTTTAAAATATTTCAAATAATGAGCCTGACGGTTATATAGCGAGATTACATTTTGATTCTAACAGTCTTCTTGATATTAGTTTTATTATAATTATTTAGGGACTAATTAATTTAGAAATAACACGTTCGCTACCGACAGACTGGTAAGAATTCGATCTTTCCGCGTTTTTGTGGGCCGAACCTCGTTACAGACCAAAAGTGGAATGTTGTTATAATAAGTTATTATACTACATAAACACCCTGGAAGCATTGTTGTTCAATGTATATTTTTTTATTTCTGGCTTTAGTTTTTTGGATGGCGCATATATATGCGTATCGGTCTATAGCACAATGATTGTAACGTAGACCGAGCGTCCCACGTAAGAGCCACTACAAAGGCTTATATCAACAAACACCCAACTAACTTGTCTTTGCTAGTCATACTATACATATTGCTTATATAGACTTATATATCAAAATCGTGTACAGACAATATAAATAGTATTGTAACACAGACAAAATATGTTGACATTTGACTTAAATACACATTACAGAATATTTACTAACTCACACATTACTTGTGACACGTTTACATCTTTTATCATTAATGACATCTAGAGTGAACTTAGTAAAACGTGATGATTCAATACAAAAAGTTCATCAGTAGCACAAAGGAACAAACAAGGATGTCATTTTCATGTAATTGACCTTGATAACTGAGAGACCAAATGTCCCACAGTAACGTCAGACATGTCTACAGACATATACGAGTATATCAAACCGTTAAGTAAACCACTAATTTGTCAGAGAAATAAAAGTAACACGAAAAAAGAGTGTCCCAAATATGAGCCGTCCATTTCAACTACCCGATTGCCACATACGTGTAACGTCGGTCCAGGAAGAAAGACCTTACGGCGTATGTGTGAGTCGGCTAGCCTATACCAATGTTTATGTTGGTTACATTGCGATAGCGAACGAGTTAACCTAAGTCGCATTTTTATGTACATCGTTTTCTAGGTGAATGTTAAATATATTCCTTGGGGAAAGCCACTTTATTCCCGGTTTAGATTAGAAATTATCAAATATTTTTCCTTTTATATAAAAAAAACATTTTTATTCTAAGGAGACGATTTTAAATTCGAATATTGAAAACCCGAAGAATTGATTTCAGTTTTTATACTATGATTTTCTGATTTCAATTCAGAAAAAATTATGTTCAATATGTTATTATATATTTCTTTTCAATTTGTTGTTTACATAGATCTGTTATTTGCCAAAGTATTTATGCACAAGGGGGTGCTTTGTTATGCGATTACTCCAGTTTTGATAAAACCAAGCCAGATAGTAAGATAGTTTATTTTATGTTCTCGAAAAACAGGAAGACTGTAAGCGTATCTTTCTATGGAGTACAATATATTATCGCTCCAATCATATTTTATAGCATCTTCGAAAACCTACATCAAAATTAATTATATTCTTTAACTTATTTTCCTACTGAATGCCTAATAAAATTGTTCAATCTTGGTAATTACTATTAGAAATAATTTTAATTTTGAAAGAGATAATTTGCCTTTAAGGTTTAAGATACACAGCATCGTTACATATATATTCATTTCTGATATTTATGTTTCATTCAAGCGTAAACTGTATGAAATATATTACTTCTGTGTTTACATTGCTTTATTCCCGTCACAATTTTTTTATTTTCTTTCCAATAAATACATCCGATATTGGATCCCACTTTGTTATTTTAAATTCTTTCCTTTATACAAATTTCTCTCTTCGTGAGAAGACTACAAGTAGAGGGTCGTCTTGTAGTAATTTCCCCTGAAGAAGATTGCATTGCGATCGAAATTTACATCAAGATACAAATAAACGTTTCTGTTTTTTAAGAGGTTTTACTAAAGGTTACACCACAGTTGCTGCAAATTATTACGTATGTGATAATAACACCAAAATCTAATTGATATAAAGAACCCCGTGCGATGGCGGCACGTATATCAAACAAAATAGCGTCTATATAGCTTTTAATAAATGAAATAAGTAAATTATACTTGAGTTTTCAAGGTCACTCAGGTGAAACAATATCAAAGAAAAAAACAAACCATTTATATATGAGTGTAAATGCATATACTTCATCATCGGTTTTACTAGCATTTTAGGATGTTACTTAAGGAATATTGAAAATTGAATCACACCTCTTTATTAGTTTTTCATAGATAGAATATAAATATATATTTAATCAAGAAGGTGTTCTAAATGTTGAAATAGACAAAAGTTTAATTTTCTTACGAATAAGTTACATCCATTGTTTTAAGAGGCATTACAATAATATACCAGACCTAACTTATGTAAGTTTTAAGGAAGGGACTGGTCGATAGACACTTAGTATACAAGTCTTGCATTTATGTCTCTCTTGGTAACAAACAAGGGACTCGGTGTGAAATCATAAACAAGAGTACTTCCTTTTAAGAACATGAAAATAGTTCCTCTTAGAATGGTTTAGTAAATACGTTGCTATGATTAGTGTGGGTGTCATCTCTGAAAAAGAGAGAGCAAAAATAATACGACTATGAAGCTTGGTACACTGTCTTGAACACAGTATTATATGGTTAAAATATAAAAACGTCCCCTAGGTTGACTTTATAATTTTATTTACACATGAGATGGTTAAAAAAGTCTTTTTATTTATGTTTTACCAAAAATAATTTGAATAATGAAAGTACGTTATCTAACGTTTTTTCTAGTACCCCCTAACAGCCGATAACTGAGGCAAAATAGTTATTAGTTTGAATAGCAACGGCACGAGGGCAGCACGTACCACTCTCTGTTTATAATCAGATCTTAGGCGTAAGCCCGATTTTTCGGTTTTTTAAAAATTGAATGTCAAGTTAAATAGAGTCGGAATAGAGAAGTTGAAGAGATGGGCGAGAGGTATCAGGGAATGAAAGCCTGTTTAGTAGTACTGTAGGGACGACCCACGATTGCTCTGACGAATCTTCAAGGAAGTAGCCTTTTCACTAAAGGTACGGTAAATATTTTAAATTGATATATATAAATTCCTTTTGATGGGGAACATTCTAAATTCTTTTTGGGGAATAACTTTGTCATTTAACCCTCCTACGACGGTGTGTAACAGTTACTGGGGGGTAGTTTTACTGGAGTGAAACGTGAAAAACAACGTATCTACTATGGAGCAACACATGATCCATCAAAGTATCTTTCTATAACAATGGTATTTTACTGAAATATTTTGCTCATAGATTTATAATGGTTGCTTTCGAGTGTTAAGTTGGTTGTATTACGCATTCTTTCCTTCCCTAATTTTGCCTCAGTGCGGTCTTTAAAAACCCATTTACAGAAAGAAAAATGTGACTTTTTTTCAACCTCGTATTTATAAAGGATTCTTTACGCTGGTGAAACAATAAACAAGTATTATAAATTATTTAAAAAGTAAATTCCTACTCGAATGAACAAAGAAATATCTTATTCTATAAATAAAATTAATATAAACGTGTATGACAATATTAGGTTGCAAAACAGAAAGCGAATTTCCTTGCAATTTTCCATTTTCCTTCCTATGAATGGTGTTGGAGTATTAGTTTAGTTTGAGTAACAAACTATTTCTATGATTTTTTTTCGATTGCATTGTGTTGTAGTTTCTTTTCGCATTCCTCTGGCTTTGTCCGTTTGTCAAGCAAGCTTCGATACCGTTAATTCGGTTTCTTGGTTTATTTTATTCTTTTCCATAATTTTTATTCATAGGGCAATATTGAAGATATTTTGGGGTAACCAAGAAAACAATACAAGGTTGTGCAATGGAGGTTTCGACGACAACCAGATAGGGCAAAATATAAATTTTTAAACATCTTTTAGAAGTTTATTTCTAGTTATTGAGTTTCAAAATAACGAAAGTAGATGGTGTTCTTGATGTTTTCTATCTGTAGTCTGAACGATAAAACTGAATGATAGATTGAGCTAAAAGATAAGTATAACTTACAAATCAGCAGAATGTTTCAGCTCCTAACAAAATACATCTATAAAATCTGAATATAGATAAGTAAAACTGGAACAAACTAAAAAGCTTGACACATCGTATATAATGGAAGTTAAGGCCGTGTCCCTATTGCCGGCTGAATTCAGGACCCATCATTTCAGAACCTCGTAAAGCTCTACGCAATGCGTTCAAAACTTTAAAAATTTGAATTACCTTTTTTTAAACGGCAATGTTTATTTATTATTATTCGTGTTTATGTTTTAATTTGTTTGATATGTTGCAATATCAGTGAAGTAATTAATAATTCTTTTTAGCTTTAAGTAATAAAATATAATAAAAATAAATATAAAATGGGGTATTTTATTATTATAAAAAGTTATTTGTATTTTTTCTGTCACGTTGATGACTTCTTTTATCGCCTTGAAATAACGAGGGGGGGATACTGTGTCTTATACGAAATATATGAGAGGTATTAATCAATCCCGGATCAGGGACTTGGGACGAATGTAAATCCCAATTGGAGGAACAGACGTCTGGGGAGGACCTACCTTTTGTCTAGGCCTTATAAGTGTTTATCTGTATATCTTGTACTGTGTAGAGCTATAGATTTTATATATGCACTGGGAACTTCATTAGTGTGATGGAAAGGTTTGTGGTTCTTAATGACCAGACATTGTTTGCAGAAATAAATGTAATATATATTTCTAACTTACGGTTCAGCATCTCCAGTACAGTTATAACACACTTCTAAATAAACACTTAGTTAACAAAACATAATACAAGTTCAACTAACTATCTAACAAAATCTTTCTTGACTCTCCTCTTGAGGGCTCAACATGAGGTTTTATATGGGTTCTCCCTCTTGTTTTTGTTTTACTCTTGGGTGTGAGTTTTGACAGTCCATGTGGACTCTAACTCTAACAGCATTGGTTGGAATTTATCTTATTACTTTTAATTGGAAGATCCTTCTCCAATCAGCTATCTTCAGAGATCCCCTCTAAAGGTCATCACATGTCCACGTGAAGGATGTTTTGGTTAGATAAATATTTTTAGTTGTAGCTGAATGTGGTTGATGAGGGTTCCTCAGGATATTGTTACAGGAAACTTGAGAAACTCTAATCTAACTACCAAGACAGAATATCTGGCACTACAACCACCCTCTCTTTTAAAAACTAAGGCTCATGGTGTCTTTCTTTTCAAAAACATAAATAAAAAATAGTTTAAGAAATATTTTTTTAAAATCATTAAGTTTTCTGCAAAATTATTAAACTCTACACTCTAATCTTAAGTTTAAATCCAAGTTTTAAAATAAAATTCTATATATAATCAAACTGTGCTTACTTAAGAAAACAATGAATATTTAGATAAAACAAAGACTATCTGAATTGGATATATTATAATAATAAATGATCGATTAAATAATGTCAATATTCAAAGATCTCCATTTTGTATAAAACTAAAGTTCAATATTCATAAAACAACTAATCTAAATGTTCTTTAAGTAATTGACAAATTAAAAAAACTGTTCATTTACACATAAAATATTTAAAGATCTATACTAAATTTATTGTAAATATATATATACTGTATATATATTTAAAAAAAAAATCAAATTTTTAAATAACTAATGTCTATCTGACGTCATTAAAATCAGACTACAAGTACACTTTTGTTTCACTTGAAATTCTTTAAGTAAACAACACATATTTTCTCTAATATTCACAAACACTTTCACTAAATTGATGACGTAAGATGACCTTGAGCATATCTAGTTGTGGTTGGTACGTTGTCATCTGGTATTAGGTTGAATGCAGTAGGTATGGCAGCTATAACGGCTGAGGTCTCACGTTATTATTCCCTAGATTTTTGTCTACCTCTCCCTCTCTTTTTCTCTCTGTCTCTCTCTCTTGTCCCTTCTCTCCTCCTTCTTTTATCTCTATCTCCTTTTTATGCCTTTTTACACTCGCAGAAACATAACATAAGATAAAATAAACGGTGGAGTTGTGATTCAAGTATAAATTATTTTATAACATTTTTTGCCTCGTTTCGAGAAAAATATTTTTTTTTTTTCATTTTCACACCTCAGTATGTAATGAACAAACTAGATCCTATATTTATTTATAGGTAAAGAAAAAAATATAGCTACTCATTTAGTAATTGAAAACTAGGTTATAACATTATTAAAAAAACCATACATGGGGCTATTTCCAATGATCAAACTTCATCTAACCAACATACGCAGCTGCCAACTAACCAAATACGCGACATTCAAATAATCGTAATACACGGACTTTAACTAACCAAATACGCGCACTTTAACTAACCAAATACACGGACTTCCACTGAAAGTAATGTCGCGGGTTGGTTAAATGAAGTTTGGCCCTTTATATCGACTCGATTCCCACCTCATTGTGCGTTACTCCTTGTAAATTAAATTCTTAAATTCTCTTTCCTCTATGACATAATTTGCATTACGCCATGTTATACCTTGAGTTTAGAGGACTTTTCCTTAAATTAATTCCCAGCGTCAAGTTACTTACGTGTTTTGAAGTGAAGTTACTTTCTAATTTCAACGAGAAGTTACAAATACATCACGAAGTTACTTACTTATTTCAAAATGAAGTTACAAATGTAACGTGATATTTGCTTATTTCAACGGCAAGTTAGTAATATAACGTGAAGCTGCTTACATATTTCAACGAGAAGATACAAATACAACGCGAAGTTACTTACTTATTTCAAAATGAAGTTACAAATATAACGTGATATTTGCTTATTTCAACGGCAAGTTAGTAATATAACGTGAAGCTGCTTACATATTTCAACGAGAAGATACAAATACAACGCGAAGTTACTTACTTATTTCAAAATGAAGTTACAAATATAACGTGATATTTGCTTATTTCAACGGCAAGTTAGTAATATAACGTGAAACTGCTTACATATTTCAACGAGAAGATACAAATACAACGCGAAGTTACTTACTTATTTCAAAATGAAGTTACAAATGTAACGTGATATTTGCTTATTTCAACGGCAAGTTAGTAATATAACGTGAAGCTGCTTACATATTTCAACGAGAAGATACAATTACAACGCGAAGTTACTTACTTATTTCAAAATGAAGTTACAAATGTAACGTGATATTTGCTTATTTCAACGGCAAGTTAGAATCATAACGTGAAGCTGCTTACATATTTCAACGAGAAGATACAAATACAACGCGAAGTTACTTATTTCAAAATGAAGTTACAAATATAACGTGATATTTGCTTATTTCAACGGCAAGTTAGAATCATAACGTGAAGCTGCTTACATATTTCAACGAGAAGATACAAATACAAAGCGAAGTTACTTATTTCAAAATGAAGTTACAAATATAACGTGATATTTGCTTATTTTAACGGCAAGTTAGAATCATAACGTGAAGCTGCTTACATATTTCAACGAGAAGATACAAATACAACGCGAAGTTACTTACTTATTTCAAAATGAAGTTACAAATGTAACGTGATATTTGCTTATTTCAACGGCAAGTTAGTAATATAACGTGAAGCTGCTTACATATTTCAACGAGAAGATACAAATACAACGCGAAGTTACTTACTTATTTCAAAATGAAGTTACAAATGTAACGTGATATTTGCTTATTTCAACGGCAAGTTAGTAATATAACGTGAAGCTGCTTACATATTTCAACGAGAAGATACAATTACAACGCGAAGTTACTTACTTATTTCAAAATGAAGTTACAAATGTAACGTGATATTTGCTAATTTCAACGGCAAGTTAGTAATATAACGTGAAGCTGCTTACATATTTCAACGAGAAGATACAAATACAACGCGAAGTTACTTACTTATTTCAAAATGAAGTTACAAATATAACGTGATATTTGCTTATTTCAACGGCAAGTTAGTAATATAACGTGAAGCTGCTTACATAATTGAACATAAACTTACAAATATACAAAGAACTTATTCATTTCAACGTGGAGTAACAAGCATATCATGAAGCTACTTACACATTTAAACGTGAAGAGCACAATCAAAAGGAAGGGCATGGGTGCAATTCTCGGCCTATTGAGGCCGCTTTTAGTAACCGCCTACACATACGGTTCTTCAGACTCGAACTGCAATAGGGGTGGTTCAGGTATATTTCATAGGTACCCAGACAACTCAATTTGAAAGCACAAGGACTCGGCAGGGCGAATTGCATCCAAGTTTACATGCGAACTTATTGCAATCAGAACAGCCTTGGAAATCTACCTTACATGGACAAGAAGTGCTAACTCCGACGGTATTTTTGTGTTCTCGGATTGCAGATCTGCCCTTGAAGCCATCAGAGAAGGGAAAACTAGGCTCACTCAAGGAATTGCTTCTCTTATGTTCTCCATTGGTGCAATGGGCAAATCATGTACCCTTCAGTGGATCCCGGCTCATGTTGACATCAAAGGAAATGAGGTGGCAGACTCCCTTGCCAAAGAAGCCAGAACACTCGAGCCTGTTGCTTCATCTACTACGGTTTTTGATGCCAACGCAGTCGCAAAACAAAGGCTCTGCCCAAACACAAAGAAAAAATACTCGCTGCCAGAATTGAATTATAGCAGAGAAATTACAACAGTAATAACAAGACTAAGGACAAAGCATTTTAAGGGCATGAATATCCTGCCCGATGGTTCTAGAACATATGAAGATTGCAGGCACTGCCCGGGCACGCAACTGGACCTTTACAGCTGCCCTTCCATTGCTCATGCCCTCTGTACAATGACTACAGTATGGGTACTTTGTACTCGAATAGCGCTAATAACTTTTCCAATGCTGTAATTCATGCATTTGGCAATATTTAAATATTCCCCCCTAATTGCATTTGCCATACACAACAACAAAAATAACGTGAAGTTACAAATATATCATTAAGTTACTGCACTTACTTATTTTGACGTGAAGTTACATACTTATTTTAAAGTGAAATCTCAAAACAGGAAATTACAAATAAATTTCCAATTGCACAAGTCACTTTTTATACAGGCAAGGTGCAACATACTATCCATTAAACCTTTTTCAAATACAGTAGAGTCTCGGAATTCCGAGTTCCGATTTCTCGAGATTCCGCTAAATTCGAGCTTATTTCTATTTGAGCCGTATTTTCTATTTCAAAGAAAATGATGAGTCGGGCTTCCAAAAAATGTTCATATCAATACGGTATCCAAAGGAAATTAGCAGGACGTCCAAGAAATGTTCATATTAATACGGTATCTAAAGAAATGTAGTAGGACGTCGAAGAACGGTTGGTATCAATACGGTATCAAAAGGAAATTAGTAGGACTTCCAAGAAATTTTCATTTCAATACGGTATCCAAAGGAAATTAGTAGGACTTCCAATAAATGTTCATATCAATACGGAATGCAAAGGAAATTAGTAGGACTTCCAAGAAATGTTCATATCAATACGGTATCCAAAGGAAATTAGTAGGACTTCCAAGAAATGTTCATATCAATACGGTATCCAAAGGAAATTAGTAGGACTTCCAAGAAATGTTCATATCAATACGGTATCCAAAGGAAATTAGCAGGACGTCCAAGAAATGTTCATATCAATACGGTATCCAAAGTAATGTAGTAAGACGTCCAAGAACGGTTGGTATCAATACGGTATCCAAAGGAAATTAGTAGGACTTCCAAGAAATGTTCATATCAATACGGTATCCAAAGAAAATTAGTAGGACTTCCAATAAATGTTCATATCAATACGGTATCCAAAGGAAATTAGTAGGACTTCCAAGAAATGTTCATATCAATACGGTATCCAAAGGAAATTAGCAGGACGTCCAAAAAATGTTCATATCAATACGGTATCCAAAGAAATGTAGTAAGACGTCCAAGAACGGTTGGTATCAATACGGTATCCAAAGGATATTAATAGGACTTCCAAGAAATGTTCATATCACTACGGTATTCAAAGGAAATTAGTAGGAAGTCCAAGCAATGTTGGTATCAATACGGTATTCGAGGGAAATTAATAGGACTTCCAAGAAATGTTCATATCAATACGGTATCCAAGGAATACGGTATCAATACGGTCCGATGCAAGCAGACGCAAACACAGATCAAGCTTGTAATACCCAGGGACGTATAGAGCTTTTTTACCCCATATCTCAAACGTGAGAGAATGTGCCCAAATTTACGCTGCGTGTAACTATAGGAACTGGTTACCCTTCATCAGAAGCCACCTTTTGCATATTCTTCTAACGTCGAAACACATTAGTCTTGTCAGACACATTGTTAATTTATAAGAACGACAGATCTCAACTTCCTATCCAACATGACACTAAGGCTTATTAGTTTATCGATCATCGATATTATCACCGAAGACAACAACTTATTTGTAGCTTACATTCTACGTTTGATGATCTCAGAATCTAGGCCTTTACAGTGTTCATCTACAATTCGTAGCCAAGTATCCATTCCGCAACAGAGAACATTGTTTGGTTGCGTCTGATTGGACAGTTTCTCGCCTCTTTTCACAACGACCAATGAACAGCCAGTAGTAACTTCCATCCTAAGTATTTCAAACCTAATAGAGTATCAGCTAGTATCCATCTAATGTCAAAGCCATCTCGGTTTGAACTCGCGTATGTATTGTTTCTTTGCCCGCTTCTAAGGACAATGCGTCTTAAGATAGTGTATTTTCTATACCTTACCTGTTTCTCATATTCACTAGTATTCTGTACCTTTACATGGGAACCTCTTCTTATACATAGACTCCTTAAGTGGTTTACGTATTAGCTTCATGTTGGCATTGACAGTTTTCAGTATCGTTGCTACCTGCGGCCTTCGACGCCCTATATGGATTTCATATACACCCCTTCCTCATATATATTACTTGTGACCAGACTTTTTGTTAACTAAAGGTTGTTAAATTGTAAACTTACACTTGGAGGAAACGTTTTCGTCTTACAACTTCTTCAGTTTCCAAAAAATCTGATCGTAACATCAGAGTGTAATAAGTAATTAACAACCAGCTCGTCATGAACGGCAACAAGATTCCGAGCATTGGTTTTATTCCTTTGGCACAGAGATGCATAACTAGAAGAGAATATATCGACGACCACTTACAGGGAAATATTCTAGTACGTCCTAATTTCGAATTCTGGGAAGTAGTTTTTCTAAGATTATGTCATATCAAGAAAGTTTTCTCAATAACCTGAACTTTGGAATGTAGATATTTGACCCCTGTTTAAAACAAACAGCTATAAACTAGGTATCTAATACTCATAAATAAGCACAGACCCGGAAAAAGAATTTTTTCGCCCAAGGATTTTTGTTTTTTTTTGTGAAAGTTCCGGCCACGGGAAATCGATTGGCACCTGTCTCAACCTTGGGAAAATTCGGGAATCCGCCCCAATGGGTTCTTGATTTCCCATGTTATCCTTATGGGATCAAGCAGGGACCTGGACAAAATTTTTCCCCCCAGGAGGTTTTGATATTTTTATTTTTGGGGGAGTTTACGGTCACGATAAATTGATTTGCACCTGTCTCAACCTTGGGAAAATTCGGGATTCCGCCTCAGTGGGTCCTGGAGTTCCCCCCCCCCCCTGGAAAAAGCTTTTTTTACGTTCACGGATAATTATTTCAATTACGGAGGGGATATGGAAGTTGATATATATGATATGATATGCTCCTTGAGCGACCTCCGCGCTATCTCGGGAAATCTTTAACTATAGAGTAGCTGTGGCTCGGAGTTTTGTTTCGTGTTGCCGTGTATCGTATGACCCATATAGCAGCTTCTCAAGGAAACATTCTGGTGATTGTTACTGAGTATATCATACTCACATAATGGTCTTGAGCATTGAGGAACCTACTTTATTATGGGACGAACAAAATACCTACTTTCCTCACACGCAATAAGATAATTAGAAGGTTCCATACAGATTTAGGTTCCATATAGATTTTTAAAAAAATTACATCTTTATAACTATTACATCATAAATGGTGATAATTGATTTAATACCAAAAGAACTTTTTAACCTACAATTTATAGTTTTATAAAATATTTTAAATTCCAGTTATAAAAAAATTCGCATATGTTTAAAATATATTGTGAAGAAAAATAAGTTCAGTCTGGGGAGGAAACCAACTGAATTTTCACCCAAAAGTTGTCTAAACTATACACAAAAATATTCAAAATAAAAAAAATACAAAAAGCAGCTGTATTTGAGCAAACATACAATTAATTGTTTAGTGAATCCCATTGATAATAACTTGTGTACTTGCTTGGTGTATGGCTTGCATCCTTCACTTCTGTTGTTGACTTTCTTGTCCTGCCTTCGAGGCTACTCAGTTCACCTCTAAGAACAGAACATTTGTAGGTAGCTCCATATCTTGTTAAAAAGCTTCTTATGTTGTACGTTGTCTTTGTATTGTGCATTAGGAAGACATTTTATTGAAATCATATCAGGCTAGCAGAATCGATGCCTTTAAATTCAAAATAGCACGATGGGAAACTTTCTTGCTTGGCAATATGTTGCATTTGTTGTCGTAAATGTGTTATTACTATATTACATTTTTAACTGTATATATCCAAACTTGCATTCAGCAAAAGGTGTTAGTTTCGTAGTCACAGATGACGCTTTCGCAATGAGAAACCTATGTAGTCTTGTATTTCAATGTTGATGTCAGTTTTATGCTGTTGAGGGATTTTCCAGTTTTTCGTCATTTTCAACTTGAAATTATTCTTGTGCAGTGATCCAAATAGTTGGCGGTCATTTTGTGGCTTATAGGAGAAGGAATTTTCAAATTCTTTATTTCTACTTGTTGAAGACTGATTGCGTTTCTAAGGCAGCTATGACAGATGGTTTGTCTCAAAAGTTTTGATCTTGACTTTACACATTTTCAGAGCCCTTAATTGTACTTAAATGCAGATGTGATGGCAGTGTCTTTGTTCTACTTCAGTACCTAAGGTTGATCTTGGTTGTTGTTTCATTGGTGACATTTCTCCTTCAACATTGAGGGGGTGTGACTAAAGGAATTTTTTGTTTTCTTACCAAGAGCCGCTTGACCTTGCACTACCGACCCGGAAGGTCATTTTGCTAGCATACAGGCCAATTCCACGATCGTATGCTTACCCAGGGGGCACCTGTGCTGGCCAGTGCACGGCGGCGACCCTCGCTACCCCCCATAATTTTGAAAAAAAAATAAAAAAAAATAATAAACGGGGCATCGGGAAGAAAAAGAATTTTGAATTTTGAAACATTTAAATTTTGGTGTCTATCCTACGCCCCCTTAATTTTGAAGAAGTGTAAAAAAAAAAAAAAAAACTGTTGCCTTTACGGCGGGAAAAGTTACAAGATTCGTGGAGTAAATGTTGTTACTAAGAATTAAAAGATCGCAACAAAATTTAGAATAAAATTTGGAAAAACAGTTGCGATCGTTGGGGAAAAGGGGGCCGAGCTGCTGCTGTGACGGAGATTAGTGTTTAAGCTGAAACAGAAACAAAGACATAACATAGATATTTTAACTTCATAAAAAGGTGAGCTTTTTTGTTGTGCAAAATTATCAAAATCTTTAGTAAGATTCAACAACGTAAGAGGGTTTTCATTAAGAATTATGATTGTGTTAGAAAAATATATTAGGTAAAGACAAGGTACTAGATTTATATTGTTACTGAAAACCCGTTATATTGTGTTTTAGGTCATTAGGAAAGATATAAACAATGATTAAGAATTTCTGAGGCCTAGAACAATTTCGTGGGAAAATTTGGACTATCATTTCCTTCAGCATTTGAGAAAAGGTTTTACTTTATGTATAGCTTCTGCGACAAAACCAGCAGGAGTGCTAAAGTCCAGATGAAAAACCTAACCATTTTTAAAAAAAAGGAAAATATTTACGTATATTATTTTTTTGACTATTTCAATGTACTTTCAAAATTAATAAAACCGTGAACTTTACATTTGAAGGGTGTATCAATTTTTACACGCAGAGGAGCATTAGGAAGCGTTATTGCAATACTATCTTCACATTTTGTTTTTGTAATTTCTCTCAAACAGCTGTAGCTACGTGATCATACGGCCTATCAGCTGTTTCAAATTTGGTAATTAACCATTGGATCATATAACCTATCTGCTGTTTCAAATTCGATAAAATATCAATTAGAATAGTGTCAAGACATTAAAATAGATTAAATATAAACATAACCCCTAAGTTTGTGTAATACCGTATATTATTACATGAAGGTTTACAAATTTTTTCGATGTATTGACAGTTTCAACTAAATACAAATGAATACAAAAACGTTGGTTTTACGATGGTATTTATGTATTTATATCTACCATTTTAATATGAAAAAATAAGAATTATATCTCCATAAGTACAATTTATCCCAGTGTTCATCTTGACTACTACCAAACAGAAAAAATGATTTATCTATAGTTCAGATACTATCAATTTAAAAACTGTTTAAACGTAAAAAAGGTATTTGTAAACTACAGATTCTGAGGAAAGCCGTGAATATTATTTTTTAATATTGATAATTAATCATTTGTAATAAATAACTGAAACTTATTTACATATCGACTAGGTTTTGTAATAGGGGAAACATGGAATGTCTGAATAAATAAAACTCAAGTTGTGTATTTAATTCTTTAGTTTTCTACAAGTATTGTGTTAATCGCTTTTCTAAAAGATGTTTACCCTTGATAAAACATCTAGGACGAGACATTACCCTGGACAGAATCTTGAAAGTTGTTTCTGGCCGTTGGCAGAGTGTGTGTATAGGAGACATCGAGCCATCGAGGCCAACCTTGGAAGATCGTAATAAGGAGGTAATAAGAAGGAACTTTTCTAAAAGATTTTGTTGTTTTTTTAATTGTAGTGCTTCTAGAGGGTTAAGAGATTTTGTTATTACATCATGGCCGCGCAATAAAAAGAAGCATAAAATGTGCACAATTAAAAAAACCTCAATGTTCACATACAAGTATCAAACCTACTGGAAGAACAAAAAACACATGTTTTTGTAATAATATTCAAATATGCATAATGTTAATGCTTTATTTGTACTTGGTATAAAGGAGAATAAAAAGAAAAGTTTTGTATTACTTTCCATTTATTACAAACTATGAATGAGAAAATGAAAAAGGAAATATCTAATATATAATTAAATGGCAGCAATAGTAGTAACATCATAAAAAAAATAAGAATGGATGAAGTGTGCAAGAAGATTTATGTTAACATTGCCCTCATCAGAATCCAAATAGAAGTAATTCGACAGAACTAAATATTAGAAGTGAAGCGATATTGAGGTGTTAAATAAAATAAAAAAGAATGTCCTGAGACTCTAATGCGAGATGGATGTTGCATGATTCAAAAGAACGGACAAGTGTCATGAAATAATCTCTTGGAGGCCAGCAAACCAACACTTAGAAGTTCAGCATTCCTGTCGTCAAAAAACTTGTACAACGATTGTACAGCAACCATTTTTTTTAAAGCCACGTAGCAACTTCTGATCAGAAAAACGTGTAAAGCTTTTTGCCCTTTAAAAGTTGTAATTTTAACCTTGAACTTGTCTTTTTAATACTATGTCTTTCTACCTCATAATACCCTTGCAATCATTGCCATCCGTGGCGAAATATAGCCGATACATAATCGTTGTACAAGCCTTTCCTCCCCTGCGTATTACTATTTGTATATACATTCCTGCACGCCTTTAAACATTTGAAAGGGCATGGCATAAATATTGCAAATACAGTTAGCAAAACTATAATTAAGGTTTTTTCAAAACTATACTTTTGTACATATTTGTAAACACTCACCACTAAACGCCGTCCAGCCAGTACCTCAGGACAGGCGAAGGTTGTGCGCGAGCCCTAAAGTAAAACTCCAAAATGATCTCCTCGCAGTCGAAGGATTGGAAAGTTATCCGGTCATCGCCCAACGTAGGGCGGTATACGTGGCGGACGTAGATTACTGGTGCAAAATGCAACGCAGAAGCCTCTTCCTGTGAAGAAAACTAAACCTTATACAATGGTTCCAGTCTTTGCAGAAAATGCGGTGAGCCTATTTACTAAATCTCTTTTAAAAAATTCTAAAAACTGTTTTAAATTTATATGCTAATGCAATGCACATTGAAAGCTTGCAATTGTTTGTAAAATGTCCAATTGTTGGGAGTTTAAGGTATGCATAGATACAAGGATAAACTAGTTGGAAAATAAATTAATCATATATACGTCAATTTCAATACAAACGTACAAATTTCCTTCCATCATTCGTTTCATTTTGTACTTTCCTTGAGCCACTATACATGGGTCCACTAAAAACTCATACAGTCTGAAGAATCATTCACTACCGATTGGGTCTTGGCACGGGTTTGAGGATTGGGCACCCCGCCACTAGTCTGCCCGGGCCGAGCGTTCTGCAATGTACAAGGGAGAAGAATGGTGACAGACCTGGTCTCAAGAATGAGAGGTATCTGTCTCACGACCTAACCTCCTTTTCAAAAAAACACAAAGGAAATAAGGAAAATCCTTAGCCCAGCATGGTCCTACGAATCCAACCTTAACCTCGTGACTCCCGCCCGGGTGAATAGCGTCAGACATGAAATCGAAAGCTTGGTGCCACGACCAGTAGTGGTATTTCGACCAAGGTCCAGTATTTCGCACCTGGAATGAGACGAACTCCAACCAGACATTAAGACTTCAACCGCTTATCCAGAACCAGTAGAACCTTCCGAAAGGCCAAGTTTCCCAACCCCAATATCCCATCTGATTACTTCGGTCCAGGTAGTGTTTTCGGACCTCTAGCCACTTTCGGCTGACCTTACCTCAAGGTCAAGCCCTCAGACTCGGAACTTGGTTCTAGGTGGGCATAGACTGCTTATATAAAATAAGTAACTTATGGAATCAAGGAATTAGGCCACTTTTGAGGCGTACAAATTTAAAAAGGTTAGGAAAACTCAAAAAGACAAGGACCTTTTCTGTGGTCGATGCGTTAATGACCATAATTTAAAGTCACTCCGCGCTTATACTTTATAATTATATATAATTTGTAGCCCGTAATATTTCCAGACTAGTGTGATGAATACAGATATTCTCTAGTTCTTCTCAAAATTAATTTTTTTGCACCAAGAAGTTGGGAAAACTGTTACAATTTGTGGCAAAACCAATACCTCATCCTAAGCACCTTGTGATAAAATCTTTGGTGTTCCATAAAACTATTTACATTTTGTCAATGAAACAAACTTGTAACTGCATAAGTCAAATAACAGGTCAGTATGATTATTCAATGGTTTTAAAAGCTTATTTTGTCTGAGATCAATAAACCTGATTTCCAAAAAGCCTAATGTAAATTAGTATATGTTCGGAAAATGAAGAATGACGAATTTTGCATCTCAACTGACTGATGGAAATGAATTATGATCTAATTATTTCTCCTACTTTCATCATTCACACATTACACATTATGGTGATATATCACAAACTCCGTAACTTTCGGCAAGGTTACTCCACTGGATATAGAGACAAAACTAATAAATTATTTTTTTACTTCTCTCCAAGAGGTATGTTTGCGATTGCGTGCGTATAAAGAGAAACAAAAGGGAATACATTTAGAAGTAAATAGATAAACCATTATCAATTAATTCTTGTAGGATATTACCTGCTGACGCAGGGCAAGGACTTCTTCGTCTACAATTTCCATCAGTAATCCAATGACTGCTTCTGCAACACATTGACAATACAAATGTTATTAAAAAGTTTAAAAGTTATTAATAATGTTTAAATAACAAAAGTTTAAATGATTATACCTAACCTTAATAATAATTCGCATAAAGGGAGGTACTAATACACCACACTTTATTTATAATTTATACACTACGCAAATTTATATTAGAAAGCAAATGTCAGAAAAGTTGTGAAATTCAATCTTCTACAACTAAACTTTAAACAGCTAAAGGTTTTCAACTGTATATTACAATTTTTAGATGAGTAAATTAGTTTCTTTGAGATGTACAAGAATACTCTTCAGTTGTAAGCACGCGAGAGGTTTTTGTGTGAAAATAAAATTTTGTAAAAACATTATGTCAATGGTACAAAAGAAAAATGTTCAAATTGTTATACATTTTATTACATGCTGTATTTTGTAAATATTTGACAAAATTTCTTATGTCATTACATTAATTGTTATTATATTATTAAGTATTTTCTGTGATAAAATTCAATATTTTTTACATAAATTGATCTGGAAAATTTATTTAAGATAACAATATATATATATATATATATATATATATATATATATATATATATATATATATGTATTGTAGTTTCTACTTTCTTTGCCTCATACAGTTTCAATCCATTAACTCAACACGCGAGTGCAACACGGTGTAGGATTCTTTTGCCGTTTCAATATATATTTTTCATTAATAAATTTATATAAGTTTAGCATTAATATAAATAGGTCTACTGTATATAGTTATAATGGCTTACCTTCCGCGTTTTCGTTAACAGGTGTTACGGAGGCTTGGCTCCCCTCTGGAAAAAAGAATTTTAGACTTTATAAAAAAATTGAAAGATTCAAATGCATTAGCTCCAATACATACTAAGTTACAATATAGTTTGCAAATGGAAATAATTTATAATATTAGATTATATTAAATCATCAGGAAACATAATTTTGCATTTTTTTACCGCTACAATTACTATTTTTCTCTCCTTCTTGTGGCAAATAGTTATGTAAAAACTTGACAGGGATCACTGATTAAGCTCCATACCTTACTGAAGTACTAGCCTCTGACAAAGCTGCCCTGCTAAGATACTGTAAATGATATATTGGTGCTTGCTTTAGGTAGGAATTATAATGATTTTATAATCGTATAATTACTATAATATATAAATATAAATAAATTAAACTAAAATGATTTAACTTAATTGGAAAAAAGTTTTAAAATATTTTTTATAACTTTAAAACGACAATCTTACCGTCACTCTTCTCAATGCATTCAGAGGTTCTGTCATTAGCTGCATCCCTCTCCTGCACCCTCCCACAGCAGAACATTGCTAAAACCACCATAAAAGTACAAAGTTATTTACAGCACAGTTTAAGCTTAAACCGAACTTTAGTTCCAATGTTTTAGTAATCATTTAAATAAAAACTGAGTAAAGTTTTACTTTATATCCTAACATAAAACATTATTTTTTTTAAAATGCTGGTGGTTAGTTTGCCTTCAAATAAAAAAAATATTACTATTATGTCACCAGACACAGTAGTATTAATTACTACTATATTGAAGGAGAGGTCCAAATCCAATCCCATTGTATCAAAATACTCATTAATACGTCCACTTATGTCACCAGAAATCAATATATATATATATATATATATATATATATATATATATATATATATATATATATATATATATATATATATCATTAGATGTAGCACGGAGTCAGACTTAATCACTATATTGAAGCAGAGGTCCAAATCCAATCACATTGTATCAAAATACTCATTAATACGTCCACTTAAGTCACCAGAAGTCAATATATATCATTAGATGTAGCAGGGAGTCAGACTTAATCACTATATTGAAGCAGAGGTCCAAATCCAATCACATTGTATCAAAATACTCATTAATACGTCCACTTAAGTCACCAGAAGTGAATATATATCATTAGATGTAGCACGGAGTCAGACTTAATCACTATATTGAAGCAGAGGTCCAAATCCAATCACATTGTATCAAAATACTCATTAATAAGTCCACTTGTGTCACCAGCATTCAATATATATCATCAGATGTAGCAGGGAGTCAGAATTAATCACAAAATTGAAGGAGAGGTCCAAATCCAATCACATTGTATCAAAATATTCATTAATACTTCCACTTCTGTCACCAGAAGTCAATATATATATAATCAAATGTAGTAGGGAGTCAGAATGAATCACTATATTAAAGGAGGGGTCCAAATCCAATCACATTGTATCAAAATACTCAATAATACTTCCGCTTGTGTCACCAGAACTCAGTATATATCATCAGATGTAGCAGGGAGTCAGAATTAATCACTATATTGAAGGAGAGGCTGAAACCCAATCACATTGTATCAAAATACTCATACATATTTTCACTTTTGTCACCATAATCAATATGTATTATCAAAGATAGTATGGAGTCGGAATTAAGCATTATATCAAAGAGGAGGTCCAAATCTGAGGAGGCTTTGCATTAAAAAAACCGTATGTATTTCGATTTAAAGTACCAAAGTGAATATGTATCATTATGTGTAGCACAGGGTCAGAATTAATCATTATAATAAAAGGAGATCGAAATCTAATGGCTTTGTATCACAACGTCCGTAAATATTTCAATTTATATCACCAGAAGTCAATATATTACATCACATGTAACACGGAGTCAGAATTAATCACTATATTGAAGGGGAGATCCAAATCCAAACATGATTGTATCAAAACATTCATAAATATTTCAACGTATATCAACAGAAGTCAATATATTAAATCACATGTAGCACGGAGTCGGAATTAATCACTATATTGAAAGGGAGATCCAAATCCAAACATGATTGTATCAAAACATTCATAAATATTTCAACGTATATCAACAGAAGTCAATATATTAAATCACATGTAGCACGTAGTCAGAATGATTCACAATATTTAAGGGGAGATCCAAATCCAAACACATTGTATCACAACAGTCTTAAGAATATTTCAAGTTATGTCACCACAAGTCAATATGTATCATCGGAAAAAGCACGGAGTTAGAAATAATCACTAAATTAAATAGGAGATCCAAATATATATAGGGAGAAGTCAATATATATCATCAGATGTAGCAGAGAGTATGAATTTATTACTATATTGAAGTAGAGGTCCAACTCCAAACACATTGTATCAAAATACTCATAATTACGTCCACTTGTGCCACCAGAAGTCAATTTGTTTCATCGGAAGTAGCACGGAGTTAGATATATTCACTATATAAAGGGGAGATACAAACCCAAACACGTTGTATCAAAACATTCATAAATATTTCAAGCAATGTCGCCAGAAGTATATTTATCATCGGAAGTACTACGGAGTCAGAATTATTCACCATATAAAGGGGAGATCCATATACAATCACACTGTATAAAAACATTCACAAGTATTTCAACTTATGTCATCAGAAATCAATATGTATCATTAGATGTAGCAAGGAGACAGAGTTATTCATTATATTAAACGGGAGATCCAATTTCAATGGCTTTGTATGTAAAAATCCGTATATATCTCAAGCTACATCACCAGTAGTCACTAAGTATCATCGGGAGTAGCACGGAGTCCGCTTTAATCACTATAATAAAGTTGAGATCCAAATCCAAATCTATTGTATCAAAATATTCATAAATATCTCAACGTATGTCACCAGAAATAAATATATATCATCATATGTAGCACAGAGTTAGAATTATTCACTATAATAAAGGGAAGAACCAAATCGAATCACATTGTATGAAAACATACATAAATATTCCAAAATATTTCAATAGAAGTCAAAATATATCTTCAGGTGTAGGACGGAGTCAGAAATAATCACTATAATTAAAAGATGATCCAAATCCAATCACATATATTTAAACTTGTATCACCAGATATCAATATTTAATATCAGATGTAGCACGGAGTGAAAAGTAACCATTATATTAAAGAAGAGATCGAAATTCAATCTTTTTATATCAAAACATTCATAAATATTTCAACTTGTGTCACCAAAAGTCAATTTATATCATCATGTGTAGCAGGGAGTCAGAATGAATCACTATATTAAAGGGGAGATCGAAATTCAATCACTTTGTATCAAAACGTTCATAAATATTTTAACTTTTGTCAACAGAAGTCAATATATATCATCAGAGGTAGCAGGGAGTCAGAATGAATCACTATATTAAAGGGGAGATCGAAATTCAATCTTTTTGAATCAAAACATTCATAAATATTTCAATTTGTGTCACCAGAAGTCAATATATATCATCAGATGTAGCAGGGAGTCAGAATGAATCACTATATTAAAGGGAAGATCGAAATTCAATCTTTTTGAATCAAAACATTCATAAATATTTCATCTTTTGTCAACAGAAGTCAATATATATCACCAGATGTAGCGTCGAGTCAGAATGAATCACTATTTAAAAGGGGAGATTGAAATTCAATCACTTTATATCAAAACATTCAAAAATATTTCAACTTGTGTCACCAGAAGTCAATATATATCATCAGATGTAGCAGGGAGTCAGAATGAATCACTATATTAAAGGAAAGATCGAAATTCAATCACTTTGTATCAAAACATTTATAAATATTTCAACTTGTGTCAACAGAAGTCAATATATATCATCAGATGTAGCAGGGAGTCAGAATGAGTGACTGTATTAAAGGGGAGATCGAAATTCAATCTTTTTGAATCAAAACATTCTTAAATATTTCAACTTGTGTCACCAGAAGTCAAAATATATATCATCAGATGTAGCAGGGAGTCAGAATGAATCACTATATTAAAGGGGAGATCGAAATTCAACGACTTTGTATCAAAACATTCATAAATATTTCAACTTGTGTCAACAGAAGTCAATATATATCACCAGATGTAGTGTGGAGTCCGAATGAATCACTATTTTAAAGGATATATCGAAATTCAATCACTCTGTATCAAAACATTTATAAATATTTCAACTTGTGTCAACAGAAGTCAATATATATCATCAGATGTAGCAGGGAGTCAGAATGAGTGACTGTATTAAAGGGGAGATCGAAATTCAATCTTTTTGAATCAAAACATTGTTAAATATTTCAACTTGTGTCACCAGAAGTCAAAATATATATCATCAGATGTAGCAGGGAGTCAGAATGAATCACTATATTAAAGGGGAGATCGAAATTCAATGACTTTGTATCAAAACATTCATAAATATTTCAACTTGTGTCAACAGAAGTCAATATATATCACCAGATGTAGTGTGGAGTCCGAATGAATCACTATTTTAAAGGAGAGATCGAAATTCAATCTTTTTGAATCAAAACAATCTTAAATATTTCAACTTGTGTCACCAGAAGTCAATATATATCATCAGATATAGCAGGGAGTCAGAATGAATCACTATATTAAAGGGTAGATCGAAATTCAATCACTTTGTATCAAAACATTCATAAATATTTCAACTTGTGTCAACAGAAGTCAATATATATCACCAGATGTAGTGTGGAGTCCGAATGAATCACTATTTTAAAGGAGAGATCGAAATTCAATCACTTTGTATCAAAACATTCATAAATATTTCAATTTGTGTCACCAGAAGTCAGTATATATCATCAGATGTAGCAGGGAGTCAGAATGAATCACTATATTAACGGGTAGATCGAAATTCAATCTTTTTGAATCAAAACGTTCATAAATATTTCATCTTTTGTCAACAGAAGTCAATAGATATCACCAGATGTAGCATGGAGTCAGAAAAAATCACTATTTTAAAGGGGACATTGAAATTCAATCACTTTATATCAAAACATTCATAAATATTTCAACTTGTGTCACCAGAAGTCAATATATATCATCAGATGTAGCAGGGAGTCAGAATGAATCACTATATTAAAGGAGAGATCGAAATTCAATCACTTTGTATCAAAACATTTATAAATATTTCAACTTGTGTCAACAGAAGTCAATATATATCATCAGATGTAGCAAGGAGTCAGAATGAGTGACTGCAGTAAAGGGGAGATCGAAATTCAATCTTTTTGAATCAAAACATTCTTAAATATTTCAACTTGTGTCAACAGAAGTCAATATATATCACCAGATGTAGTGTGGAGTCCGAATGAATCACTATTTTAAAGGAGAGATCGAAATTCAATCACTTTGTATCAAAACATTCATAAATATTTCAACTTGCGTCACCAGAAGGCAATATATATCATCAGACGTAGCAGGGAGTCAGAATGATTCACTATATTAAAGAAGAGATCGAAATTCAATCACTTTATATCAAAACATTCATAAATATTTCAATTTGTGTCACCAGAAGTCAATATATATCATCAGATGTAGCAGGGAGTCAGAATGAATCACTATATTAAAGGGTAGATCGAAATTCAATCTTTTTGAATCAAAACGTTCATAAATATTTCAACTTTAGTCAATAGAAGTCAATATATATCATCATATGTAGCAGGGAGTCAGAATGAATCACTATATTAAAGAGGAGATCGAAATTCAATCACTTTGTATCAAAACATTCATAAATATTTCAACTTGTGTCACCAGAAGTCAATATATATCATCAGATGTAGCAGGGAGTCAGAATGAATCACTATATTAAAGAGGAGATCGAAATTCAATCACTTTGTATCAAAACATTCATAAATATTTCAATTTGTGTCATCAGAAGTCAATGTATATCATCAGATGTAGCAGGGAGTCAGAATGAATCACTATATTAAAGGGTAGATCGAAATTCAATCTTGTTGTATCAAAACGTTCATAAATATTTCAACCTTTGTCACCAGAAGTCAATATATGTCATCAGATGTAGTTGGGAGTCAGAATGAATCACTATATTAAAGGGGAGATCGAAATTCAATCACTTTGTATCAGAACATTCATAAATATTTCAACTTGTGTCACCAGAAGTCAATATATATCATCAGATGTAGCAGGGAGTCAGAATGAATCACTATATTAAAGGGGAGATCGAAATTCAATCCCTTTGTATCAAAACATTCATAAATATTTCAACTTGTGTCACCAGAAGTCAATATATATCATCAGATGTAGCAGGGAGTCAGAATGAATCACTATGTTAAAGGGGAGATCGAAATTCAATCACTTTGTATCAAAAGATTCATAAATATTTCAACTTCTGTCACCAGAAGTAAATATGTATCATTGGAGGTAGTACGGAGTCTGAATTAAGCGTTACATAAAAGGGGAGATTAAAATTTATTTAATGCTTTAGAAAGGATACCTATACATTTC
This sequence comes from Prosapia bicincta, assembly GCA_036971475.1. Lineage (NCBI taxonomy): Eukaryota > Metazoa > Arthropoda > Insecta > Hemiptera > Cercopidae > Prosapia > Prosapia bicincta. The sequence continues at coordinate 207,038,462 of JBAIZL010000001.1, forward strand.
AATTTAATATACGGGAAGTCATTATGTTTTAAACACGTGTGGCATAGTCTCAGATTTAATCACTATATTAATGGGATGGTCCGAAACTAATTACTGGTAAACAAGACATATTAAATATCCAAATTATAATACCAGACATCAACATCTGTATCATCGAATGCAGCATAATGTTATAAACAATCATTATATTACTGATAGAGAATGTTTCTATCTCAAGCACTGAACCTTTCATAATCAGATTTATTATTGTAAATGTTCATCAAATCAAAACTAATAGATCTTTGTTACTGCTATGTAATAGAACAATGTTTATAAATTATTAAAATATATAAATAATAACCTAAATTACAATGGCATTATAAATTATGATATCATCTAATAAAATAGTTAACCAAAGGGTTAGACTGCTTTGTTCCTAATCAAAGCTTCTTTAATATACGTATTGGTATCAAAATAGTGAAATTACTAAATGGTTCTTATACGATCAAAAGTATTTTTGCACTTACTTCTCATTGCTTTTGCTAAGCGTCTAGTTAGTTTCCCCATCGTCTTGCTGAAGCAAATTTTTGGAAAAACTGACAAAATATCTATAGCAACAGACTTTAAACTTTTTAATTGTTACATTTGGTTAAACCTAATTGTTGTAGTTTGTTTATTTTATATTGTTTTTTTAATAATTTAGACATAGTGAAAAACGTAATTTCAAACTGTATAGGCTATGCAGTATGTAAAAATAATACAGTTAAAAATTAGTTAAAATTATAGAAATATGAATATCTTCTAGTCTAGGTAATGGGCAACGAGTTTTCTGACGTGCTCAGAATCTCATTCATTCTCTCTGTAGGAGATGTCTGCCCAATGCACCTCCGTGTGTGTATTGGTTCAAAACAAATGGAAACGGCCCCCTTGGAGGCGTGAAGCAAGGTAGTGGGCGCGAGATCAATTGGAAAGTACTATGATGAATAAAATATATTTTACTCGTACTATTATAGAAACAAACTTGATATTGCTAATGACTTGGGTTGTGCCCTTACTAAAATACAACATAAATAAGCTTGCTAGTGTAAAAAATGCAAGCTCATGCTTCTATCTCACTAACAGATTTTTCTTTTATGAGTTAAAATTTACCTTGCAAATTATTACTTGAATTGTGATATCATGTTTCTTGGGAAAGTATATATGGATAGTTTGTAATATATATACGATACTTATTTGATTCTTGTTCATATTCCCATACCATTAATATATAGTGATACGTTAAAGGGGGCGTGAACCCAAATAATTTGGGAACCTCTGGTGTACAGACAAAGACATGAAATGGAGGAGAAAAGGTTAAGACGAATGATACTGGTACTTGGTATAGATACATGATCTGGTACTGGTAGTGGGGGTTAAACATGACTTTAGGTGGAGTCTAGTATTTCCTTACATTATTCATACTATGTTTGTTATTCTAAAGAATACATCATAGCACATTTGTATACAATGGTTTAACGTTTAGGGTTAATGTGGCCTACACAGTAAGACGCAGAAAATCTATTCCAATTTGAGTGCGACCCAAAAACCTTAAAAAGTTTAACACGCTTGATTAGATGTTAAAGGGGGAGGTTGTTTCTGCCAGGTTTATGTTTTATGTAATCAGATAAAACGTTTATAACGAAATTATGTAAAGTGAGATTATGTAGTGTGGCTGATAAATGTTTACTTATGTTTCCAGAGTAGTTTAGTTTCATGTTGCACTGAGCATGTGGATAACTGAAGGGATTGAATTATTGTGAAGAGAAGCAATTGCTTATTTAGACTGATACAGACGAGTTTAAATGTTTATGATTACTTGGACTTTCATACATTATATAATATACAGTAGAATCTCGAAACTTAGAGTCCCGATTTTCCAAGCTTTCATTTCATTGTAGCCTATTTCTATTTGAGTTTATTTTATCTATTTAAGAGAAAATGATGAATCGGGCTTCCAAGAAACGTTTATATCAATATGGTATGCAATGAAAATAAGGCGAGCTTCCAAGAAATGTTCATATCAATAAGGTATGCAAAGCAAATTCGTAGGGCTTCCAGGAAATGTTTATATCAGAACGAAATGCAATGGAAATATTTCGGTCATCAAAGAAATATTAATTTCCATACGGCGTACAAAGAAAATGAGTAGAGCTTCCAAGAAATGATCATATCAATACAGTATACAAAGAAAATTAGTCGGGTTTTCAAAAAATGTTCATATCAATACAGTGTACAAAATAAATCTCTCGGACTTCCAACAAACATTCATATCAATACAGTATGCAAAGGAAATTAGTCGGGCTTCTAAGAAATGTTCATATCAGGACGAAGTGATATGGAAATTATTCGGGCTTCTAAGAAACTTTAATATCAAAACAGTAAATAAAGGAAAATTAGTCGGGCTTCCAAGAAACGTTTATATCAATATGGTATGCAATGAAAATAAGGCGAGCTTCCAAGAAATGTTCATATCAATAAGGTATGCAAAGCAAATTAGTCGGGCTTCCAAGAAACGTTCATATCAGTACGGTATGCAAAGGTAGTGAATCTAGCTTCCAAGAAATGCTCATGTCAATACAGTATGCAAAGGAAATTAGTCGGGCTTCTAAGAAATGTTCATATCAGGACGAAGTGATATGGAAATTATTCGGGCTTCTAAGAAACTTTAATATCAAAACAGTAAATAAAGGAAAATTAGTCGGGCTTCCAAGAAATATTCATATTAATACAGAATACAAATTAAATTAGTCGGGGTTTCAAGAAATGTTCATATCAATACAGTATACAAAGGAAATTAGTTGGGCTTCCAAAAAATGTTAATATAAATACAGTATACAAAGGAAATGATTCGGGCTTCCAAGAAATGTTCATATCAATACAGAAAACAAAGGAAATTAGTCGGGATTCCGAAAAATGTTCATATCAATACAGTATACAAAGGAAATTAGTCGGGCTTCCAAGAAACGTTCATATCAGTACGGTATGCAAAGGTAGTGAATCTAGCTTCCAAGAAATGCTCATGTCAATACAGTATACAAAGAAAATTAGTCGGGCTTCCAAGAAATGTTCATATCAATACAGTAAACAAAGGAAATAAGTCGTTCTTCCAAGAAATGTTCATACGAATATGATATGCAAAGGCAATGAGTAGGAATTTCAAGAACTCTTCATATACAGGTATAATTCTATAAACGTATTTTGTGTATTCTTAATTATAGTACTTTATTAGGTTATATTAAACTCCTATTTTGTCTATTGCACTGGAACTTATTTCCGTGTAATCGGAGTTTTCGGTAGTCCCTGAGAGTATCGGTCCCATTTACCTTGAATTATGTAGACTCTGCTGTATTTCAATGATTCCTTGGGCGGTAAATATTTTCAGCACAGTAATACCAGGTCAATTTGTTTATAAATATTCATTTGGTGTAAAAGTGTATTTGGTTATATACCTGTATATTTCTTAGTAAAAATTATTTTCAATACACGTTTTTTATTTGGTGTATTTGTCTCAAATAGTCTGATGATCGATAAAAGTATTAAAATTGAACGTTCATGGTGAATTCTATTTTGTTATCCATGGACGTCAGAGAATCGTTTATGTTCATATTTGTAATATTTGAATTGTTTCACGTTATTTAGGCGTAAATTGTAAAAAACTCTTACCGAGAAAATGTTTCGACTGTACTAAATCATCATCAGTTTTCATATTCCCATTAATAGAGACTTTGAAGATTTATACCTATAACTTCCAGAACAACATTCTGATATGACGATATTTAAACTTAGAATTAATTGAGCTCTGAACATTGAATACCAATAGTGATCTAAGAGCGTTTGATTAGATTGTTTACAGATATCACCGTTACTCCCATAGGTCAGAACCACATTTGTTTAGAAACCCATATGTACTACCTGAATACGTAAGCATATGTAGGAAGTATGCAATGTGGGATAGGCATAAATCTCTGTTTGCGAGAACCACTAATATTGGCTTGATTAAATTAGTGGACTCGGGGCATCACTATCTTAAAAGCATAGGTTGAGATCGCCCACCCTAACTAAAGTGATGTGGGTTGCAATCGTACCTGCCTCGACAGCCGGTTACCTCTCAACGATAAAACACAATTCTTTATATAACTTTATAAGGCATGATACGGATATTAACTAACTTTTATTGATATTTCAAACTTAAATCTTCAAAATAATAAAACTTGACTCCACCCCAATTCAAAAACAAATTTTATATATATACATATATAGAATATAATATAGGCAGCTAAAGCGTTAGGTACCTGTCCTAGATGCCTAATCTATCCAGATTTATTCCTATCCAGGAAAAAAATCATCCAGATTTTTTAAAGATAAAAACTAGGTGATTTTGTATTGTCATTCAACCCAAAAAACCTGGAGTGCCAGGTTTCCCAATGTTTCAACGAATCACAATGTTGACAGTTTTTGTTGGTGGAGTGGGAGGAGCTACGGACCAATCAAAAGGCAGTATTTGCCTTATATTGACTTGCCTTCTAAGGTCAGTTAATATGCGAATTTTATTTAAACATAACCTCAAAAACCTCTTTACTTGAATGCGAAATCATCTGTTAGCGTTAACTACCGCCTTCGGAAATCTTCGAGACAATACGTACAACTTACGGAAATCTGACCTTTATTCTCGTAGAAAGAAAATACTAAGAGTTTCTAAAGCATTATACACTGTAATAAACGATAATATTTATATCTTTAATGAGCGAAAAATATATATTTTCAATTGGTAGACACCTATAATATATACTATAAATTATTGAAAACAATATATTATTTGTTTATTTATTTACATAGCCAACTTGTCAAGTGAGAAATGTTTTCTATCGTCGTCAGTTGTTATTTTCACAGGCGTGAATAAATCAACGAGACAGTATCGTAATAATATTGGAAGTAGGTTTAAAATAACTTAGCTCACAGGTTCTCCGCAATATGGAGCTGTTTATCATGATTCACTTGTAAATCTGCAACTTCTGTAGATGCCATGTGAGCCAAAGGAAGTAATGCAAAATAGGCCAACTACAGAAAGACAATGATTTGTCTTGGACCTTGAAATATGTTCAAACTTAAGGTAAAGATAAACTATGTCTGCATAAAACGGTTCGTAGTTGGATGGATGTTGACGAAGTGAATTGAAAACAGCGTAGAATTAGATCTGCAAATTAATTTTTCAATATCTCCTATTAGTTCGCACTCTCACTATATATGTGCTGATCAAATTTTCTTTCGTAAATAAAATACTTTATATTAATCCATTCAAGTTCAAATACATTTTTTTAAATATTGGTATTGGATGACGAATGATGTTAACACAATTTTTCCATATAATAATTCAGTAATTCAATTTAATGAATTAATTTTAGTTTTATATGCGAGAAAAACGTTTTACAAAAGTAGGAAAGTATCCAATATAGTTATTTCGTATTATTTGGTTTTAAATAACAGATAACATATGATTTCATGAAACAGCTGATTTTATGTAATAGGTTATGGGGTAGAACAGCTGTTTCATCGCATATGTTTTGTTAAATTATTTATATTAATTGTAATTATTTAGTACAATGTAACGAAACTATATTTTGTGTTTGTTGACCTAAGTACGAATTTACTTTAAAACATTTTTGTTTGTATAACTTAATATTCAATAACAAACACATACGTACGATTATTTTAACCATTGTTGAATTTCAAACTGGGATTAGTAAAACATGTAAACATGGAAATATACTTAATATTTTAATTTATAGAATAAAACTTTGTAAGTAATATGGAAGGAAATACACATAGGACTAATGTTATACATTCCTATAATAGTAACATTTTTCTTATATATTTATTTTTTATTTGAATGTCCTCTAAAAGTCTTAGAAGTTTTACATTTCAAATTGTAACTTAACATCATTTATTATTGTAACTTTAATTTTTTCATATTTATAAATTTTTTTAATTTAACGTTTGATTTTTTTTTATCCTAGTAACAATAAACTAGTTATGGTGTATTCAATAGCTAGGTTTGCCGCTAAGTATTGGGAATATTAAAACTTTCCTGAGACATAGGGCTGGAAGGGGCTACTTCAAATGACCAACTTTTGGTTAATGCATTTTTTAGGTTGGACAAGTAGATATAATGGGTGATTTGTTAATTACGTTAATATTTAGGTCTCAGTATTTTATTAAATCTAGAATTGTTTTTAATAGAATCACTACATCACATTACTATCGTTTTGTAAATTACACTCAATGTTTAAAACGATGTTTAAGTAGACTATTACAATTATAATAAGATACATACATACATACATACAAATATTCATTTATATATACACAGATTAGAAGAAAAAAATATGTACGGTTTTGGTATAGATAAAATGTTTAGTGTTTCCAATTACTTTATGATTTTATGAAATGAAACGTGACAAGTTTTCTTCTTTATAACAATGTATTGAAAGTTCTAGTTCCTTGATGAAACACTAGTTTACCTTTTACTTTGACTAGTTTACTTTAATATTAAGGTATCAGTATGCCGTTTACATCTAGAAACATTTTTCAAAACTTTTGAAAAATAATCAATTTATTATATTACTTTTGTAATACACTTTTATTCAACACGATGTTTAAATATTTATTACGTTAACTATTCATGTTTGAATATCTTCTTAAATCTGCAATTGTTTACAAAAATAATCACTGTATCGTTTTCCATTATTTTGTAATTACACCTAATGTCAAAAACAATGTTTAAGAGTACTATTTACGATTATAACCAGATACTTTACGACTTATGGTGTAATCAAACCAAATAATATTCCAGCATTACATTTACTTTAATAACGATAAAGTTAAACCGTAGAATTTTGAGAGATAATGTCAAAGTAGTAATAAAAACTACTAAGTTTAGATATTTACAAAAATATTACTTTCCTTTTAGCTGCGCGTTGAACGCCTGCGGAACGGCAAAACGATAACCCACAAGATTACTTCCAGTTGAAGTCTGTGTATTTGGTTAGCTGAAGTCCGTGTATTACGATTATTTGAATGTCGCTTATTTGGTTAGTTGACGGCTGCGTAAATTGTGTGTTTACATTTTCGTTATATGAAGTTTGGTCATTTGCAGGCAACCCACCAAACATTAGACAATAATAGATAAAACACTTGATACATTTTTCATATGGACTTAATCGAAGGCCATCGTTACTAAAAATTAACTAATAAACAAATTAGTATTATTAAAATAATAAATTATTCATGATGTGTTTGAACAAACCTATTGCAATATACAGTAATGAATAAATTATTTGGAGTAGCTTTATAAATCATTTCCCCTAATAAACACAATAATACGTTACTAGTAATGAAACAGATTATTGTAAAACCATTAGAGAGTATGTAATATAACAAGTTACACTATTCATGACTTAAAAATAATACATAAGTATTCAAGGAAGTAGCCGTGATGTAATAAGTTGTTATAGATAGTTAAAAAGTGAAATTAAAACTTACTGTTTACTTCTTGCTGCGGACTCTGATGTTCCGATGTCCATAATAAGTTGCTGCAGCCAAGGTCCAAAACTGTTTATCGATCAATATTGTTTTGATGTTTCCATGGCTTCCCAGCGCAGACAGCAGAGTTGATCTTGGTAGAATTGGTGAGAAGCATAGAAGGATGATATGGTATAGAGTCTCCTCCTCTTCTCTACAGTTAAGGCAGAGTGGAGATTCACTCAGATTAAATCTTAAGAGATAGGTCTTAGTCACAATATGTCCGATTCTTGCTCGTGCTGCAAAGATGGCTGTAAATCTGGGAACCCTTTGATACATTTCCAAATCATTTGGTTCTTTTTCAATATCATAGAGGTTTTTCCTTTGGTTTCTTCTCTCCAACGGTGGATCCATTTTTTTTGTGACTGATGTTTTCACAGCAGTCAGGCATTTCTTTAGAGAGTACTATGGTAAGAAGACTGGGCCCATTTCCGCTGCTGGTTTGGCGATTATATCTGCTTTTTCATTTCCGTCGATGCCGCAGTGTGAGGGGATCCACTTGAGCTTTATTTGTTTCTCATCTTTGCTGAGAGTGTTGAGTAAATTTGTTATTTCTTCTAATCTGAATGAGTAGCTTCTTGGTTTCGGTTCTATATCATGTACAAGGTTCCATGTACAAGGCGCTCTTGGAGTCAGTGAATATACAGAACTTCTGAAAAGTAAAATACAGAATACACAGAAAAGTAATATACAGAATATACAGACAAGTAAAATTAAAAGGGAAATTAATATAAGTTAGAAAATTACCCGTTTAAATTAAAATATGTAAAACATCTAAATTTTTCATAAAATATCTTATAATCTTCTTGTCTATATACAGTAATAGCAAGCTCATTTAATATTTTTTGTACGTTTTTGAGGAAACATTTTTGTAATTTTCTGCAGCAGAACTTAAGCGGTGTTGAACTTGCACTATAATGGGCGTCACTATTGTAACCACAGATAGTCAGTATAATCGCTAAACAGTTTTTACGTCATCTTTAGTTATGTATATACTATTTTTTTTTTTTAAACAAGTTACCTAAAGACTGGATTTTAGGAGACATGCTTTTTGAAATAAAATATATTGTATTTAAATGTAGACGGAGACATGACAATTATCACACGTATTTATAACATATAGTTATATTAGGAATGAATAAGGATACAGGGTTTTGTTGTTTCAGGTCAAAAGATTTGTTCAGTACAACTTACATAAGCATTGACTGCGAATGTAGAAGTTCAGAACTGCAGAAAACTGTCGAGATAAGGAGACTATCAATAGTGGATAAAGATGAAATAACTAAAAACAAATAAAACCATACACAAAACTCACAAATTATTCATTTATTTACTCATACGCGTTTCAATGACCAAATCATCATCATCAGTGAATGTTACTACTACAAACTCTATCTTACAACTAGGGTGAAAGTAAGGTTACACTTCCGTATTTATACAGTAGATGTTGCCACGCTAACTTGTTTGGAATTGTTTGATTTTTAACAGATCAAGCAGGAGGAAATACTTATGAAATTTGAATCATCCTAACTTACAAGAATCAAATACTATTACAAAAACAATGAAAAATTACCTTGAATAAATATACCTTTTAAGCAACTGATAAACTTGTGTTGTACACAAGGTCAAAGTGCTTCCTTCCCATGCATGAATATTGTATGTGAACAACAGTGAATAATCTTTAGGAGAAAAAGTGAAAGCTTAAAGAAGCTTATGGCTTTCATGAACGAGAAGCACTTTGTTTTGTTCCCGTTTGCAGCTTAACCGAGTCTGACGTGCTACTAAAAATGCACGACATTTATTATTGATACTTATTGAATGCGAAAACAGAAAAATATTAGAAATGCAATAGGAAATACTCTAGAATTTATAAAATGTTTTAATAGTCCCAGAGTTCAGTAAAACATTTTCTCTCTCTTTCTCGCTCTCTCTCTCGCGCGCACAATCACTCACACACACACACACACACACACACACACAGACAGACAAAAACACACTCACACACACACACGCAAACACACACACACACACACTCACACACACACACACACACACACACACATATATATATATATATATATATTAAATGATGATATGTATATGATATATGATATATGATATATATATATATATATATATATATATATATATATATATATATATATATATATATTAAATGATGATATGTATATGATATATGATATATGATATATATATATATATATATATATATATATATATATATTTATATATATATTCCTGATGATGTTGGTACTGTTTACCAACGAAAAGCTTTGGATATAAATTAATAAATATTCTTGAATTTGAATAACCTATGTTGTTTTAAATTATTAAACAAGAATTTATATTTATATAAAATTAACCTTACATGGTTATATAAAAAGTGTTGTGCAATGTAAGTATTATAATTGTAGGTTAGATTTGAAACTTGATTATTAATTCAAAAAAATTTTGATAACATATTTAACATACTAATTAATCAATCAAATATCTAGAATTTTGTGTATTATTACATATATTTGAAAAATATATTTTATACAGCTCAAGATATATAATTTTTATAATTTCTAAAGTAATTATACTTAAGATATTCATCTTTACAAAGTGATACTGGATCAAACAAATATTTTGTAATATACAACTAGAAGCAGATATTTACAATATAATACATCCTATTTTATACTATTATATTTTAAAATGATATCTATTATTAATTTTAATGTTGCCTCAACAAAAGACATTAATTTATTTGAAAAACGTAAAATTCAACTAATGAATACAAACTGTATATACTTTAATAAACAATGTACTATAAATAATATAATTCCAAAATACGCAAAAATTACAATAAAAACAAAAATACAATAGCTCAAAAACATGTAAACAACTGAAAAATTATGGGTTAAAAATGAAATTAAAAACTTGTATCAAAAGAAAAATCCTTTAACGATTGAAATATATAAGCTACATATAAAATTAGCTTCTATTATGCATAACATAAGAAAAATGTAATAAAATCAATTTATTTATAAATTAAATTAGAAATATAAAAATAAATAGAATAAACAAAAAACTTAAAATTGTGTAGTTAGAAAAACAAATAAAAGATGTACCTGAAATTAATGTCATAATTTTCAACCTAATGTAGTTAATCTATCAAATACTGGATTTAATAATAATGAAATAAAACAATCATTTTGCTTTGAGCATGAATCACGCTAAACGGCAACGTAAGTGTAACATTGAAAGTAGAGTTAAGTTATTAACTACATTTTAAATCTTTTTACGTGCTTTCTAAATTATCTTTTATTTTCTTCGTCTTCTGGTTGTGACCAGTGAATACTTTCGGTCACTTTACTTTCCTACCAACAATGATGCTTACACGTTCCCTTTACTTGTGATGCATGTATTTAATTTCATCCAAAAACATAATGATTGAATGTTATGTTACCTCTAATTTGTCAGATCTTCAAATATAATTGTATAATATGAGTAACTCAGATATGCCTTTTGCAAGATATCTCCTTTGTTTGGGTATCTTCAAAAGATGCGATATTCAAATTTGATCAAAGGACATTATCTCTGAAGAAATGTGTATTTGTTTTATTTATAAGCCATTTTTTTAAACGTGTTAAAAGTTACCATGTTTATATCATTGTTAGTCGTTTTATTATATAAATTGATTAAAATATTGCTCATGAAGTAATAACTTTTGTTTTTTAATGTTACAAAATTACCTTCCATCTAAATAAAATAACATGAAAGCGACTGAAATATCTTTATTATAAAGCTGTAGGTAACACGAAATGTGAAATTTCAAAGAACTGAAGCTAAATTGATAGTTTTAGGTGAATTTAAAGAGGTGAAATTTACGGTTTTTTGGTGTTGATGAGGCAAGGGTTTGCTATTTGGTGAATTGTATTAGAATGTTTTTGTCGAAAACTGCAGCTACCTAACGAGAAACAGAAACCTACGCAAAGTTATTGGATTTTTTATTGTGTAAACACTTCTTTTTAACTAATTGAAGAATATTGAAAAGTATATCTTCAAATATTTCTTCCACACTTTTTCATATTTAAAAAACATCTAATCATAGGAATTTACGTTCGATATTAGACTTATTTTCATACTAATTACGCACATGGAATTTTAACTGTAATTTGCCTACAATCACTGCTTTACTGAAACCTGATATAAGTTGGAAATCAATTTTGTTTAAATATTGAACAGTATCTTTTGAACACTGTAGTACTTTAAAATACAGTATCTTAGAAATTACAATGACAATAATAACCATAACCTATATGGATTATGAGATTCTTGAATTTTTGAATTTTCAGTGTTTATTGTTAAAATAAGATCTCATGCTTTTTTTGGAATATATATATATTGATATATACACACTGATACGTTTTCCTTCACGGATGGAAAAACATGATGAATAGTTAATATCCGGAGTACATTGGAGTTGACATTCGGAGTTCATTTCGCTGTGAATAAAATCGCAGTTTCGACGTTTCACTAGAATTCATATACGTCTTTAAGAAAATAATCTCTGGTATTGGAAGGTAGGCGCTATCCCAAAGCGTGCTAGACATTAATAATGAAGACTCACATTTCGAATCCCGATTGCCTCTCAAATGTTTTAATTTTTTTTATTGAATATATATTGCTGAGTGAATATACATATGTTGAGTGTTCTTATTGGTACTAATTGGAGAGCGGACTGAATGTGTTATGAAAGTACTTGATAATCTAAAACACTGTAGATTTAGACTTGCTAATGGTGAATTTATATCAGCCCAATATTCAGTTTTTTCTTTGAACCTGGGGATTTATCTCTTTATAGCAAATGCTACAAATTTTATATTATATTGGTTTTGAAAGCAAACCAAACCATCTGGCATTCAAAGCAGTTTTTCATCCCTCGAAGTTATTTACGATGTGCGTCATCGTTCGATTGCTTCTTTCGACACAAGAACGTTGTACATTTTTCATAACCTAAATTTACAACTTGTATTTCATTCCTCCATGGACAATAAAATTATCTAATTTTAATTTCTATACATCCAAGTATCTAAAACACAAAACCTCAGGCACTCTGGTGTGGTTCCATATTCATAAAATCTCATAGTATCTCCTTCTTAAACCTCATACAGTTATTTAATACAATTTAAAAAGATTTTGTTAGATTTTGTTTAACTAGGTTGGAATTAGTTTCATTGACCTTATTTCTTATCTTTATTATTTAAAATATATATATATATATATATATATATCGCAATATGTATTCTTGTGTATTAATAAAGAACTAAGTCAAAATACAAATAAAAGAATATATATATATATATATATATATATATATATATATATATATATAAATATATATATATATATATATATATATATATATATATATGTATATATATATATATATATATATATATATAAATTTAATTGTTTAAACTTGCAGTTTTTGTGTTTTATATCTTGAGTCTACTCTATGTTTACACATTTGTAATAACTTGTATTAACTGTGTAAAAACCACTACTTACTGATATTTCTCAGAAGACACGTTTAGCATTAGATCAGAGCACTGTTCAATGCTGTGAGTTACTGAAAAGAGAACATTTTTTTACTCTTATGTTTTACTTTAAGATTTAATTTAACTGTTTAGTTGTATGGTTGGAGTATTAGATCTTACTCATTAGTGTAGGTAATAAGTATTTTAAACAAATTATCATATTTATGCCACCACAGAAGTGTCAAAGCTTTTAAGCAAAACCACTTTTTTTATATAAAATAGGTAATGGTATAAGATAATCAAACAGATTTAGCCTAGTTTCGGATCGCCTTGATTTTGTATCCGTTAAATTTATCGACAGATATAACGTAATCCTTAATATTTAAAATTTCTAATAAAGCCACTTTGAAAAGATACTTGGGTTAGGAAGGAAACGGGATAGCATAAGTAGGGATATGAAACCAAATTTTACATGGTAAGGGAGGGATGTTGCATGATTTGGATGACGTTACATGCCAGAAAGGTGTACCTGAAGCATGACTCATCCTTATCGAATTACACTATGATGTAAGAAAGAGCAAACGAAATGGTTGAGATAAATAGGTAGAACTAAGGAAAGCATAAATTGTCTTATGATGCATAGAAAAGAAGAGAATTTTAGAAAGACTTGAGCACGCTGGCTTTTAACCGGGGTGGCTTAAGGAGACTGGCATTTAACCGGGGTGGATAAATATGCCTTATAGAGCAGAACTATGTTCCTAATAATGTTCCAACTCTATCGAAAGATAAACCAGAGGATTGCCGTACTACTTGATATTTCACTTTAGGTAAAATACTAGGGGTGTTAGCTCATGCCACGTTAGGTCTACAACAAAATAGGTTATTGATTTACAATTTTCGCAAATTGACAAGACAGGCATGCACGTTTATCTATGTGCTGCCAATAATTAACCATCCGTAATTCACTCCTCAACCGAGCAATGAGAGAGTGTAATTCCTTATTACTTTCCAATGTAAAAATATAACTCGATCAGTTTGGGACGATTATTTAGTCTCTATTGATAATTTCCAATCGCAGAACATCCAGCGCCTAATTGCATGTATTAAGTCACTTAAAGTGTTGCTGCATTATCCATTGCCCACTAACAGCTGGCTCTGCGCTTTATAATTTATTGACAATTCGTGCTTTGTGTATTGCGGGAAATCTAACTACGTGAAAATCTGACAAGAAGGATTTGTGGAGGCCCAATGTTTCTAAAACCAGTTTAACCAATGTCGAACCATTTTCATACAATTAAAACTTTTTTGTCGTGGGAATAGCTTGAGTCGTTTATAAAAAATAAATATTTACCGAATAGCAAACTTTTCTGTTGGTGCTAAATCTGATAAAAGAACTTTGAAAGAATGAGTCCACTCCTCTTACTATGTACACTATAGACGAATTTACCAATTTCTGGATTGTTATTATTTGATTTGACAATAGCCTATTAAATTACTTTTAGACCTTGGAACGAAGAGTTGATAGCGCTCTTACATGACTTGAACCACGTAAAGGTCTCTGGCTCAGATTACGATGGTGATACATATTTTTTCAAGTTTACAGGAAAGTCATATCTTTACCCAAATTCCGACACTAATTCTTTCCCCACTGTTTACATCAGGTGGTCATAGACTATATGTGTTTCTCGCCCTTTAACGTAAAACGTGTAGCAATAAATTAGAATTTTCTAGCTAGTGCCTAATGGTAATTAGCGATATCAAAACATCGCACCCCTATGAATTTGCAGTCATATCCAGTGTTTAAATATTTAACCCGGCAGGGATCGCGTCACGGTCTTTTCCACCGGGCTTTTATTATTTTCTTAATAACTCAAACTACCGATTTTTGCAAGCTTCCTCCCCTCAGTACCCCCTCAATAGACACGTCCACTGTCGAATGCTGTGTTTGTATTTTCGCTATCACCTACGTGTGTCTTAGTGCAGCAGCCTAGAGAAACGCCAGTGTGGAAACCATCGTGCGCGACACCTCGCATGTGCTAAATTAGTTTGTTGTGTGTTATATTTATTGTGTTACTACGCAATATGAATCGAGCAGAGGAAGAAAGTCTTGCCAGACTGTTAGATACCGTGGAAAGGAAAGAAAGGCGTGAGGAAGAAAGGATTGAAAATCCTGGTAGTGTTAGAAGACACCTTTTCGTGACGTGCCTACTGTTAAACCCGTTGAAGAACCGAATTCAGATGATGGACAACAAGATCAGGATGACGTTCAAGAGGAATCAGAGTAGTTAGGAGACGAAGAAGAATTACACATTCCAACGGAATTCATCAGTAGGCTAAAAAAATCGACCTGTAACCTCAAGCATTTCTCGGTTTAGAGGGAATCAAACATTACTGTCTTACTGCCAAAAAAAAAAAAATAAAGTAGTTATTCTCATCTCTACCATGCCTAATAATGATGAAATTGATCCCGAATCTGGAGATAAAAATAAACCTTACATCCTAACATTTTACAATTCAACTAAATGGGGAGTAGACGTTGTTGATGAGTACAAGACAATGATATTCAGCTTCACGATGCAGCAATCGATGGCCCCTGACAGTGTTTTTTGGCCTACTTAATCCCATTGGAGTGAACTCTTTCATTATGTACAAACATGCTAAAGGGGACTTCAATATAGTCCGGCGATGCTACCTCAAACATCTGGCTACTAAGCTATGCCGTGGTTACATGCTTCAACGCCATGGACGGGACGAACCTCCACGTTATTTGAGAAGAAAAATCAAAGAGATGGTGGCTTTACAGCCACATGGGCTACATATTGCAGAAGATGCACGTGAAGGACGAAGCTGTCTATACAACTGGAGACGAAACAGGAAATAAAAAACTCGGTGCAACAGTTGTCGTAGATTCATCTGCAGGGAACACACTGTACCTTTTTGTAAAGACTGCACCCACCTAGGGCATCAATCGGACTAGGAAAATTGCTATAAACCTCAATTGCTTAGATATATTGTATGTAACTTTTTGTTTAAAATCATAAATTTTTACAGTTGCATTTCATCACTATGATTGTAATATTATGATAAATTTACTTAAACATTTGACACATTTTGTTTTAAAATTGTTTCTTTTAATTTACAGCTATCGTAAACACCCAGTACATTTTCTTATTCAGAAATTAGTTTTCTTTCAGAATATATTATTATACATAGGTGGTTGTAAGAGAATCCGTATGTTATGACAATTTATCTAAAGTCATGTACTTACTTTAAACACTACATTTGTTAAATCTTAAAATAATTTTTAAAATTTTTTAGTTCATTGATGCCACAATTAGAACTAATAGAACTTAAGTAAATACATTCTACTTAATTACAATACATGTATTTTTACAAAAACATATTGTTCAGTATTTTCTTTTAATTATTAAAATTACCTGGTCGAATCCACCGTGTGCGACCCCTCACGTTTTATTTTTCACACGACCTCTGCCGGGTTAAAACAATGTAGCATTATTCATAGTTATAATAAGGAATAGATCTGACGTTAAAATATATTCACAAATTGAGGTTACTCAGACTACGTGCAAGCCTGACACAATGGGTTTGTGCGGTATCAATGATATTTCAAAAACACTAATGAACAATACTCAACATATCCAAGAAAATAGAAACTTTACTCAATAAATTCTGCTTGTTGTGGTGTTTGTCTACTGGTGCTAAGACTGATATGAGCATAGAATGATCATTAGAGCCTTTTTGGTACGAGCAGTCTAGTGGTCTTCAAGATAGAGTTCTCATGGTGCAGGGAAAAGGACAGGTGTGATAGAAATATATTAGGTAATCACTTTTACATTAGTATATGACTATCTAATTTTAAGTTTTGTAAATTTGTAAAAACTTGCTGAAACAGAACGTTTTCAATCGCTCCGTGGCGATCTTCATCAGTGTCTTCTGCTCGGAGTTGTTAGGTACTGCGGTTCCGATTTTAAAGGCCTAAAGAGTATGTGTGATTTTTATTTGGTTTGCTCGTTTAGCATGTTTGTATTTGTGTTTATGTAAATATAAATTTCATATTAATCTAGTGTGTTGAGATGTGCCTCTCTTTTGATGATGTGTAAGATATCTAACTTATGGTAAATGTCTGTGCATTTGTGTCCTGTTTCTTTTATGTGATTGTAAAATGCTTAGTTTGTGATCTGTTTGTGTTCCTCGACTCTTTGTTTGAAGCTGCAGCTATTTGCTCAATGTAGAATTGGTAACGATTGTTGCAGTTTAGTTTCTATACGCCTGCTGTTTGTTGCTTATCTTTATTGTTAGTGTCGTGTTTTATTTTGTGTTGTTATTTGTTTTGTATGGTATTTTGGATCCTTTTTTTTAAATTTGAGTGCTATTTTTCTAATGTTCTCTTTATGCATGGTTTTGTGATGTAGCAATTTTTACTTTTCACGTTTTATTACCGCGTTCATATCTACAAAATTACCGCACTGTTTCATTTCGCTACATTATAATTTTAAGTGGAAAAATGTATTCATTCCTGTAAAACAATGCTCAAGTTACAATGAGGCAGTTGACTAGAAGATTCGACAAAGACTATGCTAAGGTATGCCTTTTGCTTCATATCAATATAATCTGAAAGGCTACTATTTTTAAATGTGGAGTTTCGAAAATAAATTGTTAGATCGTTTTATCACCTAATTATTATTTTCCAAATAATTAAATCATAATTCATAAAGTAAAAAGCTGTTAGTATTTAATAGCTATATATATTTCATATTCTCGATACGATATCACCGACTTTCTAAACTTAGGTAATAACCTAATTATTAAAGTTTCAATTACTTTATTGAAATCAAACATCTTTCGGAAATTAATGGTCTTGAAGGGGGAAGTATTTTAGAAAACAATTAGCTATACGAACATTTTAAGATATTATTTTCTTCCGAGATACCGTTATTAACTTTTTTAAATTTACTTTTATGTTTCTTTCTATATTCCAAGGAAGTGGTAATGGCACAAAGAGAACTTCGTTCTTGTCCCATCAGCTGACATTCATATTTAATGCAAGGGAAAGCTTTTCCCGCAATAAATACATTTATTGCAACCACTAAAATATACATTTATCACTAAAATCTTTAGCCTCATCTATGGGTTCCATTATATTTTAAATGTCAAATAAAATTTATCAATTCTAAAAAACATGATATACAAGTAGTTATGTGAATAATGTAATATCAGTAAATTTACCTAATCGCCAATAAACTTTATTACAAGATAAATTCTAAAACATAACATATTTTCTCTAAAACGATGTTTTTTTTTCTTAGTGATTTTCCTACACGGTAGATCAATAAGCATAGATTATGATATGAGGTGTACAAAATGACCATTAATAAAAGATAATTTGTATGACAAAAGGTTCTGATATCATGTATTTAAATTGAATAAAAATCAGCAGGTCCTTCATCTGTTACAAATAAAATGAAACAGTTAAAATATTTAGGTTGAACAAGAGATGAACAATTTTGATTGTGTTATTTTAATTTATAACAAAAGTGGATTAAATGTCTTGGTTAATACTTTAGTTGTTCAATAAACTACCATGTTTAAGTTGAGAGTAAATTTAAAAGTTGAGAATTTTAGGAAAAAATTGTTAAATTTATAAAAATTAAAACAAAATTTGTATATAATACATACACATACATATAAGCCTTTCCATCCCTAAATAGCCCTTGTGAGAACAGTTTTTTTATTGAAAGAAATATTTTGAAAATTACAATAGTTTAAACCCAAGCTATGCAATTAAATTGAAGTCACTAGCGGAAGAGTGTAATTTACATTGTGTATTTATTTTTAAATATTTCTTGACGTAATTGAACTAATTAAGTAGACCATAAAAACAATTTAAGTAACACGTTTTTGTATTAACTTGTCAAAAATCACTACAGATTATAGACGCGTCTCGCACTACCTTTTTTTCCATACGTTAATAAAATATGTTAATTTGTTAGATGTTATTTCTTAGATATCGTGGTATGGTTTTCATATTGAGATAGTTATATTCGAAGTCATTTACAAATACACATAATGTTTAAGGGAATTTATATATAATTTCCCAATTTTTTCATAAATAGCATTTTGTTTAATAATAATTACAGAGGATGTTAAGCTTTGTACATATACTAAAAGTGGGAAATATGTTGGTTACACAACAAAATGTTTATTATGTACACACATTTAGGATTATATACTTTTCTATGGTGCCAATTAAGAACAGGAAAAGCTGTAAAAACTTGTTCTGGAATAAATTATTTTCATTAAAACTATTTTCAACTTTAGAAAAACTAGGGACAAGCTATTTCTATATTATGATAGCAGTTATTTGAATATGTATACATAGAGGATATAGTAAAGAAAAAAATTGCTAGGTAGGCCTTGTATAGTCAATCATTCTGCACAATAAAATTGGAAATATTGTCGTAGTCTGTCTTCTATTACAGTTAGTCACAGCAGGAACAGTTGGGAAAGTTTAGGTTCTGTACTATGCTTAACACAAATCAAGAAACTATTATGTTACTTAACACGGGTAAAAAAAGGCGGAGTTGAAGAAGAACAAAAAGAAAACATTTTTTAAAAAATGATTTATGTTATAATAACTATATGTATTGTATATAATATATATATATAGTGTGTGAGTGTGGGTGTGTTTGTGAAAGTATGCTTTTTTTCATAATTTTGTCAGAGAAATGCGCTTACCTAAGATATTTTACTTTCAACATCGGGCCTTCTCATCGGTAAAGAATGTTTGACAAACATCAAACTTCGGTTTAAAGTTATATCTACAAAATTGAGTTTGTATGTATGTCAGACTCTACAATACAGTTCTGGTTTTCAAGAGACCATGTCTGCGTCCAGGCTATTCATGGAACGACAAAACGATACTCACAAACGTTTCCGGTGCGAGGAACCTTATAGATAATCCACCGGGTATAGAAGGTGAAAAGTAAAAGGGTGATTACGTAACCACTTGTTGCGATAACACTTACAACCTATATAAGTATAAATGTGACCGTATTAACGATTATTGTCATTCATTCTTATAAGCTTGGAAGGACAGTAAATAAATAGAATATATTTTTAGTAAGAGATTGTTTAGATACATATATAACTTTAGCAAGCAGGAATCAATAAGTCATGAGAAATAAAGCGATACGATTCCTGTCTCTGGGGAAATCTTTGCTCTTGGGCGGAGTAGGTTGGAGACAAATAGAGAAATGAACGTTTATATATAGAAACAAGTCGAATCTGATGGGAAATCGTGGCATTTTTACATTACTCGAAACGAAATTATTCACGCATTCCTGTTTCCCGTTGGCTCTACTATATTTTATTTATAAGGTAAAAGAAACTTGCACGGACTCTTATTGGTAATTTTATTAGAAAAAAAGGTTGTTTAATAATATTTTTGAATACTAGAATTTTACGAAAAATATAGGTTTTATGTTTAAATATTGTTGTTTGCTTTTAAAAATGTGAATATTGTTAATGTTATTGTTTAAGTATAGACAACAAAATTTTCAAGTTATATCAACTCTATTTAATTTGAAGAGAATCAACGTACACAAACGTGAGCCAGCACACACGCACATACATACCCATACACACACACACATATATATATATATATATATATATATATATATATGTGTGTGTGTGTAAGAATATTGATTAGAATATAAATAAACAAATTCAACATACCAATTCAAAATAATATTTCTTAAAACGAAAAGTACATTTTACAATATAAATAATATGGTATTGTATATATATATATATATATACTAAGAATGTATGATTCTTAGTATTGTAATTCCTGAGGAAGTGTGTAATGTCAACCAACGAAAAGCTTTGGGTGTATTATTCAATAAATTATTCCTGTAATTGGTGTATATTATTTAATCTTAAAATTCTAACAGGAAAACATATTTCAATTTCTACTTATATATATATATATATATATATATATATATATATATATCTTTAATTCTCTCTTTTTCGTATTATCAAACTAACTAGCCAGGATGTCGCAAGCGGGGACAAACAATGAGCATATAAGTGATGGACATTATAGAAAAACAATTTGAAGGAGGTATTTCGAAATAGGACATAAATGCCACAGAAGCAACATCAAGATTAAACGATCTATAGTTTTTTAAGGTTTCTGAGTTACCGAGAGATTGGCACTTGTAAGGTTTGCTATCACAATATTTAATTCAGAAACTGTGCTGGGTAGTATAGCGAAGGAGATCTTAGTAGTCTTATCAATATATTGATGTCGGTATTTTAAAAACGATATTTGTTTATGATTAGGCTACTCTTTGCTGAATAATGAGAAAAGCAATGTAATTATTTGAATTTTCGTTCGGTAAAAAAATACTTTTAGTTTTCTATTTTATTGGGAAATACAATTTTACGTCTAAATTCCAAATGAAATTCCTAAAATTCAGTAAATTTATCGTTCTCAATTTCAACCAACAGACACAAAAACACACTAACAAACAAAATAACTGTTTCATATTATGCAAAATTTATATACTGCATATTATACATACACACGAAGGATGTTTTGGCCAAGGAGGATGGCGATACCTTGGTAAAGCTACTTCGTCAATTTCGATAATATTTATTTTCAAAGACACCTTCGACCAGACCTCTAGGGAAATACAGTCCGTATAATATTACACCGCACTGTATATTCCTCTTAAGGCAAACAAAAATAGCTTATTATGAGTACCTTGCCGGAAGTAATATGGTGTGCACTGTCTAATGTGTTTTAGAAAAATAAAGTCAGATGTTTCAGCAAGCGCAATCGGTGGACCTTTTATATTTCGTTCCTTGAATTTATATGTTATATTATTTTTAAGTTGGTAGATTGATTTCACTAAATAAATATTAATTAGTTATTCAAATAAATAAGTGGAAAATATAAACTTAATATTTATTAATAAGTTTCGAAATCGTCGTTTCGTCCATGGAGCCTTTAGTATCAGGTTTAGGATTATTCAGAGAAATCATGATGATTACACCAAATAACTTCAACTGCGACAAAAGGTTATTTGTAAGTAGTATCTACAGAGTAGTAGGATTGGTTTCACGAATAAAAAAATGTTTTAAAAACGGGTTTAAATAGTAAGTTTATATTTTCACCTAATTCCTTAAAGAAATATTTCATTTTATTATATATATATATATATTATATATATATATATATATATATATATACAGCCTGCTAACAATACGGAGACCATACATTGGTCATTTTGCATTCAAACTGGCAGCCGGGTACTTGTGGCAGCCGTATACGGCTGCCACATAGTAATCCATGATAATGTAACACCCTTTGACAATAATCGAAATAAAAATCATGTCAATAAGTGTAATAAGAAGTGTTTTATTGGTGGTATACTGTATTTGGAAGTTCTATGGTCGTTCGGAATTTTTAAAAAATAATTTGTAATAACCAAACGGTACTCGTATTGATAGCAGAGTGAACGGGATTTGTATATCACAAGTTCGTAACATTTCCGCCAGGGGCAGCATAGTCGCCTCTTGTATATAAATTTACTGTATATTTCAAACATTCCCTAACATTATGGCAGCCACAAACTTGGCAACATTGCTGACATCCACATAGATATCAATCTTACTACATAATGTATATATTTGAATTGGACAAAGAAACGCTGGAAAGTGACCACTCGGGGGTTTTTGAGGATGCTGAATTCAATGCCGTCATCGAAAGTCATCGGAGATGTACTGGTGAGGCTAAACCCATGTACAAAAGGGGTTGAATTATGGTAAAAATGTCAGATGTCCAAAAATCGCGGGATAATGACTATTCGGGGGTTTTTGATGATGCTAAATTCAATGGCGTCATCTAGAGTCACCGGGGATGAACAGGATGTGACTCTACGTAAGTACCAAAGGGATGATTTGGGGTAAAAAAGTCAAAAGTAAAAAAATAGGTAGAAAATAACCACACGGGGTTTTTGGTGAGGCGGAATCCAATGCCGTCACCGAAAGTCGCCGGGGATGCATTGGTGTGGTTCCACGCGAGTACCAAAGGGATGAATTGGCTTGAAAATGTCAAATGCCTAAGAATCGCGGGAAAATGACCGTTCGAGGGTTTTTGAGGATGCTAAATTCCATGACGTCATATAGAGTCACCGGGGATGGACGGTTTTGACTCTACGTTAGTACCAAAGGGATGATTTGGGGTAAAAAAGTCAAAAGTCAAAAAATTACTAGAAAATAACCACTCGGGGGATTTTGGTAAGGCGGAATTTAATGCCGTCACCGAAAGTCGCCGGGGATGCACTGGTATGGTTCCACGCGAGTACCAAAGGGGTGAATTGGGGTGAAAAAGTCAAAAGTCAAAAAATCGCTGGAACATAACCACTCGGGGGTTTTTGAGGATGCTGAATTCAATACCGTCACCGAAAGACACCAGGGATGGACGGGTGTGGGATTCTCTACGGGAGTAGCAAAGGGAGAATTAGGGTAAAAAGGTCATAGGCCAAGAGATCGTTATAAAATCATCACTCGGGGTTTTTAATAATGCTGAGTCTAATCCTAGCACCGAAGTTGGCCATGCGCAATCCGAGATGTGACTGCGGGTGTCGCTGTGGGTGAATTTAGGTAAAACTTGCCAGAATCTAAAATATTGCCCAAACATGGGCATTCGAAGACTTTCGAAGCTCCTAGTCCTACGTCATGAAAATTCGCAGGGCATGTACGGGGGTTACGAAGGGGTGATTTGGGATATTATATCCCATTAACAATAAATCGCCCGAACTATGGCGAACATAGTTTCCAACTATGCAACATAACCAACAGAAAGAGTCGGGTTCGTGACCTTGTCTTGGACAGAAGTTATGCTACATCTATTTACAGAAATGATTGTGATATGAAAATATAAACAGGCGTCACTCCGATAGCAGTTCTAGTACGTTTGTTTACGTCCTATATATCAAACTAATCTTTATAACTTGGAGCAGTGTTTCAATGCAGCCTGTCCATGTGATTTAAGCATTTTAAAGACTGTATGCTTGAACGATTCAACTTGAAAAGATAACCGTTTGTCCCAAATTCATAATTTTTTAAAAATAATTTATTTATTTAATATTTTTTTAAATGTATTTTGTCTACCTAATTGTCATATATTTTCTTTCCATTTTTACTTAGACTATCTAAACATTTATATTTGTTTTCTCATTCTTCGTCGGGTAATTAATTTTCTTCTCTTTTCGTGTTATTTTCTTTTGTTCTCTTAAAAATTATGGTATCGTTGGCGGGGCAGCGGAATGACTTTTCAGCCATCAGTTAATGAAAAACTATAACCGTAAATTAAAAAAAAACTATAAATAAGTAGACCTTATATTTTTTTCAACCTTTATACAACTTATAATAAACGACAAAGAGAAATTTTTGACCCACATCATTTCATCGACTTATCTTTATCAGCCTATATATCCAGAAAACCTATTATGCCAATATCTACAAATTCCAAGCTTAATCTTTAACTACCGTCACGTGCCTGACCATCAGCGACGGGTTATCCGTAGAATGTTCTGAGCCGCTGTGTAAATCTGTACCTAAATGACATCTGTGCGAGTGTTGTCAGTTTATATTACGATATCAGGCTGTCTGGTGTAAACAAACATAGGTCCAAGCCACACAAAGATAAAAGTTCGCACTCGACAAGTACTCTCGTGGACGAAGGCCCGGAAAACTGACTTTCTGCATTCTATCTTTTCCACCCTATCTCTCATTTACATACGGCGTAAACGTAAATAATTAATTTGTGGTTTTCTTCCAACATCAAAATGGTCGTATAAAGACGGAAACATTTGTTTCTATACTCGACTTTAGCCGCTGGTAGTCTATATTTTATTTTATTAATATGTTTATTGAATACATTGGTATTAACCTTTGGTGAATATATATGGAGTAGGCCATATTAAGTGTTACATCTGTTAATACATGTGTTGCAGACTAGTGTTACCATGTTTGCAATGTTACCAAATTGTAACAATATACAGCAAATAATAGTCACTTTTAGATTCTTAAAATCTGTTAGAGATGCTATGACAATTAATTTGAAAAGCAAGTTAAGTTAAAAAATAAATACTTTATCGATCCTATAGTATCTAAGAGCACCAAGGGAAAAGAACGAGATGCATTGACCGGAACATTAAGATAAGTTTGGTCATCAAGTAAACAAACGCGTCAGAATGTCTTTCGGAGTGTCGGCTGTTTATGTTTCCATATCAGAATTGTGTCTGTAAATACATAGCATAGTTCTATCCGAGATAAGGTCGCGAATCCACAGCTGTATGTCCTAAAATAGCATGTTTACAAATTCCTGAAGTACTTACATCGAGGACTCTAATGAAACACTTGGCAACAATATCTCAACTTTTCCAAATGAATGACCAAGTTATTAAAAAGCTAGCGTTATTTATAGGCCATACAACATCATTTTTATCAATAATAACATTATATATATTTTTTTCATCCAAATACTCAAAAATAGTTTGAAAGATATAAATAATGTAGATAAGAACACGTGGATATATACACACATTCTATGACCATAAGGGCAAAACATTTTAAGTACTTATTTAAGGATACATGCAGTGTATTATTGCAGTGTAGCTAGGAATCAAAACGTTTTCAGTAAGCAATGTAATAAATCTATTATGTTTATCCTCGATATTCTAGTCCCAAGAGTAACTTTAATGTCTATGGGATTTTCACTCACTTTAGAGTTGAATGAAAAACTGTTTCAAGTATGATGATAATTGGTACGGAAACAAATACAGTAGTGCATGGATAATTCGAGGTAGATGGCATCGAGACACCGTCGGATTACCGAAAACACGGAAATAGCTTCCTGTGCACTAGAAAAAAAACAGGAGTTCTAATGAACCCTAATACTATAATTAGGAATGCACAAAATACGTATGTAGAACTTTATTGATTACACTACATACATAAATTAATGTGGCTTGGCTCTCCAAGACTACTGTACTGAATCTTGCTTGCGAGGATACCATACGATATGAATACCATACTAAGTATCGGCAATTATAGCTAAAAAAAAGCCGATGCCCGTTGTAATCTTTATCAGAACGCCCAATGTTTTGATCGTAGATATTCTTTTTGTTTGCCTACCATAAAAATAAAACGAGATTATCAGTAAATCTAAAGTATAGTGAAAAATTACCTTGATCATCGGTAGTAAATATTTATGATTATCAACGTCTAAAAATTGACTACAAAACGTTTTATAAGCACTTGGTTAGGGTTGCTTAACTGAAGTAATTTTCTATCAACGAAGAATAGAGAATATTCAAATTGAAATATTAAGTTTGTAATTAGGAGTTATTTATTAACTGGTATTGCTAGTGGTAGGATTCGTTAAATATATAACAAAGGAGACAGTTTTGAGAAGTGATTGAGTATTAGCAGACTTTGTCTTGAGATCGGACACAGCCGAACGAACTAAAATCATTCCGATACTAACTATAAAAATGTATGTAACATGTCGACTGAAAAACGGAGAGATTTTTTTAAAGTGAAAAAATCTACAAAACAGTCATTATCTTTTACGTCTTGTTTTTTTAACAAGAAATACCATCATAGTGACTAATTTCATTCTGTCACTCTGCATAACGCTATTTTACAGCTAATTTTTGAAGACTGGTTCCTCAGCTATATTCGCCAAAATATTTTGTAAATTTTTACAACATAATAATAATAATAAATAAAATTATAGATATGCGAGACAGGAGGGATACGGTTAAAGATAGAATTAAAGAAGAAGATTAAAATATATTTAAATCTTATCAGATATATTTTCAGGTGCATTCAACGTGTCTTGATGAAAGTAACATCACAATCAAGGTGAAATGTCATCCTTTCGGAAAATATCTAAGGGAGGAATTAAATAAATTTTTTAACCTGCCAACAACGACTACCAGGAAAATTTAATGAATGTAGTTAAAGAAGAACTTTTAGAAAAAATAGGTTTTTACTAAAACACAATTGTACCTATAACAACCTATGACAAATCAAATATGGTGGATAAATAAAATAGATGTATTACATTGCTTACCGAAATCGTTTTTCACCGTGATGTCTACAATGCAATATACATTGGGAAGAACTATATCCTTACATACATTCTTTAGAGATGTAGAATTAAAGAAGTTTAAATATTTACCATTGCTTACACCTCCTGAAGTTCTAGTTTTATTGGCACAAAACCACCATACATGAATTCCTATATAAATACCTAAAATGTTTTGCCCTTATCTTGATAAAATATTTATACTGATTGGTATTGGCACTAAAATGTCATATCTTTGTGAAAATTTTACTCCTTGTTAGAATACTATATGCACCCTTATAAAGCATATGCTCACAGAAAAATAAAACAGTTTTTTGGTTACATTTGGCTGTCGTAAGTACAGAAATACTATTATTTCAATGTTTAATTTTTTTACCCGAAAATGGTAATTTGTGCTCGTTTGAACCTATAAAATATAGACGTGTTCGATGGGCCTACGTGAACAAGAAATTAACAATAGGCTAGATGAGATTTTACCAAATAAAAACCTTTTTTCATTTACAATGTACAATATAGTTAGATTTTTCTGGTTACCTACCTGAGGTAAAGGTGATACAATATTTGTTGTTTTTCTACTATAGGCCTAACTTTTAAAACTTACTGTATATAAACTTTATGCCAACCGTTTACTTATCCTTTAATATTTTTTTACAAGCAGTAAAAACTTAAAATTGAAATTTTCATTTTTTTTAATACACTGAAGAAGAAATGTTGAAGAAAATTCGATGTATTAGTCTAAACATTCTGCAAAATCGTTCTTAAACTGCAAAAACTCTTAAAAGATTGTAACACGAAAGAAATAGAATTTAAAAATTGTGGCAGAAAGCTCAATGAGATAAAATAAATTTAATGAGAATAAATGTACTTTCGTAAAGTAAGGATATAGGAGAAGTTAGTGTACTAACTCTAAGACTGATAATTAAATGAGAAATTCAGAAGAAAAAGTTGAATTCGTACTTGGCCTTTATACCGTGCAGTGCACGCCTGGAAATCTAGATTGAATATTGTTAAAGATGAAACCGTTCATTTAGTTGCAGATCTGTTGAGGGTTTTGAAAACATGTAACCAATCCAGAGGATCGATGTATACCGGTCTACACCTAACCTGCTGATTCACAAAACAATCGTCTACTTGCACTCCTGTATTTTTTGTTACTATGACACTATGTTTGCTGACAGAACTGGAGAACTATTCCTAATATTCGACAGAGCACTGAACACCTTCAATGAAGCGGGGAAATTTTAAAATAACAACCTAGCGGGGGTGGATTTATTAATTTTAATTTTTTCCAATGACCTAAAAGAAACCGACACGAGGAACGCGACCCGTAAGGCATAGGTTTAGCAAGTGCATCCTTTTTTTATCAAGACATACGTCAAAGAGAGTAATACCTTTTATAAGACAGTGGCGTGTGTACCAGCCTAAATAAAGAAATGAATTAAATTGAGGGTTTAAATTTATTTGTGGATATTTGTTTTTATTACAAACAATAAATTTGTTAAGTTTCATTTCGTTAATTCATAATAAAAATAACGAATAATAGAATTTTAACAATCAGTGTGACAATTTCTAAGACAACTTAAGACAACTATGTACTATTGTAGCCGAAACGAAACTGATTGTAAAGAGACGTCCAGTGTGGTTGTAATTTGAAAGTAGAGGGAGAAATGGCAGTAAATTTCACATTGTAAGAAGTGACCAAGTAGTGCCTGGGATCGAACCCGTCATGTACGTGTTTGTGTAATGTTTATTTTCGATCTCTGAAAGGATGACCACATCATTCAGTATTATCAGTTTTAATCTTGTGACAGGGACCATTATAGTTACTTCATGATAGTATCTGTTTACTTCAGCTAGTTCATTCCCTCCAAAAGATAAACATACCAAAATAAAATCTTATTTCGTTGAATGTTTCACATTACAAGTCATAATATTCTACCTCTATTTTACCTTCTCTTCTCACAATTAGGTCTATACTCCAATTCATCATTTGCTACTCCCATAGAGGATCACCCGTATATCCCCATTGACGATCTATAACGGTAAAAGGCTCAGCACCATTAAAACTCCCCGAGTGATCATTATATATATATTTTGTTTGCCTTCTGACAATTTTACCCCAAATTAGCAATTTTCTACTCTCGTAGAGCAACACCCGAGCATCCCTGTTTAAAAATGTAGACAGTATTGGACTCAGCACCCCCCAAAACACTACGATTGATCATTTTCTAATTTTTTTATACCCCCAATTCATCATTTGCTACTCTCATAGAGGGTCACCCATGTATCCCCATTGACTTTCGATAACGGTAAAAGACGCAGCACCTTTAAAACACCCGAGTGATCATTTTCCATTGTTTTTTTGCCTTCTGGAAATTTTACCCCAATTCATCCCCTTTCTACTCCCGTAGAGCCACACCCGTGCATCCCATTATAATATTGAAGGCGGTATTCTACTCAGAACCCTCCAAAACCTACGTTTTATCATATTCTAGCTTTGTTTTGCCATGTCACACTTAATTATACTCCGTTTCATCATTTGCTACTCCCATAGAGGTTCACCCGTGCATCTCCATTGACGTTCGATAATGGTACAAAACACAGCACACTCCAAAACCTCCCGAGTGATCATTTAAAATTTGTTTTTCCCCTCTAACAATTTTACCCCAATTTACCAATTTCCTACTCTCGTAGAGCAACAACCGAGCATCCCCGTTTAATATTGTGAGCGGTATTGGACTCAGCACCCTCCAAACACTACGTTTGATTATTTTCTAGTTGTGTTTTTGCTTTCTCACAATTATACCCCAATTCACCATTTGCTACTCCCATAGAGGGTCACTCGCGTATCCCCATTGACGTTCGATAACGGTGAAAGACTCAGCACCATTAAAACCCTCCGACTGATCATTTTCTAGTTTTTTTTTTCCTTTTGTCATTTTGACCCCAAGTCACTCCTTTATAACTCCTATAGAGCCCCACCCGTTTATCCCCGTTTATTTTGTTCACAGTAGTGGACTCAGCATCCTTAAAAACATCCCAATTGATTATTTCCTAGCTTTTTCTTTTGTTCCGATATTTTATCCTAATTGATCCTTTTGCTACTACTCCTGTAGAGGCACACACTTGTATCCCCGTCAGCTTTCGATAGTTGTACACGTTTATGAAAACTAACAACTAAGACTTATGTGAGTTGAGTAAATAATTGACCAGCTGAAATGAAGAAAGGCCATACTAATGTTTGTGTGTTTACCGTGATTACACACACGTGTCTTAGAGTCTAAACATTTGACTAGTCAGATAGTAGCACCATAGTGGCAACACTGTTGGTTCTCGTATCGTTAGTAGCGTGGGAATAATATACACACCGGCTGCCATATTGTTATTAGACTGAACGAAAATATACACTGGCTGCCATATTGATGCCTAAATGAAATGCTGCCGTATTGATAGTACTTCAGTCAATTTTGTATTTTTAAGATTTTATAAAATTAAAGTACATGGAGTAGCATCATGTTTATTAGAAATAAATTATATACGACGAAAAACATTTATACTTCACTCCTTCAAGTGGCTGCCATATGGTTGCAGAATGAAATGCTGACATATTGATAGCGGGATGTATATATATATATATATATATATATATATATATATATATATATATATAAGTTATAAAAAACATTTTATGTGAACATTTCATAATTAAATGCGTGCTAGGAAAATTCCTGCTTACGCAGCTTTAGTATTATATAGGTGTGAGAACAGAGCCCCGGCAGTGTGTAAGTCGCCTCTGTATCGCACAGACGTTTTCCACTCCGATTGAGTGCATATCAATTGTATTGTTTTATTAAGTAAAATTAATGTAACAGCTTTCTAAATTAATTGTTTATTAAATTCAAAGGTTTGTTAAAAATAAAAATCATTTTTAAAAACCTTTCTTGCTTAATATAAAACGTAACTGGCGCAGTCGGTAGGACATCTCGGGAAAATTAATGAACATAATTTTTTTCGATTTCAATCGATTAACCGAGATACTGCAAACACGCGATTCGTTACAGAGCGCATATCTGTAACGACATCAAGAAAACGGTAGGACACCTCAAGGAAGTTAGTGAATATAACGTCCGTCGGTTTTAACCGTTAATTGAGGAAACTTTAAGTAGAGTGAATATCTACAACCACTTAATAGAGCGCATATCTATTAAGAACACGAGCGAATATCGTGTAAGTGAAAAGTGAAAAGTGAAAATTGTTCAAATGAGCAAAGTATTTTGGATCAACTTGTAAGTAGATCTTAAGATATAGAATTAAGAAAAAGTAGAGTAAATACTTTTTAATTTTATATAATTGATTTTTAATTTTTATTATTTTGAAAATAATATTAAATAATGGCAACGCCAATATTAAAAAAGGAGTATCTTGACATGATACCCGAGTATAGTGGAGAGCCCACTATGCACCACAGATTTATCTCAATATGTGATAAGATAGTGAATAAGTTTTATGTAAGCGAAAATCCAGAGGATTTTCAAAATGAGTATCTGTTCTCCTCTATTCTTTCTAAATTAAAAGGCCAAGCACTGGAAATGGTTGTAAACTCTAACTCTTACAATTAGCACGAAACTAGAAAAGTATTATTAATTAGTTATTCAGACAAAAGAGATTGTTTCACATTAAACTTAGAGATGTCAGAATTAAAACAAGAAAGTAACGAATCACCATTTCAATTCTGTGAGAAAATTCAAAAGTTACTAAATTTACAAATTTCATTTTTTATGAATAAAGAGCCTCAAAGGCAGATGGCTACAGACATTTTAATAGAATACGTTCAGAAACTAGCTTTAAGAGTTCTCCTTAGGGGTTTGCATGAACCCATCGGGTCACTAATGCGTACCAAGAACCCTAACACTCTTAGTGAAGCACTTAATATGCTCACAAACGACTTTCAATTTAAAAATAATAAAATGTTTACTCAGCCAAGCAAACAACCAGTCTTTCAGAAAAGCCAAACTCATAACGTAAGAAGACCAATACATACTGAATTTAAATACCACCAAATACCTAAACAACCTTATCAACACCCAAATCCTTCCTATAGACCACCAACTTTTGCTAATCACGGTCAGCCTCAAAGGGGACAACCAAACAACAACACTACTAAACCTCAGTATCCTCAGCGAAATACGGGTTATCAACCTACCCCTATGAGTATTTCCACTAGACAGACAGATAGGCCTTCTAGACAAACGAATTTGTATTAAATGACCGGACAAGGAGCCGAAAAAGACGATTACACTATGTACCAGACTAATGGACAAGAATCATTCGCTTTTGAAGAAGATCTCGGGAAAGAAGAGTACTTCGAAGAATCCCAAAATTTAACCGACAACTACGAAGAAGAGACCGCTAAAATCGATCAGGACGATTTTTTAGGACATACGAGCCTCGGAATCGATTTTCAATAATGAATCTACAAAGCGAAAATAACGAGCTACCATTTATATACGACACAGACACCAAATCTAGAATATTAATTGACACAGGCAGTACTAGATCATTTATGCGAAAATCTTTAGGCTGGAAAAATTTTAAAACAAGCATAAAAAAAGAGCCGTTTGAAGTAATCACCGCACACGGCACTTCAAAAGAAAATTTTTGCTGCACCATACCTCTGTTGTCTAAATTAGCAATTAAATTTTATTTATTTGACTTTCATCAGAATTTCGACCAATTACTCGGGCTAGACAATATAAAGGATTTAGGAATAAGCTTAGACTTTACAAATAATAAATTAATACTTTGTGATGAGGAAATCCCTATTCAATATTTTAACACAGAAGAACAAAATAATAATAATAATAATAAATGTCAGGAACAGAAAGCAAAAAAGGGAACAAGTTATGTTATACAAGCCCGCGCTAGCCAAATGATTAAATTTAGAATACAAAATATTCAAGATGGAGAAGGACTCTTACCATACAAAAATTTAAATGGATTAGAAATTCCGCAGTGTATAGTCTCAGTACACAAGGGAGAAGCCTACTGCCCTATAATAAACAACACAGAAGTAAATGTAGAATTAACAGTAAATGAACCATTAGAATTAAAATCTTTAGAAGAATACAATATCCTTAGACCTGATGCAATGCAAATGAACGCTAATTTCAATTTATTAGATTATAAACAAAAAAATTCGAGAAGAAAAAATTTAGATTTATCAAAATTTAGAATGGAACATATGAACTCGGAAGAAAAATCCGCTATAACAAGTTTAATAAAAGATTATGCAGATTTATTCCATATTGAGGGAAACGATTTAACTTTTACCAACCAAATAAAACATGTTATTAGGACTACTGATGAAATTCCTGTATACTCCAGAAATTATAGATATCCAGAGATTTACAAGAACGAAATTAATAAACAAACTGAGGACATGCTTGAACAAGGAATTATCAGACCTTCAAATTCTCCATGGAACTCTCCTGTCTGGATTGTACCCAAAAAACAAGACGCTTCTGGCAAAAGAAAATTTCGATTAGTAATAGATTTTAGAGGATTAAACAAGAAAACAATTGACGATAAATTTCCCTTGCCAAACATTACCGACATATTAGATAAATTAGGACGATCTCAGTATTTTACAACTCTAGATTTAGCCTCAGGATTTCACCAAGTAGAAATGGATAAAAATAGCATAGAAAAAACAGCGTTTTCAACAGCAACGGGACACTACGAATTTTTAAGAATGCCCTTTGGACTAAAGAATAGCCCCCCTACATTTCAAAGAATTATGAATAATATTCTGAGAGGCATCCAAAATGAAACATGTTTAGTTTATTTAGACGACATTATAATTTACTCCACTAGCCTCCAAGAACATATACAAAGACTTAAAGAAGTATTCGACAGATTACGCAAAGCCAACTTTAAAGTACAGCTGGATAAAACAGAATTTTTAAGAAAAGAAGTAGCGTATCTAGGGCATGTTGTTACACCGGAAGGCGTAAAACCTAACCCAGCAAAGATTTTGGCAATCAAAAACTATCCAATACCCAAAACCACCAAACAAATTAAAGGATTTTTAGGACTAATAGGCTATTATCGAAAATTTATTACAAACTTCGCCAAGATAACAAAACCCTTTACTAACTGTTTAAAGAAAAATGCAAAAATAAACATAGAAAATCCAGACTTCATAGAATGTTTTGAAACATGTAAAAATATACTGACTAATGAGCCCCTTCTACAATACCCAGATTTTGAAAAGGAGTTTACTCTAACAACAGACGCTAGTAATTTTGCACTAGGAGCGATTTTAAGCCAGGACAAAAATGGAAAGGACCTTCCTATAGCGTATGCCAGCAGAACTTTAAACGACAGCGAAACTAATTACTCCGCGATTGAAAAGGAATTATTAGCGATCGTATGGTCTACCAAACACTTCAGGCCTTATTTATTTGGAAGAAAATTTAAAATTTATACAGACCATAAGCCTTTACAATGGTTATTTTCAGTTAAAGAACCAAATTCCAAGCTTTTAAGATGGAGATTAAAATTAGAAGAATATGATTATGACATAAGATACAAAAAAGGCAAATTAAACCAAAATGCCGATGCTTTATCTAGAATACTATTGAACGTTACTGATAAAAGGTCAACAAACACCCAACACACTGTAGAACCAGACCTTGAATTATCTCCAGCGAACTTACTGAGTCGTTACTTCCCGGAATTGAATGAAGATAATGAGTCTATGGTCGTACAACGCGACGCAACAGATAATGCCAACTTAGAGTACGATCAAGAAAGTGACAGTCAAACCGTGCATTCCAACTTCGAAGGGAACACCCAAATCGAAATACCAATTTCCGACGAGCCTGTAAACTTTGGGAAAAATCAA
This sequence comes from Prosapia bicincta, assembly GCA_036971475.1. NCBI lineage: Eukaryota > Metazoa > Arthropoda > Insecta > Hemiptera > Cercopidae > Prosapia > Prosapia bicincta. The sequence continues at coordinate 207,073,704 of JBAIZL010000001.1, forward strand.
GTATTTTTATTATTAGTGAAATACGAGCCGAAGAAAGTAAAAATTATAAAACTATTTGGAACTTCAAGAACCCGTTTAATAGTCGAAATATCAGAAAATAATTTTAAAGAGGACATAGTTAATTTTGTAAAATCATATTTGGTACCAAAAATAAAATATAATCTATATTTTGAAGACGATTTTTATGAGAGACATGCATCATGCATAGCCAAAAATTTCAAACAAACTGAACTAAATTTAGTTAAGTGTAATAAAAAACTCTTAGACCTAACTTCGGAAGAAGATACCCTAGAAACAATAAGTAATTATCATGTTAGCAAAACCAATCACCGAGGGATACAGGAAACATACGAACAAATTAGGCGAAGATATTATTGGCCTAATTTAAAATCACTAATCCAAAATTTCATAAATCAGTGTGACATATGTCAAAGAACCAAATATGACAGAATTCCCTTACAACTAGAGATGAACTTGACGCCTACAGCTGCAAGGCCTTTCCAGATAATTCACATCGACACTATCTCTTTAGAAAAGAATGCGTTTATCAGCATTGTCGACAATTTCACAAAGTATGCTCAAGCTTATCGCTTGGGAAGCTCTCAAGCTACAGAGATTGCAGACAAGTTATTAGATTACTTTGCGCAGTTCTGCTTACCAACAGTTATTATCTCAGACAATGGAACGGAGTTTAATAACAGGATTGTGAAGGAGATATTAGACCTGCATAAAATCAAAATCCATTTTATCAGTACACAAAACCCCCAATCAAACGGATTATGTGAAAGATTCCATTCCACCTTAATAGAACACATAAGGCTGTTAAATAATCAAATCGAATTTAAAAAAGGCAGTATAATTAAGAAAGTTAAATATGCTATAATTGCCTATAACCATAGCATACATTCAGTCACAAAATTAACGCCGTGCGAAGTCTTATTTGGACACATAAATTCAAACTCTTTATTAGATATAGATTTAGAAAAACAAATTGTAAATGACTACGTTTTAAACCATAAGGAAAAAACAAAAATACTTTACGAAAACATTAGGGATAGCAATCAAAGAATTAAAGAAAAAGTTTTAGAAAAAAGGAATGTAAACAAAGAACCACTTCCAGAAATACCATCTGAAGTTTATATAAAATCAGTTCAGAAGCAAAGCAAAACGAAAAACAGATATAGCAAGGAAGAAATAGCTTCGATAGATAAAGAAAGAAAAACTGGAAAAATAAAGCCTAGACATCATAACACAAAAGACAAAATACATTTGTCGAAAATTAAAAGGCCTAAGAAGATAAAAAATGTAATTAATGACCAAAATCCTTCTTGTTCATATTCAACACAATCAAATTAAAATCCCAACCATACCTTTGTCCACTAATTCTATGCAAGAAACTTTATTAAACCTTTAAACAACATTGTTTTATTAATTGTATGTGTTACAAACTGTTGTAATTTATTAAATGATATGTAACTAATTATGATAACAAATATTGTTAATTATTTGAAATATGTTAATCACAAAAAAGAATTGTAATTGAAGAAAATTAGAAACTATACTCTTAAAGAGATAACAAAACAAAAAGAATTCTTATAAACTGACTAGAATCCTTTATCAAAGCTATAACAGGCAATTTGAATGTAAATGATGGTAAAATTATGAAAAATTATATAAAACTTTTATTGTAATCAATGTAAATTTTGTAGAACAAAAATTAGATTCTGATAACGATTGTACATGTTATAAACATTTTGTATCTATCCTATGATAGAAAAGACTCATTATAAATTGTATTAATCAATTCCAAATACTTTTGCTCAGTTGAATTATAATGAACAGAAAATTAGATTGTAAAATGCCCATCATCAAAAACAATAACGCCTACAAACTACGAGGATACTGCGTTGGAAATCGCAGACAACCCATTTAACTGGATCTTGGAAATCAACCTTTGCCTGGTGACTTTCTCCAGTGAAGAGGACTTCAACCCATTCCGAAAATTGCCCTTTACGGAGGCCTATTCAGCAGCTCATATACTTCGCCCTCATCAGGAAGAAGAAGAAGACTTCAACCAACGCCGAAACTTCGCCAACCCCCGAAGGTTTCTTTAGGAATGGAGGAGTTATATAAACATTTTATGTGAACATTTCATAATTAAATGCGTGCTAGGAAAATTCCTGCTTACGCAGCTTTAGTATTATATAGGTGTGAGAACAGAGCCCCGGCAGTGTGTAAGTCGCCTCTGTATCGCACAGACGTTTTCCACTCCGATTGAGTGCATATCAATTGTATTGTTTTATTAAGTAAAATTAATGTAACAGTTTTCTAAATTAATTGTTTATTAAATTCAAAGGTTTGTTAAAAATAAAAATCATTTTTAAAAACCTTTCTTGCTTAATATAAAACGTAACTTATATATATATATATATATATATATATATATATATATATATATATATATATATATATATATAATATATAACAAAACAAAAACAATACTACTAAATCATTCATTATCACAATTACCAGACACGATCACTTTTGTTATAGTAGGGTTTTTTTGAAGATTTATGGAGAACCTAACGACAATAAGGAAGGGTTGAGGCTAAAGGTAGCATGAAGGGGGGACATGATTGGGAGGCACGTGGTCGACAGAGAATCATGCGCGCAGAGCCGTGTGCCTAATGTACACCTCCTCTTTAATGGGCCCATAAAGATGTCTCTATCTCCCTGTAAAAGTGCATTTGATTAAGGAAAAACGATAATGAGGGGGTACGAGATTAGTACATTTTCCCCCATTCATTTCAAATACAGAAATGTACCCTATTTACATACCATTCCCCGTTTTGCCAGTGGAGAAGAAAGTCGATTACTGATATTTATTTTTATCCTATCTAGCAGCTTGCTTTTTTTGAGAATGTTTGGAATATATCAGGCTTTTTCCTGTGAAAAATACCAACTTGATATCTTAGTAATGCTCATTATGTACAGTTGATGTTGCTTTGGAACCAAGTCTAAAGGCTTAGTTCTTGTAACCCTGCCGTAGAGCAGTAGGGTTCTTCTACTGCCGGAGTCGCTCTAAGTGATTCACGTAGCCATAACTGGATCGAATTATAAACTATGTTCTATTCTAGAGAGCGTCTTCGCCAGTTAGCAATAACAGGAAAAGCCTATACGATAACATGAAGGTTTCCTGCTGAACAAGAGATGTAAACAAAAATGTTTCAAGTCAATTCCTAGTTTTTTTTTTTCTACACAGAGAATTTTCATTTTAGTTACTTTTTATTAAATTATTACAATTTAATATAAATAAGATGAAGTAGCCTATGTGTTAATACAGCTGTTCTACTACAAAATCTACAAATCAAAATAAGTTGTGTTTAAGGGAAATAGTAAGAAATAATTATATTGCTTACCATGCCCATTTTGTGAAAACCATTTTTTCTCCAACATAATACTTGATTTAAATAATTTAATTTTCTAATGAGTTACAATATGAAAAAAAGTTGTAATAACGTCTTTTGTCAACCATTTTAAGTATTAAAAAAATTATATAAAAAGTATTTGATTACAGGTTTAAAATTTGAACAAGATATATATATATATATATATATATATATATATATATATATATATATATATATATATATAAAGAACATAAGTCAAACTACAATAACAAGAATTATAATTGAATTTATTCTGTAACTGTAGTTATACTTGTATTTGTATTTTGACTTATGTTCTTTATTAATACACAGGAATACGATATTTATATATATATATATATATATATATATATATATATATATATATATATATATACTGAAAGTATGAACTAAGAAATTGAATAAAATATACTTTAATTATTTCGAGTTTACAATAACTTTTGAAATTTAATTAAATTGTATTTTATCTTTATTCAAGTTATGATAAGAAAAACTATCATACGTCTAAAGTCGTATTTCTCACATGATCATATTGTTTTCCTATCTTGAAAGAAATAATGAATTATTGAACTATAACCTACATCTTTCATTCTATTTGTAATAAAAATGTAAATAAATTCTGACAATCTTGGTGAGGGATATAAAATTTGAGAGAGACAAATGATCTGCCTAACCTCAATCTACTCCGATGACGTATGCAGCAGAACTTCACACAAACCTTTAGAATAATAATTCAAAAAGAAAAATATGAGACACTGACTCACAAATTACTTTTGCGCAAAATGTCCCAAAAATTAAAATGCCTAATCTTATTAGAACTGGTCCTGTCAGAGAACAACTACAGGCACGTATAATCTTATAAATCACGACTAGATCACGTTAGAATCATAGATCATATGAAGGAACCAAAGGTGAACAGATGTACGTTAATAAAGGTTTAATTACTTTATACAAATGTTTCGTCAGATCTTTTATATAGCTCAAATTGTATTATTGGGAGGTGGAGCATTGTGAAGAAGAGAATCCTGAATAGCACAGCGTGAGATAAATGGCAGGATAAAATGAGAAAACTCTTGTTTAAGCCGGAGAGGAAATAAATATACTGCAACCTATCCTGGGGACGTGACTAGGATTCTACGTGAGCAGAAATATCCTGCTGAAAGCGCTGTGTATTGACAAACAACTTCAGGAAAATAAAACTTGAGAAAACTGTTTAAATGAAATAAGCTGAAAAGGTAGTTTACGACGACAGTAAATTAAGCGTCTCTGGAAACTATACATCCAACGTTTATGCTATGTATTTTAATTAGTGTTGAAGGTTAGAACACTAACCTTAGAAACCAAAAAAAAAAAAAAAAAACTAAATAATAGCTAGCACCAACAAAAATCAATAAGTACAAAATTTACATTTAATACATGTTCAATGGCAGTCCATATCAATATTTGAGTTTAACACCAGTAGTTTTGTAGTTATACTAACTGTTTATACCTTTTGTATAGAAATGTGGAGACTAAAACAAAATATGGTTTGTTGTTGGTATTAGCTAATAATTAATTATGGAATAAAATGATTTGAATAAAACCAAATTATATCAACATATTAATAACATCATTGGTCGTTATTGTTTGTAGTCATCTGTAAAATAATTTACAACGGTGTCATAATGGAACCTATACAAAATATAGTTGGGTTATTAAAATTAAAATATTGGAAATAAACGCAAAAGCACATAAATAATATTAAATAATACAAGTTATTTAAGATTAAACCCTTATGTACATTTCGATGACCATGTCATCATCATCAGAGGGTCTTATTACAAAATTACAGTTTAGCAAACAAGAAGCTCTATTTAGTTAATTAGAGCTTAGCTAGTGAGAATTATTCACAACTATAAAACGCAAAATAGTTTACTCAAAATCTCACCAACAATTAGTTTTTATTAAACAAACACACTAGCTCACAACAGGCTAGTTTCGACGACGATATCGCCTTCCTCAGTGTTTGGCTACTAACAAGTACAAGTTGCTAACAGTAAAAACCGTTGTAGGAAACTACAAACTAGGGTGACACCAACCGTTCTCTGCGGTCACTAAATTTAGGCGTGAGATACGCTCTTCCTTTATACCACTGTCCGCTTGATATTTTATATTAGGATTATTAAATTAATTTGTATAAGTACTGGAGTGAGAAAAACGTTTTCTAAGAAATCAGTTATTTTTTTCAATGTGGTCACTCAAAAAGCAAACATTGTAATTGTTGAAGTTAAGGTCTACTCCACCACTCTCGGTTTTTTCTTCTATAGATTAGTTAGAGAAAAAATATACTATTATGTTAAATATTATTTTTAAAAAAACGAAACATAAATGGGGTTCAAACCTAAGTTGATACTCATAATAGATACGTACACCTATTATGAAACAAACTCGTTTATGAAGTAATTTTGTAACAATTACATATATATATATATATATATATATATATATATATATTGCACAACAGTAAATTACAGTTATATCAAAATGTTGTTATAAAGTGTTCAGTTAAATAGATTTTGTTAAAAACATTATTTGAAAAAGAGCAAATATAGTTTCCACTTCTATAATAAATAGTCCTACAAACGATTGTTGAAATAAGGTGACAGCCGAATCAGGTGAAAGCAGGTGAGAGCTAAATCAGGTGAAATCAGATGACATTCGTTTACTTTGCAATTAAAATTACTCTATTGCTTCAGTTTCAATTGATTATAAAACTTATATTTCGTGTGTATATTTAATAATAAATTTTAGAGGATTTAAAAATAAGGATTTCGAAAACCTAAAACACACGCAAAACCAAACAACGCTTTAGAGAAGATAATTGAAAATTAACAATTTTTTGATTTAACAAGACGTATAAGGTGAATCACTCATAACATCAGGCTACTCTCTCACTATCTTTTAATAGTAAAATGTGTGCTGAGAGGAATGTATACAAAGAGGTGGTTACTCATATTCAGAAATACAAAGTAGGATAAAACGTCAAATAATAGCATAACTACAATATAAAAGACAAAATAATACTTTATGTTGAGGACATCCTTCCTGAAAGCGATAATTATCAGATGGAATGAAATATTTTTTAATCTAACATAACTGTTAGTGGGAGCGTACCGCTACCACCTGCAACAAACAATAACTTTCTAAAGTAAAAGGAACGCATAAATGCAAAAAATAAACTAATTCAAAAGAGTTTACTCGTAACTTCACTACTCACAAATTTATTTACATACTAGTTTCGGGGATGATGTTGCCTCTATCAGTGATTGGCAACAATAAGCGTTGAGAATCGATATCACTAGCTCAGCTTTAACTTTACAATATATATATATATATATATATATATATATATATATATATATATATATATATATCAAGGAATAAATTTATAAGTATCTTTTAAATACGTCTTTCCTTTCGTCTACAAACAAATACTGAAAAAATAAAGTTTAAAAAAATACTAGAGTAAGTTTATAATAAGAGGAAAATGTAAAATAATTGTATCATTTTAAATAAAAATTTAAATATAAATCTGAATACACAGACATGTATATATTACCAATTAGAAGGAGAAAGAGAGAGAGAGAGAGAGAATGATAATGGGAGAGAGAGAGAGAGAGATGGAAGAATGGAGAGAGATAGAGTGCAACTTAGGTTCATAATCAATGTAAGTTATGAAAGGGCTCCACTTTAAAATGTTGCACAGGATTTTATGTTTGTACCAATAAAAGCAAATACTAGTAGTTGATACATTTTACTTTATTTTTATACGAAAAATTGTAGTTCTCTCCAAGGTAGTATTTCTTTAAACAAAAACCAAAGTTATTATTCAATTTCGAGACATAATCTTTCAAGTATTAGGACCTCTTAAAACTTGCAATCCGAAAGATTAGATCCGGAAATGTTCTGTTGGAAACCTGGAGAAAGGAGATAATCCCGAGATTAGGCTTTCTCCACGTGCAACTTTAGCGACCAAAGTCTAACGAACTCTAGATACAAAGAAAAAGTGTCTGGAACGTTGAGGATCTTGATTAATCGTGATTTTATATTTTCATGGTAACTGTAAATATATTTCTTAAGCCTTTCCTAAATTGAGCCATTTGCCCCAAGTGCCTTTCAAATTTTAAACGAATGTAATAACATTTAATAATTAACAGGAATTCTATTCAGTCACTGTTAATTTTTCAGTTGAGTTTGATGCCGAGAAAACATTCACTATCATGATGTGAGTACAAGGGAATGTTTGAATTCGGATAAGATCTGAAAACAGTACTCAACCACATATAAGGAACGCTTTATAGACGTTTAGTCACAACTACACGTACGACTATATTGTTATAAGGGTTGGGATGCCAATAATTTTGGTAAATATTTTTTTACGCTTTGTAAATGGCATTACCTATTTTTGAGCTGTTAACGATATTTCTAAACACAGTTCTCTAGATTGTCCTAAATCTGGAAGGGGAGTTTTTTTGGTTTATTGAAAAGCTTTGGATATAAATTAATAAATATTCTTGAATTTGAATAACCTATGCTGTTTTAAATTATTAAACAAGAATTTATATTTATATAAAATTTACCTTACAGGGTTATATAAAAAGTGTTGTGCAATGTAAGTATTTTAATTGTAGGTTAGATTTGAAACTTGATTATTAATTCAAAAAAATTTTATAACATATTTAACATACTGATTAATCAATCAAATATCTAGAATTTTGTGTATTATTACATATATTTGAAAAATATATTTTATACAGCTCAAGATATATAATTTTTATCATTTCTAAAGTAATTATACTTAAGATTTTCATCTTTACAAAGTGATACTGGATCAAACAAATATTTTGTAATATACAACTAGAAGCAGATATTTACAATATAATACAGCCTATTTTATACTAATATATTTTAAAATGATTTCTATTATTAATTTTAATGTTGCCTTAACAAAAGACATTAATTTATTTGAAAAACGTAAAATTCAACTAATGAATACAAACTGTAATATACACTTTAATAAACAATGTATTATAAATAAAATAATTCCAAAATACGCAAAAATTACAATAAAAACAAAAATACAATAGCTCAAAAAACATGTAAACAAGCTGAAAAATTATGGGTTAAAAATGAAATTAAAAACTTGTATCAAAAGAAAAATCCTTTAACGATTGAAATATATAAGGTACATATAAAATTAGCTTCTATTATGCATAACATAAGACAAGAATAATAAAATCAATTTATTTATAAATAAAATTAGAAATATAAAAATAAATAGAATAAACAAAAAACTTAAAATTGTGTAGTTAGAAAAACAAATAAAAGATGTACCTGAAATTAAATGTCATTATTTACAACCTAATGTAGTTAATCTATCAAATACTGGATATAATAATAATGAAATAAAACAATCATTTTGCTTTGAGCATGAATCACGCTAAACGCCAACGTAAGTGTAATATTGAAAGTAGAGTTAAGTTATTAACTACATTTTAAATCTTTTTACGTGCTTTCTAAATTATTTTTTATTTTCTTCGTCTTCTGGTTGTGACCAGTGAATACTTTCGGTCACTTTACATTCCTACCAACAATGATGCTTACACGTTCCCTTTACTTGTGATGCATGTATTTCATTTCATCCAAAAACATAAAGATTGAATGTTATGTTACCTCTAATTTGTCAGATCTTCAAATATAATTGTATAATATGAGTAACTCAGATATGCCTTTTGCAAGATATCTCCTTTGTTTGGGTATCTTCAAAAGATGCGATATTCAAATTTGATCAAAGGACATTATCTCTGAAGAAATATGTATTTGTTTTGTTTATAAACCCTTTATTTTTAAACGTGTTAAAAGTTACCATGTTTATATCATTGTTAGTCGTTTTATTATATAAATTGATTAAAATATTGCTCATGAAGTAATACCTTTTGTTTTTTAATGTTACAAAATTACCTTCCATCTATATAAAATAACATGAAAGCGACTGAAATATCATTATTATAAAGCTGTAGGTAACACCAAATGTGAATTTTCAAAGAACTGAAACTAAATTGATAGTTTTAGGTGAATTTAAAGAGGTGAAATTTATGGTTTTTTTGGTGTTGATGAGGCAAGGGTTTGATATTTGGTGAATTGTATTAGAATGTTTTTGTCGAAAACTGCAGCTACCTAACGAGAAACAGAAACCTACGCAAAGTTATTGGGTTTTTTATTGTGTAAACACTTCTTTTTAAGTAATTGAAGAATATTGAAAAGTATATCTTCAAATATTTCTTCCACACTTTTTCATATTTAAAAAACATCTAATCATAGGAATTTACGTTCGATATTAGACTTATTTTCATACTAATTACGCACATGGAATTTTAACTGTAATTTGCCTACAATCACTGCTTTACTGAAACCTGATATAAGTTGGAAATCAATTTTGTTTAAATATTGAACAGTATCTTTTGAACACTGTAGTACTTTAAAATACAGTATCTTAGAAATTACAATGACAATAATAACCATAACCTATATGGATTATGAGATTCTTGAATTTTTGAATTTTCAGTGTTTATTGTTAAAATAAGATCTCATGTTTTTTTGGAATATATATATATATATATATATATATATATATATATTGATATATACACACTGATACGTTTTCCTTCACGGATGGAAAAACATGATGAATAGTTAACATCCGGAGTACATTGGAGTTGACATTCGGAGTTCATTTCGCTGTGAATAAAATCGCAGTTTCGACGTTTCACTAGAATTCATATACGTCTTTAAGAAAATAATCTCTGGTATTGGAAGGTAGGCGCTATCCCAAAGCGTGCTAGACATAATAATGAAGACTCACATTTCGAATCCCGATTGTCTCTCAAATGTTTTAATTTTTTTTATTGAATATATATTGCTGAGTGAATACATATGTTAAGTGTTCTTATTGGTACTAATTGGAGAGCGGACTGAATGTGTTCTGAAAGTAATTGATAATCTAAAACACTGTAGATTTAGACTTGCTAATGGTGAATTTATATCAGCCCAATATTCAGTTTTTTCTCTTTATTGGTGACGGCAAATGCTACAAATTTTATATTATATTGGTTTTGAAAGCAAACCAAACCATCTGGCATTCAAAGCAGTTTTTCATCCCTCGAAGTTATTTACGATGTGCGTCATCGTTCGATTGCTTCTTTCGACACAAGAACGTTGTACATTTTTTAAAACCTAAATTTACAACTTGTATTTCATTCCTCCATGGACAATAAAATTATCTAATTTTAATTTCTATACATCCAAGTATCTAAAACACAAAACCTCAGGCACTCTGGAGTGGTTCCATATTCATAAAATCTCATAGTATCTCCTTCTTGAACCTCATACACTTATTTAATACAATTTAAAAAGATTTTGTTAGATTTTGTTTAACTAGGTTGGAATTAGTTTGATTGACCTTATTTCTTATCTTTATTATTTAAATATATATATATATATATATATATATATATATATATATATATATATATATATATATATATATATATATATCGCAATATGTATTCTTGTGTATTAATAAAGAACTAGGTCAAAATACAAATAAAAGAATATAAAAGAATATATATATATATATATATATATATATATATATATATATATATCGCAATATGTATTCTTGTGTATTAATAAAGAACTAAGTCAAAATACAAATAAAAGAATATAAAAGAATATATATATATATATATATATATATATATATATATATATATATATATATTAATTTAATTGTTTAAACTTGCAGTTTTTGTGTTTTATATCTTGAGTCTACTCTATGTTTACACATTTGTAATAACTTGTATTAACTGTGTAAAAACCACTACTTACTGATATTTCTCAGAAGACACGTTTAGCATTAGATCAGAGCACTGTTCAGTGCTGTGAGTTACTGAAAAGAGAACATTTTTTACTCTCATGTTTTACTTTAAGATTCTAGTTGAACTGTTTAGTTGTATGGTTGGAGTATTAGATCTTACTCATTAATGTAGGTAATTAGTATTAAACAAATTATCATATTTATGCCACCACAGAAGTGTCAAAGCTTTTAAGTAAAACCACTTTTTTTATATAAAATAGGTAATGGTATAAGATAATCAAACCGATTTAGCCTAGTTTCGGATCACCTTGATTTTGTATCCGTTACATTTATCGACAGATATAACGTAATCCTTAATATTTAAAATTTCTAATAAATCCATTTTGAAAAGATACTTGGGTTAGGAAGGAAACGGGATAACATAAGTAGGGATATGAAACCAAATTTTACATGCTAAGGGAGGGATGCTGCATGATTTGGATGACGTTACATGCCAGAAAGGTGTACCTGAAGCATGACTCATCCTTATCGAATTACACTATGATGTAAGAAAGAGCAAACGAAATGGTTGAGATAAATAGGTAGAACTAAGGAAAGCATAAATTGTCTTATGATGCAGAGAAAAGAAGAGAATTTTAGAAAGACTTGAGAACGCTGGCTTTTAACCGGGATGGCTTAAGGAGACTGGCTTTCAACCGGGGTGGATAAATATGCGTTATAGAGCATAACTATGTTCCTAATAATGTTCCAACTCTATCGAAAGATAAACCAGGGGATTGTCGTACTACTTGATATTTCACTTTAGGTAAAACACTAGGGGTGTTAGCTCATGCCACGTTAGGTCTACAACAAAATAGGTTATTGATTTACAATTTTCGCAAATTGACAAGACAGGCATGCACGTTTATCTATGTGCTGCCAATAATTAACCATCCGTAATTCACTCCTCAACCGAGCAATGAGAGAGTGTAATTCCTTATTACTTTCCAATGTAAAAATATAACTCGATCAGTTTGGGACGATTATCGAGTCTCTATTGATAATTTCCAATCGCAGAACATGCCAGCGCCTAATTGCATGTATTAAGTCACTTAAAGTGTTGCTGCATTATCCATTGCCCACTAACAGCTGGCTCTGCGCTTTATAATTTATTGACAATTCGTGCTTTGTATATTGCGGGATATCTAACTACGTGAAAATCTGACAAGAAGGATTTGTGGAGGCCCAATGTTTCTAAAACAAGTATAACCAATGTCGAACCATTTTCATACAATTAAAACGTTTTTGTCATGGGAATAGCTTGAGTCGTTTATAAAAAATAAATACTTACGAATAGCAAACTTTTCTGTTGGTGCTAAATCTGATAAAAGAACTTTGAAAGAATGAGTCCACTCTTCTTACTATGTACACTATAGACGAATTTACCAATTTCTGGATTGTTATTATTTGATTTGACAATAGCCTATTAAATTACTTTTAGACCTTGAAACGAAGAGTTGATAGAGCTCTTACATGACTTGAACCACGTAAAGGTCTCTGGCTCAGATTACGATGGTGATACACATTTTTTCAAGTTTACAGGAAAGTCATATCTTTACCCAAATTCCGACACTAGTTCTTTCCCCACTGTTTACATCAGGTGGTCATAGACTATATGTGTTTCTCGCCCTTTAACGTAAAACGTGTAGCAATAAATTAGAATTTTCTAGCTAGTGCCTAATGGTAATTAGCGATATCAAAACATCGCACCCCTATGAATTTGCAGTCATATCCAGTGTTTAAATATTTAACCCGGCAGGGATCGCGTCACGGTCTTTTCCACCGGGCGTTTATTATTTTCTTAATAACTCAAACTGCCGATTTTTGCAAGCTTCCTCCCCTCAGTACCCCCTCAATAGACACGTCCGCTGTCGATTGCTGTGTTTGTATTTTCGCTATCACCTACGTGTGTCTTAGTGCAGCAGCCTAGAGAAAAGCCAGTGTGGAAACCATCGTGCGCGACCCCTCGCATGTGCTAAATTAGTTTGTTGTGTGTTATATTTATTGTGTTACTACGCAATATGAATCGAGCAGAGGAAGAAAGTCTTGCCAGACTGTTAGATACCGTGGAAAGGAAAGAAAGGCGTGAGGAAGAAAGGATTGAAAATCCTGGTAGTGTTAGAAGACACCTTTTCGTGACGTGCCTACTGTTAAACCCGTTGAAGAACCGAATTCAGATGATGAACAACAAGATCAGGATGACGTTCAAGAGGAAACAGAGTAATTAGGAGACGAAGAAGAATTACACATTCCAACGGAATTCATCAGTAGGCTAAAAAAATCGACCTGTAACCTCAAGCATTTCTCGGTTTAGAGGGAATCAAACATTACTGTCTTACTGCCAAAAAAAAAAAAATAAAGTAGTTATTCTCATCTCTACCATGCATAATAATGATGAAATTGATCCCGAATCTGGAGATAAAAATAAACCTTACATCCTAACATTTTACAATTCAACTAAATGGGGAGTAGACGTTGTTGATGAGTACAAGACAGGATATTCAGCTTCACGATGCAGCAATCGATGGCCCCCTGACAGTGTTTTTTGGCCTACTTAATCCCATTGGAGTGAACTCTTTCATTATGTACAAACATGCTAAAGGGGACTTCAATATAGTCCGGCGATGCTACCTCAAACATCTGGCTACTAAGCTATGCCGTGGTTACATGCTTCAACGCCATGGACGGCACGAACCTCCACGTCATTTGAGAAGAAAAATCAAAGAGATGGTGGCTTTACAGCCACATGGGCTACATATTGCAGAAGATGCACGTGAAGGACGAAGCTGTCTATACAACTGGAGACGAAACAGGAAATAAAAAACTCGGTGCAACAGTTGTCGTAGATTCATCTGCAGGGAACACACTGTACCTTTTTGTAAAGACTGCACCCACCTAGGGCATCAATCGGACTAGGAAAATTGCTATAAACCTCAATTGCTTAGATATATTGTATGTAACTTTTTGTTTAAAATCATAAATTTTTACAGTTGCATTTCATCACTATGATTGTAATATTATGATAAATTTACTTAAACATTTGACACATTTTGTTTTAAAATTGTTTCTTTTATATTACAGCTATCGTAAACACCCAGTACATTTTCTTATTCAGAAATTAGTTTTCTTTCAGAATGTATTATTATACATAGGTGGTTGTAAGAGAATCCGTATGTTATGACAATTTATCTAAGGTCATGTACTTACTTTAAACACTACATTTCTTAAATCTTGAAATAATTTTTAAAATTTTTTAGTTCATTGACGCCACAACTACAACTAATAGAACTTAAGTAAATACATTCTACTTAATTACAATACATGTATTTTTACAAAAACATATTGTTCAGTATTTTCTTTTAATTATTAAAATTACCTGGTCGAATCCATCGTGTGCGACCCCTCACGTTTTATTTTTCACGCGACCTCTGCCGGGTTAGTACAATGTAGCATTATTCATAGTTATAATAAGGAATAGATCTGAACGTTAAAATTTATTCACAAATTGAGGTTACTCAGACTACGTGCAAGCCTGACACAATGGGTTTGTGCGGTATCAATGATATTTCAAAAACACTCATGAACAATACTCAACATATCCAAGAAAATAGAAACTTTACTCAATAAATTCTGCTTGTTGTGGTGTTTGTCTACTGGTGCTGAGACTGATATGAGCATAGAATGATCATTAGAGCCTTTTTGGTATGAGCAGTCTAGTGGTCTTCAAGATAGAGTTCTCATGGTGCAGGGAAAAGGACAGGTGTGATAGAAATATATTAGGTAATCACTTTTACATTAGTATATGACTATCTTACTTTAAGTTTTGTAAATTTGTAAAAACTTGCTGAGACAGAACGTTTTCAATCGCTCCGTGGCGATCTTTATCAGTGTCTTCTGCTCGGAGTTGTTAGGTACTGCGGTTCCGATTTTAAAGGCCTAAAGAGTATGTGTGATTTTTATTGGGTTTGCTCGTTTAGCATGTTTGTATTTGTGTTTATGTAAATATAAATTTCATATTAATCTAGTGTGTTGAGATGTGCCTCTCTTTTGATGATGTGTAAGATATCTAACTTATGGTAAATGTCTGTGCATTTGTGTCCTGTTTCTTTTATGTGGTTGTAAAATGCTTAGTTGGTGATCTGTTTGTGTTCCTCGACTCTTTGTTTGAAGCTGCAGCTATTTGCTCAATGTAGAATTGGTACCGATTGTTGCAGTTTAGTTTCTATACGCCTGCTGCTTGTTGCTTATCTTTATTGTTAGTGTCGTGTTTTATTTTGTGTTGTTATTTGTTTTGTATGGTATTTTGGATCCTTTTTTTTAAATTTGAGTGCTATTTTTCTAATGTTCTCTTTATGCATGGTTTTGTGATGTAGCAATTTTTACTTTTCACGTTTTATTACCGCGTTCATATCTACAAAATTACCGCACTGTTTCATTTCGCTACATTATAATTTTAAGTGGAAAAATGTATTTATTCTTGTAAAACAATGCTCAAGTTACAATGAGGCAGTTGACTAGAAGATTCCACAAAGGCTAGGCTAAGGTATGCCTTTTGCTTCATATCAATATCATCTGAAAGGCTACTATTTTTAAATGTGGAGCTTCGAAAATAAATTGTTAGATCGTTTTATCACCTAATTATTATTTTCCAAATAATTAAATCATAATTCATAAAGTAAAAAGCTGTTAGTAGTAAATAGCTATATATATTTCATATTCTCGATACGATATCACCGACTTTCTAAGCTTAGGTAATAACCTAATTATTAAAGTTTCAATTACTTTATTGAAATCAAACATCTTTCGGAAATTAATGGTCTTGAAGGGGGAAGTATTTTAGAAAACAATTAGCTATACGAACATTTTAAGATATTATTTTCTTCCGAGATACCGTTATAACTTTTTTAAATTTACTTTTATGTTTCTTTCTATATTCCAAGGAAGTGGTAATGGCACAAACAGAACTTTGTTCTTGTCCCATCAGCTGACATTCATATTTAATGCAAGGGAAAGTTTTTCCCGCAATAAATACATTTATTGCAACCACTAAAATATACATTTATCACTAAAATCTTTAGCCTCATCTATGGGTTCCATTATATTTTAAATGTCAAATAAAATTTATCTATTGTACAAAAACATGATATACAAGTAGTTATGTGAATAATGTAATATTAGTAAATTTACCTAATCGCCAATAAACTTTATTACAAGATAAATTCTAAAACATAACATATTTTCTCTAAAACGATGTTTTTTTTCTTAGTGATTTTCCTACACGGTAGATCAATAAGCATAGATTATGATATGAGGTGTAAAAAATGACCATTATTAAAAGATAATTATTATGACAAAAGGTTCTGATATCATGTATTTAAATTGAATAAAAATCAGCAGGTCCTTCATCTATTACAAATAATATGAAACAGTTAAAATATTTAAGTTGAACAAGAGATGAACAATTTTGATTGTGTTATTTTAATTTATAAAAAAAGTGGATTAAATGTCTTGGTTAATACTTTAGTTGTTCAATAAACTACCATGTTTAAGTTGAGAGTAAATTTAAAAGTTGAGAATTTTAGGAAAAAATTGTTAAATTTATAAAAATTAAAACAAAATTTGTATATAATACATACACATACATATAAGCCTTTCCATCCCTAAACAGCCCTTGTGAGAACAATTTTTTTATTGAAAGAAATATATTGAAAATTACAATAGTTTAAACCCAAGGTATGCAATTAAATTGAAGTCACTAGCGGAAGAGTGTAATTTACATTGTGTATTTATTTTTAAATATTTCTTGACGTAATTGAACAAATTAAGTAGACCATAAAAACATTTTAAATAACACGTTTTTGTATTAACTTGCCAAAAATCACTACAGATTATAGACGCGTCTCGCACTACCTTTTTTTCCATACGTTAATAAAATATGTTAATTTGTTAGATGTTATTTCTTAGATATCGTGGTATGGTTTTCATATTGAGATAATTAAATTCGAAGTCATTTACAAATACACATAATGTTTAAGGGAATTTATATATAATTTCCCAATTTTTTCATAAATAGCATTTTGTTGAACAATAATTGCAAAAGATGTTAAGCTGTGTACATATACTAAAAGTGGGAAATATGTTGGTTACATAACAAAATGTTTATTATGTACACACATTTAGGATTATATACTTTTCTATGGTGCCAATTATTAACAGGAAAAGCTGTAAAAACTTGTTCTGGAAAAAATTATTTTCATTAAAACTATTTTCAACTTTAGAAAAACTAGGGTCAAGCTATTTCTATATTATGATAGCAGTTATTTGAATATGTATACATAGAAGATATAGTAAAGAAAAAATTTGCTATGTAGGCCTTGTATAGTCAATCATTCTGCACAATAAAATTGGAAATATTGTCGTAGTCTGTCTTCTATTACAGTTAGTCACAGCAGGAACAGTTGGGAAAGTTTAGGTTCTGTACTATGCTTAACATAAATCAAGAAACTATTATGTTACTTAACACTTGGGTAAAAAAAGGCGGAGTTGAAGAAGAACAAAAAGAAAACATTTTTAAAAAAATTATTTATGTTATAATAACTATATGTATTGTATATAATATATATATATATATATAGTGTGAGTGTGGGTGTGTTTGTGAAAGTATGCTTTTTTTCATAATCTTGTCAGAGAAATGCGCTTACCTAAGATATTTTACTTTCAACATCGGGCCTTCTCATCGGTAAAGAATGTTTGACAAACATCAAACTTCGGTTTAAAGTTATATCTACAAAATTGAGTTTGTATGTATGTCAGATTCTACAATACAGTTCTGGTTTTCAAGAGACCATGTCTGCGTCCAGGCTATTCACGGAACGACAAAACGATACTCACAAACGTTTCCGGTGCGATGAACCTTATAGATAATCCATCGGGTATAGAAGGTGAAAAGTAAAAGGGTGATTACGTAACCACTTGTTGCGATAACACTTACAACCTATATAAGTATAAATGTAACCGTATTAACGATTATTGCCACTCATTCTTATAAGCTTGGAGGGACAGTAAATAAATAGAATATATTTTTAGTAAGAGATTGTTTAGATACATATATAACTTTAGCAAGCAGGAATCAGTAAGTCATGAGGAATAAAGCGATACGATTCCTGTCTCTGGGGAAATCTTTGCTCTTGGGCGGAGTAGGTTGGAGACAAATAGAGAAATGAACGTTTATATATAGAAACAAGTCGAATCTGATGGGAAATCGTGGCATTTTTACATTACTCGAAACGAAATTATTCACGCATTCCTGTTTCCCATTGGCTCTACTATATTTTATTTATAAGGTAAAAGAAACTTACACGAACTCTTAATGGTAATTTTATTAGAAAAAGAGGTTGTTTGATAATATTTTGAATACTAGAATTTAAAAATGTGAATATTGTTAATGTTATTGTTTAAGTATAGACAACAAAATTTTCAAGTTATATCAACTCTATTTATTTTGAAGAGAATCAACGTACACAAACGTGAGCCAGCACAAACGCACATACATACCCATAAACACACACACACACACACACACACACACACACATATATATATATATATATATATATATATGTGTGTGTGTGTGTGTGTGTGTGTGTGTGTGTGTGTGTGTGTGTAAGAATGTTGATTAGAATATAAATAAACAAATTCAACATACCAATTCAAAATAATATTTCTTAAAACGAAAAGTACATTTTACAATATAAATAATATGGTATTGTATATATATATATATATATATATATATATATATATATATATATATATATATATATATATATATATATATACTAAGAATGTATGATTCTTAGTATTGTAATTCCTGAGGAAGTGTGTAATGTCAACCAACGAAAAGCTTTGAGTGTATTATTCAATAAATTATTCCTGTAATTGGTGTATATTATTTAATCTTAAAAATAATTCTAACAGGTATATATATATATATATATATATATATATATATATATCTTTAATTCTCTCTTTTTCGTATTATCAAACTAACTAGCCAGGATGTCGCAAGCGGGGACAAACAATGAGCATATAAGTGATGGACATTATAGAAAAACAATTTGAAGGAGGTATTTCGAAATATGACATAAATGCCACAGAAGCAACATCAAGATTGAACGATCTATAGTTTTTTAAGGTTTCTGAGTTACCGAGAGATTGGCACTTGTGAGGTTTGCTATCACAATATCTAATTCAGAAACTGTGCTGGGAAGTATAGCGAAGGAGATCTAAGTAGCCTTATCAATATATTGATGTCGGTATTTTAAAAACGATATTTGTTTATGATTAGGCTACTCTTTGCTGAATAATGATAAAAGCAATGTAATTATTTGAATTTTCGTTCGGTAAAAAAATACTTTTAGTTTTCTATTTTATTGGGAAATACAATTTTACGTCTAAATTCCAAATGAAATTCCTAAAATTCAGTAAATTTATCGTTCTCAATTTCAACCAACAGACACAAAAACACACTAACAAACAAAATAACTGTTTCATATTATGCAAAATTTATATACTGCATATTATGCATACACACGAAGGATGTTTTGGCCAAGGAGGATGGCGATACCTTGGTAAAGCTACTTCGTCATTTCGATAATATTTATTTTCAAAGACACCTTCGACCAGACCTCTAGAGAAATACAGTCCGTATAATATTACACCGCACTGTATATTCCTCTTACGGCAAACAAAAATAGCTTATTATGAGTACCTTGCCGGAGGTAATATGGTGTGCACTGTCTAATGTGTTTTAGAAAAATAAAGTCAGATGTTTCACCAAGCGCAATCGGTGGACCTTTTATATTTCGTTCCTTGAATTTAAATATTATATTATTTTTAAGTTAGTAGATTGATTTCACTAAATAAATATTAATTAGTTATTAAAATAAATAAGTGGAAAATATAAACTTAATATTTTCACAAGTTTCGAAATCGTCTTTTTCTTCCATGGAGCCTTTAGTATCAGGTTTAGGATTATTCAGAGAAATTATGATGATTACACCAAATAACTTCAACTGCGACAAAAGGTTATTTGTAAGTGGTATCTACAGAGTAGCAGGATTGGTTTCACGAATAAAAAAATATTTTAAAAACGGGTTTAAATAGTAAGTTTATATTTTCACCTATTCCTTAAAGAAATATTTTATTTTATTATATATATATATATATATATATATATATATATATATATATAATATATAACAAAACAAAAACAATACTACTAAATCATGTAGGTCATTCATTATCACAATTACCAGACACGATCACTTTTGTTATAGTAGGGTTTTTGGAAGATTTATGGAGAACCTAACGACAATAAGGAAGGGTTGAGGCTAAAGGTAGCATGAAGGGGGGACATGATTGGGAGGCACGTGGTCGACAGAGAATCATGAGCGCAGAGCCGTGAGCCTAATGTACACCTCCTCTTTAATGGGCCCATAAAGATGTGTCTATCTCCCTGTAAAAGTGCATTTGATTAAGGAAAAACGATATGGAGGGGGTACGAAATTAGTACATTTTCCCCCATTTATTTCAAATATAGAAATAGTACCCTATTTACATACCATTCCCCGTTTTGCCAATGGAGAAGAAAGTCCATTACTGATATTTATTTTTATCCTATCTAGCAGCTTGCTTTTTTTGAGAATGTTTGGAATATATCAGGCTTTTTCCTGTGAAAAATACCGACTTGATATCTTAGTACTGCTCATTATGTACAGTTGATGTTGCTACTGCCTTTGATGAGTCTAAAGGCTTAGTTCTTGTAACCCAGCCGTAGAGCAGTAGGGTTCTTGTATTGCCGGAGTCGCTCTAAGTGATTCACGTAGCCATAACTGGATCGGATTATAAACTATGTTCTATTATAGAGAATGTCGTCGATAGTTAGCCGATAACAGAAATAGTCTATACGATAACATGAAGGTTTCCTGCTGAACAAGAGATATATGCAAAAATGTGTCAAGTCAATTCCTAGTTTGGTATACAAAAACACATTTCATTTTAGTTACTTTTTATTAAATAATTACAATTTAATATAAATAAAGTGAAGTACCCTATGTGTTAATACAGCTGTTCTACTACAAAATCTACAAATCAAAATAAGTTGTGTTTAAGGGAAATAGTAAGAAATAGTTATATTGCTTACCATGCCCATTTTGTGAAAACCATTTTTTCTCCAACATAAAACTTGATTCAAATAATTTAATTTTCTAATGAGTTATAATATGAAAAAAAGTTATAATAACACCTTTTGTCAACCATTTTAAGTATTAAAACAATTATATAAAAAGTATTTTATTACAGATTGAAAATTTGAACAAGATATATATATATATATATATATATATATATATATATATATATATATATATATATATATACATACATATATATATATATTGAAAGTATGAACTAAGAAATTTAATAAAATATACAACTATTATTTCGAGTTTACAATAACTTTTGAAATTTAATTAAATTGTATTTTATCTTTATTCTAGTTATGATAAGAGAAACTATCATACAACTAAAGTCGTATTTTTCACATGATCATATTGTTTTCCTAGCTTGAAAGAAGTAATGAATTATTAAACTAAAACCTACATTTTTCATTCTATTTGTAATAAAAATGTAAATAAATTCTGACAATCTTGGTGAGGGATATAAAATTTGAGAGAGACAAATGATCTGCCTAACCTCAATCTACTCCAACGACGTATGCAGCAGAACTTCACACAAACCTTTAGAAAATTAATTCAAAAAGAAAAACACGAGACACTGACTCACAAATTAATTTTGCGCAAAATGTCCCAAAAATTAAAATGCCTAATCTTATTAGAACTGGTCCTGTCAGAGAGCAACTACAGTTACTTATAGTCTTATAAATCACGACTAGATCACGTTAGAATCATAGATCATATGAAGGAATAAATAAAGTACGTTAATAAAAGTGTAATTACTTTATACAAATGTTTCGTTAGATCTTTTATATAGCCCAAATTGTATTATTGGGAGGTGGAGCATTGTGAAGTAGAGAATCCTGAATAGCACAGCGTGAGATAAATGGCAGGATAAAATGAGAAAACTCTTGTTTAAGGCGGGGAGGAAATAAATATACTGCAACTAATCCTGGGGACGTGCCTAGGATTCTACGTGAGCAGAAATATCGTGCTGAAAGCACTGTGTATTGACAAACAACTTCAGGAAAATAAAACTTAAGAAAACTATTTAAATGAAATAAGCTGAAAAGGTAGTTTACGACGACAGTAAATTAAGCGTCTCTGGAAACTATACAACGTTCATGCTATGTATTTTAATTAGTGTTGAAGGTTAGAACACTAACCTTGGAAACCAAAAAAAAAAAAAAAAACTAAATAATAGCTAGCACCAACAAAAATCAATAAATACCAAATTTACATTTAATACATGTTCAATGGTAGTCCATATCATTATTTGAGTTTAACACCAGTAGTTTTGTAGTTATACTAACTGTTTATACCTTTTGTATAGAAATGTGGAGGGGAAAACAAAATATGATTTGTTGTTGGTATTAGCTAATAATTAATTATGGAATAAAATGATTTGAATAAAACCAAATTTTATCAACATATTAATAACATCATTGGTCGTTATTGTTTGTAGTCGTCTGTAAAATGATTTACAACGGTGTCATAATGGAACCTATACAAAATATATCTGGGTTATTAAAATTAAAATATTGGAAATAAACACAAAAGCACATAAATAATATTAAATAATACAAGTTATTTAAGATTAAACCCTTATGTACATTTCGATGACCATGTCATCATCATCAGAGGGTCTTATTACAAAATTACAGTTTAGCAAACAAGAAGCTACAATATTTAGTTAATTAGAGCTTAGCTAGTGAGAATTATTCACAACTATAAAACGCAAAATAGTTTACTCAAAATCTCACCAACAATTAGTTTTTATTAAACAAACACACTAGCTCACAACAGGCTAGTTTCGACGACGATATCGCCTTCCTCAGTGTTTGGCTACTAACAAGTACAAGTTGCTAACAGTAAAAACCATTGTAGGAAACTACAAACTAGGGTGACACCAACCGTTCTCTGCGGTCACTAAATTTAGGCGAGAGATACGCTCTTCCTTTACACCACTGTCCTCTTGATATTTTATATTAGGATTATTAAATTAATTTGTATAAGTACTGG
This sequence comes from Prosapia bicincta, assembly GCA_036971475.1. Classification (NCBI taxonomy): domain Eukaryota; kingdom Metazoa; phylum Arthropoda; class Insecta; order Hemiptera; family Cercopidae; genus Prosapia; species Prosapia bicincta. Next base: position 207,097,364 of record JBAIZL010000001.1, read on the forward strand.
AGTGAGAAAAACATTTTCTAAGAAATGAGTTATTTTTTTCAATGTGGTCACTCACAAAGCAAACATTGTAATTGTTGAATTTAAGGTCTACTCCACCACTCTCGGTTTTTTCTTCTATAGATTAGTTAGAGAAAAATATACTATTATGTTATTTAAAAAAAAAAACGAAACATAAATGGTGTTCAAACCTAAGTTGATACTCATAATAGATGCGTACACCTATTATGAAATAAACTCGTTTATGAAGTAATTTTGTAACAATTCCTAAAATATATTACACAACAGTAAATTACAGTTATATCAAAATGTTGTTATAAAGTGTTCAGTTAAATAGATTTTGTTAAAAACATTATTTGAAAAAGAGCAAATATAGTTTCCACTTCTATAATAAATAGTCCTACAAACGATTGTTGAAATAAGGTGACAGCCGAATCAGGTGAAAGCAGGTGAAAGCTAAATCAGGTGAAATCAGATGACATTTGTTTACTTTGCAATTCAACTGACATCGTGAGGATGACAGTATGTAGCACAACGATCGTAGCTGCTTGTTGCTACTCAATGAAAGTTATTATTACTTTTACAACCAATCATATAAAACTGAACTTTCATGCTAAATTGTAAAAAAATAAATGTATGCTCGTAGCATGATATTGTGTTGTTTTATAGATGGACTACATGAATACAGTTTTATATTTGTACAAAGATTCTACTTTTTTTTCAAATTTGAAACTATAAACGATTCGTTATAGTAAAAATCTTTTTTTTAATTTTATTTTTCCCTGTAATGTATATAAGAATGAAAAATATTATAATATTAATGAAAGGTTCATAATAAATTAGTTTTACAATTAGTATTTCAATATGAAGTCAATGAATAAGAACTTTATTCGGAATGTTTTATTTTCGGCATTTGTAACTGTTTACGTTCTTGGTGTTTTTGACCTTAATAATTTTTTTATAAGAACGTCATTTCATGTTGTTTTATTTTTATTTCTAAATATAGGGTAAAAGGCAAATTTGGGGCAGTGTGTACTTGATCCTTCTACTTATAAAACTGAATTTATTTCTATATTGTATTCGTACGAATTATTTTTGATCAAAGTACAATTTAATCTTTTTCATTTAAATTAATTTACTCCTAAAGAAAAGTGTTAGAAATTTATAGTATTTATTGTTCCAACCAATTGCTTCCCATCGTCGAAGACATCTCTTTCTTACAAAATGTCTTCAGCTGTTATATCCGACTCCGTTTTTTCACTATGGAATTTTGCTATAGACTTCGTGAAACTACTTGGTTTTGTTTCTTGAAAATGTAGTATATTTGACCCTCAATAGTTTTCCATCGTCTCTATGCTTCAGATAAGCACGTGCAATTAGTTTCTCACGTTTAAGTAATTGTAAGACAATTTAGTTAATGTGATCACTCGGATCGCAAATAATGTAACCCACCGTGGGTGAAAGAATATTTTATACAGTTATTATACTTTCTAATAGCACAACTTTTTAAAGTTATTTTTCTGTTTTTCTCGAAAAGTCAATCATGGGCAATTCTGAATTAAATAGAATAAACGCTAAAAAAAGAAAGATATATTCCAAGAGCGATTCGCAGTGTGTGTGTGTGTGTGTGTGTGTGCGTCTGTCGTACATACCTAGTAAGAGCTAAGTGTGTCTTACATACCAGCTATTTAAATTGTATTTCTTATTTACAACTTGTTCATAAGAACATTTTTAATGAAGGCGAGTATAATCTTTTTACTGTGGCCTCTATTAGTCGTGTCCCTTTAATTAACACTTCCCGTTTTAAGTTCCATGTGGAACCCTGTAATTATATTTTGTACACGTTCGCTCTCTGCATTCATACAAGGGAAACAATAAACCTACAAAGTCCTCATATCTTTAGTGAGTAAGTTATTGCTCAAAGCATTAGATCCAGAGATGTTTATGCAAATGTAATGATCTGTTAAGATATATAGCTTACTAGGGAGGAACAGAAAAACATATAGGCCCTAAGTATATATATATATATATATATATATATATATATATATATATATATATATATATATATAGAAACAATATATGTTGTAATAAAATAATTTTCATAAACAAGAATATACGAGTATTACTTCACTTTATTGTTGATTGAAGCTTTCGCTAATTTACATTATTAGCATTTACAAAATTTATAAATCACTCTCCAGTTATGTGACTAGAGTAAGACTGTTGAATATAATTGTACTATGCTCAGTAAATCAGTTATCTTATCAGTTATCAGTTATCTTATCTGTTAGATAAATATACTTTAATATTTCCATTTGTCCTAATCTTTTATTTTTAACATGTCATCGAATATGCTAAAGATTGTATTATGTTTTGATTTAATCTGGACTTGTTCCTCTATTAGTGTGTTCTTAATTTTATTTTTATATATCTCTAAGTTTTCTATTATATTCATTTTTAAGCCTTTTTGTACGTGTTTAATTAATTTCATATTACAAATATCTGGAAAATCATGATTTCTTTCTATACAGTGTGTTGCAAGATTAGATTTATAAATATGTGGTTTTTTAAATTCATTTAAATGTCCTTGTAACGGTCTCTTATTTTATTTTTTGTTTGTCCTATATAATTTTTTGACATGTTGTACAGTTAATACTATATACGCCGTTTATTTTATTTTATTTATTTTAGTGTTTGTATTTATTATATTATTAATTGTGTTATAAGTGTAATAAGCTATTTTGACATTAGTGTCTTTGAATAATTTTATAATTGGTTTGATTTCATAACCGGTAAATAAGAATTTGAACCAAATAATTTTTTAGTATTTGAATAATAATTTTTATTTATATTATTATCCATTCTTTTAATGGCGGAACGATCCTTTTGAAACGTATTAGCAAGTAAGCAATTACGTATTCACTTAGTTAAGTAGTGTACAATTAGTTAAATCAGTGAATTCAAGATGATTACATCAAGAAACTTCAAATTAAATGAGTTGAATGTTAGTGGTATTTGTACTATAAAATGCACAATGTGTCAAAATTACTATGTGCTACAAACTAAAAATAAAATAAAAGAAAGGTATATAAATCATTTAAAGGCAAATAAAAAAACTTTTATTTAAGAATCAAATTTAGCCACACATTGGATAGATAATAAACATGATTTCCCGACATACATAATATGAACTTAGTTAAACATGGTCAAAAAGGTTTAGGAATGAATATCATTGAGAATTTAGAAATATATTTAAAAAAGTATTAAAAATACACTTATTGAGTAGCAACTACTACAAGCAAAATCTAAACGTAATGCTATTTTTATCGTATTCAATAAAATCTTAAGAATAAAAGACTAAACAAAATACAGATTTTTGATAATTGTTTAATCAAGCCGAAAAGATAAGAATAACTACTATTTAAAGCACAATACGATTATATAAACTGTCCAGTTGTAGTGATTGAACTATAACTTACTTAGAAAATTTTTATAATGCTGATACTGCTAATCAGCGAATCTTCTATGTATGAAGGAAACTAAAAAAATAATTCTGTTCATGAGAGAGTTATTTAATATTGCATATATAAAACAAGAAATTCATCCAAGGATTACAATATATATATATATATATATATATATATATATATATATATATATATATATATATATCACTCTTCACTTTTACTATATGTAGTTAAACATATACTATACTTAATAAATAAATAAATATATATATATATATATATATATATTAGTTTATGTTAATAGCCTTATAATTAAATTATAATTATAAATAATTATAAATATATTAGGCATCTTATATATTTATATTGAATATTTTTTATCTTTAATATAAATTGAATAAAGAATATTGGATTTCTTGGATTTATTATATTGAAATTATCAATGGTTTGAGAAACCACATCTAGTTGTCACATACAACAACTGTAATTAAAATTACTCTATTGCTTCAGTTTCTATTGATTATAAAACTTATATTTCGTGTGTATATTTAATAATAAATTTTAGAGGATTTAAAAATAAGGATTTCGAAAACCTAAAACACACGCAAAACCAAACAACGCTTTAGAGAAGATAATAAAAAATTAACAATTTTTTGATTTAACAAGACGTATAAGGTGAATCACTCATAACATCAGGCTACTCTCTCACTATCTTTTAATAGTAAAATGTGTGCTGAGAGGAATGTATACAAGATGTGGTTACTCATATTCAGAAATACAAAGTAGGATAAAACGTCAAATAATAACATAACTACAATATAAAAGACAAAATAATACTTTATGTTGAGGACATCCTTCCTGAAAGCGATAATTATCAGATGGAATGAAATATTTTTTAATCTAACATAACTGTTAGTGGGAGCGTACCGCTACCACCTGCAACAAACAATAACTTTCTAAAGTAAAAGGAACGCATAAATGCAAAAAATAAACTAATTCAAAAGAGTTTACTCGTAACTTCACTACTCACAAATTTATTTACATACTAGTTTCGGGGATGATGTTGCCTCTATCAGTGATTGGCAACAATAAGCGTTGAGAATCGATATCACTAGCTCAGCTTTAACTTTACAATATATATATATATATATATATATATATATATATATATATATATATATATATATATCAAGGAATAAATTTATAAGTATCTTTTAAATACGTCTTTCCTTTCGTCTACAAACAAATACTGAAAAAATAAAGTTTAAAAAAATACTAGAGTAAGTTTATAATAAGAGGAAAATGTAAAATAATTTTATCATTTTAAATAAAAATTTAAATATAAATCTGAATACACAGACATGTATATATTACCAATTAGAAGTAGAAAGAGAGAGAGAGAATGATAATGGGAGAGAGAGAGAGAGAGAGAGATGGAAGAATGGAGAGAGATAGAGTGCGACTTAGGTTCATAATCAATGTAAGTTATGAAAGGGCTCCACTTTAAAATGTTACACAGGATTTTATGTTTGTACCAATAAAAGCAAATACTAGTAGTTGATACATTTTACTTTATGTTTATATGAAAAAATGTAGTTCTCTCCAAGGTAGTATTTCTTTAAACAAAAACCAAGGTTATTATTCAATTTCGAGACATAATCTTTCAAGTATTTGGACCTCTTAAAACTTGCAATCCGAAAGATTAGATCCGGAAATGTTCTGTTGGAAACCTGGAGAAAGGAGATAATCCCGAGATTAGGCTTTCTCCGCGTAGATACCACGTGCAACTTTAGCGACCAAAGTCTAACGAACTCTAGATACAAAGAAAAATTGTCTGGAACGTTGAGGATCTTGATTAATCGTGATTTTATATTTTCATGGTAACTGTAAATATATTTCTTAAGCCTTTCCTAAATTGAGCCATTTGCCCCAAGTGCCTTTCAAATTTTAAACGAATGTTTTAACATTTAATAATTAACAGGAATTCTATTCAGTCACTGTTAATTTTTCAGTTGAGTTTGATGCCGAGAAAACATTCACTATCATGATGTGAGTACAAGGGAATGTTTGAATTCGGATAAGATCTGAAAACAGTACTCAACCACATATAAGGAACGCTTTATAGACGTTTAGTCACAACTACACGTACGACTATATTGTTATAAGGGTTGGGATGCCAATAATTTTGGTAAATATTTTTTTAGGCTTTGAAAATGGCATTACCTATTTTTGAGCTGTTAACGATATTTCTAAACACAGTTCTCTAGATTGTCCTAAATCTGGAAGGGGAGTTTTTTTGGTTTATTGAAAAGCTTTGGATATAAATTAATGAATATTCTTGAATTTGAATAACCTATGTTGTTTTAAATTATTAAACAAGAATTTATATTTATATAAAATTAACCTTACAGGGTTATATAAAAAGTGTTGTGCAATGTAAGTATCTTAATTGTAGGTTAGATTTGAAACTTGATTATTAATTCAAAAAATTTTTATAACATATTTAACATACTGATTAATCAATCAAATATCTAGAATTTTATGTATTATTACATATATTTGAAAAATATATTTTATACAGCTCAAGATATATAATTTTTATCATTTCTAAAGTAATTATACTTAAGATTTTCATCTTTACAAAGTGATACTGGATCAAACAAATATTTTGTAATATACAACTAGAAGCAGATATTTACAATATAATACAGCCTATTTTATACTAATATATTTTAAAATGATTTCTATTATTAATTTTAATGTTGCCTTAACAAAAGACATTAATTTATTTGAAAAACGTAAAATTCAACTAATGAATACAAACTGTAATATACACTTTAATAAAAAATGTATTATAAATAAAATAATTCCAAAATACGCAAAAATTACAATAAAAACAAAAATACAATAGCTCAAAAAACATGTAAACAAGCTGAAAAATTATGGGTTAAAAATGAAATTAAAAACTTGTATCAAAGGAAAAATCCTTTAACGATTGAAATATATAAGGTACATATAAAATTAGCTTCTATTATGCATAACATAAGACAAATATAATAAAATCAATTTATTTATAAATAAAATTAGAAATATAAAAATAAATAGAATAAACAAAAAACTTAAAATTGTGTAGTTAGAAAAACAAATAAAAGATGTACCTGAAATTAAATGTCATTATTTTCAACCTAATGTAGTTAATCTATCAAATACTGGATTTAATAATAATGAAATAAAACAATCATTTTGCTTTGAGCATGAATCACGCTAAACGCCAACGTAAGTGTAATATTGAAAGTAGAGTTAAGTTATTAACTACATTTTAAATCTTTTTACGTGCTTTCTAAATTATTTTTTATTTTCTTCGTCTTCTGGTTGTGACCAGTGAATACTTTCGGTCACTTTACATTCCTACCAACAATGATGCTTACACGTTCCCTTTACTTGTGATGCATGTATTTCATTTCATCCAAAAACATAAAGATTGAATGTTATGTTACCTCTAATTTGTCAGATCTTCAAATATAATTGTATAATATGAGTAACTCAGATATGCCTTTTGCAAGATATCTCCTTTGTTTGGGTATCTTCAAAAGATGCGATATTCAAATTTGATCAAAGGACATTATCTCTGAAGAAATATGTATTTGTTTTATTTATAAACCCTTTATTTTTAATCGTGTTAAAAGTTACCATGTTTATATCATTGTTAGTCGTTTTATTATATAAATTGATTAAAATACCTTGATTAAAATGAAGTAATACCTTTGGTTTTTTAATGTTACAAAATTACCTTCCATCTAAATAAAATAACATGAAAGCGACTGAAATATCTTTATTATAAAGCTGTAGGTAACACCAAATGTGAAATTTCAAAGAACTGAAACTAAATTGATAGTTTTAGGTGAATTTAAAGAGGTGACATTTATGGTTTTTTTGGTGTTGATGAGGCAAGGGTTTGCTATTTGGTGAATTGTATTAGAATGTTTTTGTCGAAAACTGCAGCTACCTAACGAGAAACAGAAACCTACGCAAAGTTATTGGGTTTTTTATTGTGTAAACACTTCTTTTTAACTAATTGAAGAATATTGAAAAGTATATCTTCAAATATTTCTTCCACACTTTTTCATATTTAAAATCATCTAATCATAGGAATTTACGTTCGATATTAGACTTATTTTCATACTAATTATACATAAGAAATTTTAACTGTAATTTGCCTACAATCACTGCTTTACTGAAACCTGGTATAAGTTGGAAATCAATTTTGTTTAAATATTGAACAGTATCTTTTGAACACTGTAGTACTTTAAAATACAGTAACTTAGAAATTACAATGACAATAATAACCATAACCTATATGGATTATGAGATTCTTGAATTTTTGAATTTTCAGTGTTTATTGTTAAAATAAGATCTCATGTTTTTTTGGAATATATATATATATATATATATATATATATATATATATATATATATTGATATTGATATATACACACTGATACGTTTTCCTTCACGGATGGAAAAACATGATGAATAGTTAATATCCGGAGTACATTGGGGTTGACATTCGGAGTTCATTTTGCTGTGAATAAAATCGCAGTTTCGACGTTTCACTAGAATTCATATACGTCTTTAAGAAAATAATCTCTGGTATTGGAAGGTAGGCGATATCCCAAAGCGTGCTAGACATTAATAATGAAGACTCACATTTCGAATTCCGATTGTCTCTCAAATGTTTTAATTTTTTTTATTGAATATATATTGCTGAGTGAGTATACATATGTTGAGTGTTCTTATTGGTACTAATTGGAGAGCGGACTGAATGTGTTCTGAAAGTACTTGATAATCTAAAACACTGTAGATTTAGACTTGCTAATGGTGAATTTATATCAGCCCAATATTCAGTTTTTTCTTTGAACCTGGGGATTTCTCTCTTTATTGGTGACGGCAAATGCTACAAATTTTATATTATATTGGTTTTGAAACCAAACCAAACCATCTGGCATTCAAAGTAGTTTTTCATCCCGCGAATTTATTTACGATGTGCGTCATCGTTCGATTGCTTCTTTCGATACAAGAACGTTGTACATTTTTCATAACCTAAATTTACAACTTGTATTTCATTCCTCCATGGACAATAAAATTATCTAATTTTAATTTCTATACATCGAAGTATCTAAAACACAAAACCTCAGGCACTAGGTATTCTCTGGAGTGGTTCCATATTCATAAAATCTCAAAGTATCTCCTTCTTAAACCTCATACACTTATTTAATACAATTTAGAAAGATTTTGTTAGATTTTGTTTAACTAGGTTGGAATTAGTTTGACTGACCTTATTTCTTATCTTTATTATTTAAATATATATATATATATATATATATATATATATATATATATATATATATATATATATAAATATCGCAATATGTATTCTTGTGTATTAATAAAGAACTAAGTCAAAATACAAATAAAAGAATACATATATATATATATATATATATATATATATATATATATATATATATATATCGCAATATGTATTCTTGTGTATTAATAAAGAACTAAGTCAAAATACAAATAAAAGAATATATAAGAATATATATAAATAAATAAATATATATATATATATATATATATATATATATAAATTTAATTGTTTAAACTTGCAGTTTTTGTGTTTTATATCTTGAGTCTACTCTATGTTTACACATTTGTAATAACTTGTATTAACTGTGTAAAAACCACTACTTACTGATATTTTTCAGAAGACACGTTTAGCATTAGATCAGAGCACTGTTCAATGCTGTGAGTTACTGAAAAGAGAACATTTTGTACTCTCATGTTTTACTTTAAGATTCTAGTTTAACTGTTTAGTTGTATAATTGGAGTATTAGATATTACTCATTAGTGTAGGTAATAAGTATTTTAAACATATTATCATATTTATGCCACCACAGAAGTGTCAAAGCTTTTAAGTAAAACCACTTTTTTTATATAAAATAGGTAATGGTATGAGATAATCAAACAGATTTAGCCTAGTTTCGGATCACCTTGATTTTGTATCCGTTACATTTATCGACAGATATAACGTAATCCTTAATATTTAAAATTTCTAATAAAGCCATTTTGAAAAGATACTTGGGTTAGGAAGGAAACGGGATAGCATAAGTAGGGATACGAAACCAAATTTTACATGATAAGGGAGGGATGCTGCATGATTTGGATGACGTTACATGCCAGAAAGGTGTACCTGAAGCATGACTCATCCTTATTGAATTACACTATGATGTAAGAAAGAGCAAACGAAATGGTTGAGATAAATAGGTAGAACTAAGGAAAGCATAAATTGTCTTATGATGCAGAGAAAAGAAGAGAATTTTAGAAAGACTTGAGCACGCTGGCTTTTAACCGGGGTGGCTTAAGGAGACTGGCTTTTAACCGGGGTGGATAAATATGCCTTATAGAGCAGAACTATGTTCCTAATTATGTTCCAACTCTATCGAAAGATAAACCAGAGGATTGTCGTACTACTTGATATTTCACTTTAGGTAAAACACTAGGGGTGTTAGCTCATGCCACGTTAGGTCTACAACAAAATAGGTTATTGATTTACAATTTTCGCAAATTGACAAGACAGGCATTCACGTTTATCTGCTGCCAATAATTAACCATCCGTAATTCACTCCTCAACCGAGCAATGAGAGAGTGTAATTCCTTATTACTTTCCAATGTAAAAATATAACTCGATCAGTTTGGGACGATTATCCAGTCTCTATTGATAATTTCCAATCGCAGAACATGCCAGCGCCTAATTGCATGTATTAAGTCACTTAAAGTGTTGCTGCATTATCCATTGCCCACTAACAGCTGGCTCTGCGCTTTATAATTTATTGACAATTCGTGCTTTGTGTATTGCGGGAAATCTAACTACGTGAAAATCTGACAAGAAGGATTTGTGGAGGCCCAATGTTTCTAAAACAAGTTTAACCAATGTCGAACCATTTTCATACAATTAAAACGTTTTTGTCGTGGGAATAGCTTGAGTCGTTTATAAAAAATAAATACTTACGAATAACAAACTTTTCTGTTGGTGCTAAATCTGATAAAAGAACTTTGAAAGAATGAGTCCACTCTTCTTACTATGTACACTATAGACGAATTTACCAATTTCTGGATTGTTATTATTTGATTTGACAATAGCCTATTAAATTACTTTTAGACCTTAGAACGAAGAGTTGATAGCGCTCTTACATGACTTGAACCACGTAAAGGTCTCTGGCTCAGATTACGTTGGTGGTACATATTTTTTCAAGTTTACAGGAAAGTCATATCTTTACCCAAATTCCGACACTAATTCTTTCCCCACTGTTTACATCAGGTGGTCATACACTATATGTGTTTCTCGCCCTTTAACGTAAAACGTGTAGCAATAAATTAGAATTTTCTAGCTAGTGCCTAATGGTAATTAGCGATATCAAAACATCGCGCCCCTATGAATTTGCAGTCATATCCAGTGTTTAAATATTTAACCCGGCAGGGATCGCGTCACGGTCTTTTCCACCGGGCCTTTATTATTTTCTTAATAACTCAAACTGCCGATTTTTGCAAGCTTCCTCCCCTCAGTACCCCCTCAATAGACACGTCCGCTGTCGAATGCTGTGTTTGTATTTTCGCTATCACCTACGTGTGTCTTAGTGCAGCAGCCTAGAGAAAAGCCAGTGTGGAGACCATCGTGCGCGACCCCTCGCATGTGCTAAATTAGTTTGTTGTGTGTTATATTTATTGTGTTACTACGCAATATGAATCGAGCAGAGGAAGAAAGTCTTGCCAGACTGTTAGATACCGTGGAAAGGGAAGAAAGGCGTGAGGAAGAAGGGATTGAAAATCCTGGTAGTGTTAGAAGACACCTTTTCGTGACGTGCCTACTGTTAAACCCGTTGAAGAACCGAATTCAGATGATGAACAACAAGATCAGGATGACGTTCAAGAGGAAACAGAGTAGTTAGGAGACGAAGAAGAATTACACATTCCAACGGAATTCATCAGTAGGCTAAAAAAATAAAAAAAATCGACCTGTAACCTCAAGCATTTCTCGGTTTAGAGGGAATCAAACATTACTGTCTTACTGCCAATAAAAAAAAAAAATAAATAAAGTAGTTATTCTCATCTCTACCATGCATAATAATGATGAAATTGATCCCGAATCTGGAGATAAAAATAAACCTTACATCCTAACATTTTACAATTCAACTAAATGGGGAGCAGACGTTGTTGATGAGTACAAGACAGGATATTCAGCTTCACGATGCAGCAATCGATGGCCCCCTGACAGTGTTTTTTGGCCTACTTAATCCCATTGGAGTGAACTCTTTCATTATGTACAAACATGCTAAAGGGGACTTCAATATAGTCCGGCGATGCTTCCTCAAACATCTGGCTACTAAGCTATGCCGTGGTTACATGCTTCAACGCCATGGACGGGACGAACCTTAACGTCATTTGAGAAGAAAAATCAAAGAGATGGTGGCTTTACAGCCACATGGGCTAAATATTGCAGAAGATGCACGTGAAGGACGAAGCTGTCTATACAACTGGAGACGAAACAGGAAATAAAAACTCGGTGCAACAGTTGTCGTAGATTCATCTGCAGGGAACACACTGTACCTTTTTGTAAAGACTGCACCCACCTAGGGCATCAATCGGACTAGGAAAATTGCTATAAACCTCAATTGCTTAGATATATTGTATGTAACTTTTTGTTTAAAATCATAAATTTTTACAGTTGCATTTAATCACTATGATTGTAATATTATGATAAATTTACTTAAACATTTGACACATTTTGTTTTAAAATTGTTTCTTTTGTATTACAGCTATCGTAAACACCCAGTACATTTTCTTATTCAGAAATTAGTTTTCTTTCAGAATATATTATTATACACAGGTGGTTGTAAGAGAATCCGTATGTTATGACAATTTATCTAAAGTCATGTACTTACTTTAAACACTACATTTGTTAAATCTTAAAATAATTTTTAAAATTTTTTAGTTCATTGATGCCACAATTACAACTAATAGAACTTAAGTAAATACATTCTACTTAATTACAATACATGTATTTTTACAAAAACATATTGTTCAGTATTTTCTTTTAATTATTAAAATTACCTGGTCGAATCCATCGTGTGCGACCCCTCACGTTTTATTTTTCACGCGACCTCTGCCGGGTTAAAAGAATGTAGAATTATTCATAGTTATAATAAGGAATAGATCTGAACGTTAAAATTTATTCACAAATTGAGGTTACCCAGACTACGTGCAAGCCTGACACAATGGGTTTGTGCGGTATCAATGATATTTCAAAAACACTCATGAACAATACTCAACATATCCAAGAAAATAAAAACTTTACTCAACAATTTCTGCTTGTTGTGGTGTTTGTCTACTGGTGCTGAGACTGATATGAGCATAGAATGATCATTAGAGCCTTTTTGGTATGAGCAGTCTAGTGGTCTTCAAGATAGAGTTCTCATGGTGCAGGGAAAAGGACAGGTGTGATAGAAATATATTAGGTAATCACTTTTACATTAGTATATGACTATCTAACTTTAAGTTTTGTAAATTTGTAAAAACTTGCTGAGACAGAACGTTTTCAATCGCTCCGTGGCGATATTCATCAGTGTCTTCTGCTCGGAGTTGTTAGGTACTGCGGTTCCGATTTTAAAGGCCTAAAGAGTATGTGTGATTTTTATTGGGTTTGCTCGTTTAGCATGTTTGTATTTGTGTTTATGTAAATATAAATTTCATATTAATCTAGTGTGTTGAGATGTGCCTCTCTTTTGATGATGTGTAAGATATCTAACTTATGGTAAATGTCTGTGCATTTGTGTCCTGTTTCTTTTATGTGATTGTAAAAGGCTTAGTTGGTGATATGTTTGTGTTCCTCGACTCTTTGTTTGAAGATGCAGCTATTTGCTCAATGTAGAATTGGTACCGATTGTTGCAGTTTAGTTTCTATACGCCTGCTGCTTGTTGCTTATATTTATTGTTAGTGTCGTGTTTTATTTTGTGTTGTTATTTGTTTTGTATGGTATTTTGGATCCTTTTTTTTAAATTTGAGTGCTATTTTTCTAATGTTCTGTTTATGCATGGTTTTGTGATGTAGCAATTTTTACTTTTCACGTTTTATTACCGCTTTCATATCTACAAAATTACCGCACTGTTTCATTTCGCTACATTATAATTTTAAGTGGAAAAATGTATTTATTCTTGTAAAACAATGCTCAAGTTACAATGAGGCAGTTGACTAGAAGATTCCACAAAGGCTAGGCTAAGGTATGCCTTTTGCTTCATATCAATATCATCTGAAAGACTACTATTTTTAAATGTGGAGCTTCGAAAATAATTGTTAGATCGTTTTATCACCTAATTATTATTTTCCAAATAATTAAATCATAATTCATAAAGTAAAAAGCTGTTAGTATTTAATAGCTATATATATTTCATATTCTCGATACGATATCACCGACTTTCTAAGCTTAGGTAATAACCTAATTATTAAAGTTTCAATTACTTTATTGAAATCAAACATCTTTCGGAAATTAATGGTCTTGAAGAGGGAAGTATTTTAGAAAACAATTAGCTATACGAACATTTTAAGACATTATTTTTTTTCCTAGATATCGTTATTAACGTTTTTAAATCTACTTTTATGTTTCTTTCTATATTCCTAGGAAGTGGTAATGGCACAAACAGAACTTCGTTCTTGTCCCATCAGCTGACATTCATATGTAATGCAAGGGAAAGCTTTTCCCGCAATAAATACATTTATTGCAACTACTAAAATATACATTTATCACTAAAATCTTTAGCCTCATCTATGGGTTCCATTATATTTTAAATGTCAAATAAAATTTATCTATTCTACAAAAACATGATATACAAGTAGTTATGTGAATAATGTAATATTAGTAAATTTACCTAATCGCCAATAACTTTATTACAAGA